>WBMY01006296.1:32549-52031 GCA_013397315.1 Donacobius atricapilla | reverse complement strand
GCCCTGAGCCCCCGGCACAGCCGGGCCCTGAGCCCCGGCACAGCCCGGCCCTGAATTCCCGGCACAGCCGGGCCCTGAGCCCCCGGCACAGCCCGGCCCTGAGCCCCTGGCACAGCCCGGCCCTGAGCCCCCGGCACAGCCCGGCCCTGAGCCCTTAGCACAACTCGGCACCGAGTCCTGGCACAACTCGGCCCCGAAGCCAGGGGCACAGCCCGGCACGGCTCCAACTCCCCTGCACACCAGCACCTGCCACCTTGGTATCACTGGTGTCACCTCAGCAGCAGCACAACAGGGGCAGCTTGGCTCCCTGACGGTGCCCCCCCTCCCACTGTGAACTCCCTTTATTTACCCAATAAGACTGTCCAGCCATACAGAAATACTCATTTTTAATCAGACATGATAAACGGTAAACTGTCAGAATTTTTTTCCCACATGGAAACCAGTGAAATCATGTAGAAAAGGCAGAGTTGTGAGTTTCCACACTCCATATACAAAAAATGTGAAATGTGTTAAAAATGATACATTTCTCTTATTTTTATAAGATTGTATAAAAACCCGCAACATGTTCAACATTAAAAACCCTTAACCTAAAAAAATAGCACCAGGCAGAGTTAGAAACCTTTAAAAAGTATTAAAAAGAAATTTCTGAGATCCTCCCCCCTTAAAAACATTTTATAAACTCATAATAAAAGGCAGCTCTTACAGGGAAAAACATTTCAAGGAAGACTTGTCTACTACAATTCTCATCAAGTGAGCTTAATGCCAAGACAATTCTCATTCCTCTTTTATCTTTGTTTACTTTCCCCAAGTCCTTTTTTCCCCCTCATCTATTTGTTTTCCTTTTGATCAGATAAGAAAGGCTGTGAGATCTGGAGTATATAAGATCAGGGATGCCAAGGAGTGGAGGGCACAGTGTTCACCTAGTCTGGAAAAATCAAGCCCATCAGACCAGAGGATGCCTGTCACCCTGAGCCCCTGCACTGGATGATTGTTTGCCCTCAGGCCCCACGCTGGGCTTAAAACAGGGACTGCAAGGACCTGGGATGAGGAATTAGTGTTATGGCTGGGGTCCAGCTGGACATGGGGATCACAGATTGCTGAGGTGTCCAAAAGCTGCTGGTGCAGCGCTGGCAATGCCAAGGCTTCCCAAACACCTCCATGCACAGAGAACCCACCCTGCCATTTTCCCAGTCCAGGGGCTGGTGACAAGAGGGTGTTACATGTCCCCAAGCACTTGTCAAGCACTGGAGGTGACAGCAGTGACATGGACCAGCCTGCTTGGCTTTCCTCAGAGTTTTCTTAAATAAGGTGTGTGTGGTTTGAACAAGTCACCGAGAATGAACCCCCAAGGAGTTCTTGAGAAACCTCGAGGTTAAAACAGGGAAAATAAGCCTTTTAACTACCTGGGCTTCCCTTGCTGTCCATTCCCAAGCATAGCTTTGGACTGGAGACCAAGAGAAGACAGTCCTCAGAGCTGGGATAGAAAACTGCACACACGGGAGGAAAATGGGAGGCTGCTGTCCTCCACCACAAGGACAGGGATGCCAGAGAGGTAGAAGGAGCTGGGAGAGGTCTTCCCAGTGATGCTGTACAGCACCTTGCAAGGGAGCAAGGCAGCCTGGCACTGACTGGGTGGAGGGTTAGCCCATGGTATGAACCACAATAATTTTGAGAAGGTGTCCAAGGGCTCTTCCAGAGCCAGGTGACAGGTGAACAGCAGAGGTAGGGGAGGACAGAGGGACCAAGGGGGAGTCGTTTCAGTGCATTGAAATGTGCATTGGAATTCAGAATCCCCAGAGATGCCTGCTGGAACATTAGCCCAGTGGCTACAGAAAACCTGTCAGAAATGGACACAGGCACCTGCACCTTCCTGGTGGCCACAGGCTCAGCATGCCCAGGACTTCATGGACAGCATGATAATCACGCTGGCAAAGCTGGGGAGTAGAGAAGGCAAACAAAAGTGAGCACAGTGGTGGCCACAGGAGCTCCCAGTTTGGGGGTACAGCCCCAGGAGCCCCCAGGGTGCTGCCAGGCTGGGGCTGGGCAAACAATCCCACCTCTGTGCACAGTGATGCACAGGGGAGGCTAGAGGTACAGCCCCTGCCTGCAGACCTCCAAGACCCCCAGCAGTGGCAGTGCTTTCCTGCCTCACTGTCCCATTCCCTGTGCACGCATGAGATGGGCACAGGCAAGAGCAGTGCTGCACTCCTGGTCCCTGCACTCCAGGAGGGCTGGGTGGGATTTTCCCTGGAAGGAATGCCCTGCCACCACTGCTTGGGTTCATGACATCCTACATGACATTTGGGGTGCTGAGATTTGAGGGTGCCATTGACCATTACACTGTCCCTTCCTGCTGATATACCACATTCATTTGGGAAATGGATGCTCCAAGAACATTTTCCTTTAGAGACCCTGGAGCCCAAATCTTCCCTGCTCCAGTTACTATGTAAGCTTTCAAACCATTCAGCAGGATTTTAAAATGCAAGGAAAGGTTTTAGATGCTTTAAAAAGGAAGTAGTGAATATTTGTAAACTACAACCAAACATAAAACAATATTTCATTAGTTCTAGCTAGAAAAGTAATTCTATTACCTCACAGTTCAGTTTCAGCTACATTCAGGTCTAGGAATCTCCACATTCTTATGTAATGCCTTAAAGCAGCAATAGACATTAAAACAACAAAATTAAATTTTATAAAAAAAAATATAAAAACAAAAAAGATTTGGTTTCTGTATGATCGTGTGTTCAGTGTGTAACCTAAGCAGGGTCCTTTACACCTGCTGCTATGGTTTGGGGTTTTTTGGCAGTTACTTCAAGAGGTTTTGTTTGTTTAGGAAAAGCACCAAATCACTGTAGTTCAGGTTTGCCTGCAGCTCCCTGGCAGCTGCCCGCACACTGGCTGCTCAGCAAGTGGTGACTTCCCGGCTCCAGGCTAAACCGGAATAGTTAATGCTCCGGAGGATAAGACTCCCCATCTCATCAGTGATGCATAGAGCTTCGTGTGCTGGGTAATTAAAGCTTCGTCCATCATTTCCTATGTATCACTGCTAGTCCCTTTAAAGAAGTTACCCTGCCAGGTTCTTTGGTTACAGACATTCCTCGGCTCTCCCGGCGGGGCCAGGCTGCCGTCCCGCGGCACGTGGCCGGGGAGGGACGGGGCCGTGGCAGTCCTGTGGCCGTGCCCGTCCCTCTCCCACCACAGCAGCGGTGCTGTGCATCTTTACCAGAGAGACGAGGGACGCTCAGTTTGCTATTCACAGGCAAAGTAATCCTTGAGTGGGGAGAAGAGGTGCCGGATGACAGGGACGTTCCACGATCCCCTCAGCAGCTTCTGGCGAGTCCCACGGCTGATGTTGGAGACATCCGTGTACGGGAAAGGGAAGCCAAAGATCCTGCAGAGCAGAGGCAGGAGAGGGTAGGTGAGGCAGAGGCAGGAGCTGGAATCCCTTTCCCTGGGCAGCACTGCTTCCAGGCCACCCAAAGACAATGAGCATCAAGAATCTCCTACGGGGAGGGATTCAGCTCTCCAGTGTGATTGGAGACCCATGTGACCTGAGCAGTGTCACCATTCTGGATGGGGCCTGGCCATGGCTTCCCACCATCCCCAGTGCCCTCCACATTGTAGGATTTCCTGGCAAGGCTCCTGTGCTTGGGCTTCCCACCTGCCTCTGCTCAGCAGCACCTCTGCAAGCATTGCCTCAGGGCAACGCCATGGAGATAGGACAGAGTAGCTCTGGGTAGCTCTGAGTCATGGCCTGGGCACTTCCCTTACAATCAGAACAAAGTCAAGAGCCATTTCACATGACAAAGTCTTGGAATTGTTATTTTACTTTCAAATGCCTGTAGCTCAGTGTTAACTCCAACAAATACTGGCAATTTAAATATATGCAAGCTAAATTTTTTAACCCCTGTCCTGTGTTTACTGGCCAGAAGCATCCATGGTGCAAAAACTTCAGGTTACTTGGTGTGCAGGACTGCTTGTAATTGGATTTATCTACTTCTGTTGTGTTTTGCCATGAATTCAGAGTGCTATGGGATGAGAAGTGTGGAGCAGGGTGCAAGCATGCTTTGCCACAGCAGCTGCTGGCTCTGGTGTGAGCTCTCCCACACCACCCATCACAGCCAGAGGCCACTCATTTCGCCTCCATAAATGCACAATCATGGCACTGACCAGGGCACAGGGCTGCCATACAGCACCCCTCACACCAGCCTGGGCCTTACCCCAAAGCCAGTCCACATGTGCAGCACCCCCAGCCAGACCCACCACACAGCATCCTGAGCAAGCCCCATCACTCCTCCCTCCAAAACCTTAAGGACCAGGGCAGGGAGTGCTGCTACACTTCTGCCCTGCAGTCTCATCACTGCTTATTAGTAAGTGCATTAATTATCATGAGCACATCACTGCAGGGAAGCTGCCCTGTGTGGGAACTGTGGCTCCTCGCTCCCAGGAGCTGGGCACAGAGCCAGGGAGACAAAAAAACCCCACATGAACAGGCACTACAAAACAAACCAAAACTACTACGATAGATCCAAGAGGACAGGAGACTGATTACCTGTCCATCCCAGGGAGGTTGCCCCAGAAGTAACGAGCTCGGTGGGCAGCTGATATCTTGATAGCATCAATCATAACTGGGTTACACTGGGGGCCAAAACAAGGGGAAATAAAAGTTAGAGGAAATGTTGGCTTGATTCTCTTATGGACAGCCCTTCCCACTGCACTGCAGGGACTTAAAAGTCTTCAGCAAATCCTCAAAATTCTGTAGCTCCCACAAACCCTCCTTCAAACCAGAGAATGGCCTGGGTGGCCACATGCGCTCCTAAGGTCATGGCCATGGCCAGCAGCTGTTGACCATCACAGGGTGCTCAGTGCTGCTTCCCACGGACCAGGATTGTCAGCCTTCAATGGTGATTTTACACGAGTGTTCCCACAACCCACCCTGGGTACCACAGAGTTAAAACTCCTTCCCAGGCCCTGACCCCCCTCTCCCTAGAAATAACAAGCATTGCTGGGAACAGATGCTTTCTGCAAGGCTGGCAAAACCCCTCCCCCAGAGGACTAGTGCTTGGGTTTCACCTGATGAAAGCCAGAGAGGATCCAGAGCCAAGACTAAACTTGATTCCTTGGCATGTGCACTGGGCAGGGGGGTTTTCCAGCATCTGAGCCACAGGAAACCATAGCCAGACCCTCACACCCGGCACACCCTGAACAGCCCAGCAAATGTCACCTGCTCCAACGCCTATCCCACAGCTGTCAGCAATCCCTACCTCCAGAAACCGGGAAATGTCCCTCTTGTCGTTGATCCTCATGGCTACCACATTCTCAAACATCCAGAAGAAGGGCCGCTCCTCGCCTGCCTTGGGACGAGCGTAGTTGAGCAAGTGGTAGAACTCAAAGAACAGCCTCCCAGTTCCTTCTGCGAGGAAAAAGAGCAGCAGGTTGGGACCAGCTGGGGCACGGGGTGTGGGGCTGGGGGGCCTGGCTGCCCTCCCTGCCAAGATGGGTAAGGAGACAGCCAATCACCACAATACAGCCTGGGGCTGAAACACTTCCCCAGGCTGTAAGGTGGCTCCATGCCCCAGGAACATCCCAAGTTATGCAGCCCAGCAGAGGCAAAGCAAAGCAGTCTTACCAAACAGTGCCTTCCTGGTTGGATTGACAACAGAGATGTCGTCACAGGGGCTTCCACCAATCACCAGGTCAAAGGGACCCCACTCCTCAATCTACAGAGAACAGACAATCCAGACCATTAGGAGATGCCATGGAAATGGGTCTCTCCTCCCCAACGGGGCAGGGCACAAGCTTGTCCCACAGCTGGTGGGGTGACAGCCATGCCCCCATGGTGCCACGTCCCTCAGGCTTCCACAGAAGCAGAGCTCACATTTCTCTTGGTTATGTTCCTGACATCATGCACGTAGGTGATGTTGCCCTCGGGCCGCACGGTGCTCGCAGCCATGGGGTTCTCGCAGATCTCTGAGGCAATGTACTTCTCCACTTGGATGCCCAAGTCCTTCAGCACCGTGTACCCTGCCAACGGACAGAGGTCTGAGGTCGCACTGCTCTCTTTAGCCTCCGAGTCTCCTTCGTCAGCACTGCTTGATGTGGCCGCTCCTGGATTTCCTAGGTGGGTGTAGTCAAACAGCACTTCAGGGTGAGCAAACTTTTATTTGACCTATTCCTGCAGGCAGGTTTGCTCCCAGAAAGCAGA
Organism: Donacobius atricapilla; assembly: GCA_013397315.1. Lineage (NCBI taxonomy): Eukaryota > Metazoa > Chordata > Aves > Passeriformes > Mimidae > Donacobius > Donacobius atricapilla. The sequence continues at coordinate 45,826 of WBMY01006296.1, read as the reverse complement.
ATGCCAGAGCTGAGTGAACTGAGCCAAACCAGTTGCCCTCAGGCACTTCACAGGTTACTGGTGTCCCCACAATCTGGCTTCTCAGGAAGCTAGCCACCCCAGATCATACTCAGGAACACCTCTGTGAGGTGCACAGCAGGAACACCTCTGTGAGGTGCCCACACATGTCCTCCCTTCCATCCCTTCCCCTTCCATGCCCTCCCTCCATCCCTCCCCTCCTCCACAGCCCTGTCCAGCAGGAAAGGAAGACCCTGCCCTCTCATCCCTCCTCTAGTGGGAATCTCCCTGCTTTCACCCCCTACTCCCCACAATGCTTTTAGAGACAGGTTTGAGTCGCTCGAATGATTAGTTGCCAGTGGCCAGAGCTAAGAGCTGCCCAGCAGTGCTTCCCTACTTGCCTCACCTGTTGCCACCCCATCGAACAACGAGAGCACTCGAATTGGTCTCCTCTTTGCTGGAGGAACTGTGGGGTAGATTTTGGGTGCAGCCTGCAATGGAGACAGCCATGAAGCCCCAGCCCTGGCAGTGCTGCATTGTCCCATAAGGCTCTCAGTGCAGCACCTCCACCTTCAGGGGAGCATCTGCAGGACCAAGAGCCTGGCACCCTTGAAAAGGGTGGATGAACAAGACCAAGGCAGAGGGAAGAGGAAGTCCAGGTTGCTTGCCCTGCTCTCAGTGATCCTCTTCCCTCACATCCCAGTACATCAGGCTCCCTGCCCACAGCCCTTACGTATTCCTGTCCCTTGTCACTGGTGAAGAAGTCCTGCAGGCGAGTGTTCCAGTCCTGCCGGCGCTGCAGCATGCCGTGGTTCTGCTGGGGCTGGCACATGTAGCAGTTCCAGGGCTCCTGCTCTTTCACTCTGGCTGACGTCCCTCGCCCCACCAGCACATCCAGACACTCCACACAGAAGCACCTGCCCAAACCACAACAGCTTGTGCTTATGGTCCCAGCAACCCCTCTGGGTCACCCCAGCTTCTCCAGGAGTCTCCCTTGCCATGCACCAGAGCCCCCACCATTTTACAAGGTTTTTTCCAGGCAGTACCCTGGTTTTTACGGCTCCTAACAGAAGCTGGTGACCAAGGCATGGGTAAATCTCCTGCCAACCTCCACAGGGCTTATTCAGTGAGGGTAGACAGGCTGTGTTGGGATATGCTGCATGGCAGCCAACTGGGGAGAAGCACAGCCCCTGCCTAGGCTCATGGAGGACTCTGCTTCCTGCAGCTCCCTGGGAATGATGCCAGGCCCTCAGCCCCAGGAGCAGAGACATGGGGCTTACCTGCAGCAGCTGGCATTGCTGCAGAGCAGCAGCTCCTTGCCTGCGCAGCACACAGTACAGTAGGACTGGTACCCATCTTCATCATACATGTAGAAGTACTCCAGGAATCTATCCTAGCAAAAGGACATCCAGGAGCAGAGAAGGACACAGGATCAGGAACGAAGCTCAGAGGTTGGGGAACACAGATTTGCACCATTCCCAGTACACGATGAAAGCTCAGAGATGCACATCTTTGGTGTTTCAGGTGTTGAGAACATGCTGAGGGACAGCCCCATGGGGGACACAACATGGGCAGGACCTGGCATAGCCAGGCCCTGTCCCAGGAGCACTGGCTGGACCCCAGCACCATCCTCTGACCCCAGGCTCCCACTCAGCCCCAGCACAGCAGCACTTACCCTGCATGTCTGGCAAAGGCCCCCCTTGAACAGTGGGTGGAAGGTGGCCGGGTTCCTCCTCCCACAGGACAAACAGCTGTCTGTGGGACAGAGAGCTGCACTCACGCAGGGCAGGGAGCAGGAAGGGCAGGGACCCCCAACACCCCACCACAGCCTGCAGAGGCTGGAGCCTCCACTTGGAGCCATGGCTGGATAAAGCCTGCCCTCAGAACTGCATCCAAATGGGGCCTGCCCTTGAAACCACACCCAGATGCGGCTGTGGCTCCCCATGGAGGATGCGCACGGCACCCTGTCCCCCTCAGCACTCACAGCACCTTCCCCCCTCCTACATGGTGCAGTTGAAAAGGGACCCATGACCCTTGCTGAACACCCCCAGCATCCCACACCTCTTCCAAGGAGAGATAGGGCCAGTGCTTACCTTCCAGCTTCCCGCTGTTGTTCGTAACTTCAGAAACCATTTGCTCTTCACAAAATTGAAAATAAGAAAATGGAAAAAATATATTATTCTTTAAGTAACAAACTCTAAATGCAGTCTGCTTACAGGTGCCTTATTTCTTGCATTAGAACTACTCCAGCTTTGCTGAGAGATTTTGGTGCAGAACCCACATCCTTTCACTGATGTAGATATTAGTGCATTATTCCTTCAGAAATCAGGCTCATGGTCACTAGGAAGAGCCAAGCCCTTTCCCAGAATGGTTTCCCAGTGCTCTCAGGGTGCATGGCCCAGGTCAAGGCACTCCCCAGCTCCCTCTGTTTGTTACCTCGGGTCTGGTCCTCTTCTACACGCTGCTCCTTGCTGTTGTTGCAGGAGTAGGTCTTCAGCCTTTTGGTGGGGGGACACTGTTCAAGGGACACTACCTCTTCTGTCCCATTCCTCAGCATCCCATTCTCTGCAAGGAAAAGGAACCTCCTTAAGGACGAGCCTCCAGCCTCAGAACTGTCCCGGGGCACCTCCTGCCAAGCCCTGCCAGGTCTCACCCCAGCCACAGCAGAACCCTTCTTGGCCACCTGGGTCCACACACATAGCACAAGGCTCTGCCAGGTGTGATTTCCGTGGGGCTTGGAGGGTGCTTTGCTCCAGCCTTTTGCAATGCCACTGAGGGGTCCCAGTGAGAAGCCCCAGGATCACCCTGGGTCTGGACTGGCATGGCCACACCACAGAGTGAGCAGGTTCAGCCAGGGCCTGCCCCCAGTTGCCACTGCCCATGCCAGCCCCCCACCAGCCCCCAGCCAGCTGATGCCACCACCTCACCTGAGCCTTTGGGTGGCTGCAGTCCCTTGAGCCCCAGGGGTTTAAAACCAGTGATTGCCCAGTCAATCATGGGCTTCAGCTGCTCCTCCAATGACTCCTTGGGGCCAGTTGTAAACGTCTTCCCCGACCGGCTCCGGGCAACCTGATGAGAATGGGCAGCAGGGGACAGGGTGACAGGGTGGTCTTTGTCAGGGGAGCAGCCAGAGCCTGCCAGGGCCACAGCCCTAGGCCTCCTCCCCACACAACACACACACACAGGTGGGGCTTGGTGGCCCCAGGACAGTGGCAGCTGGTGGATTTCCACTCTGAGTGTGCCCTTGGCTGCACTTTGGTGCCTCCATCCCTGCAATGAGCCCATCTGTCCTCCTCCAGCCCCAGTGGAGCCAGAAACAGGGACAACCCAGCCACAGCTCTTGCCCAGATTCTGCTCCCTGGCAAATGGCAGAAAGTAAAGGCAGAAGAGGTGCCTGTGGGTCTGCAGCCCCATATGCTGACATGTGATGCATCCCTTGGATAGGGACTGGATTCACGGGTGCTCAGCACCAGCCCTGACTTCAAAGGGCATATGGCACAGGCCTGGGACACCTCTGGCCAGCCTGGCTCTGCCCTGCTGCCATGATGCTGCCAAGTCCAAGCCCTCGCAGGGAGCCTGGCCTGGGTTTCTGGAGCAGTGAGACCCTGGAGCAGAAGCAGCTACTCCTAAACCCTCAGGATAAGCAGAGTCTGGCCCCACAGCTGCACTTGGAAATAGTCTCGGCAGTGAAATGAAGGTTTTACTGCATCCCATCCCACTGGCCCCCAGGCCCAGCTGGTTCCGCTGGCACCTCCTCACCCACCCACCCACCCCTGGTGGTTACCTCCAGGGCATGGTAAATGGCACGGCGGTAGGACACCAGCTTGTTGAACGTGGAGGAATTGAAATGCTGCCTAAAGGCCATCAGTCCCACCAGTTTGTCTGCAGAAACCTGGGGAAGAGCACCAAGATCGCACCTGTGAGATGGGCATGCCCCGTTTGGCCATATTCCCCCCCCCTCAGCACTGTGTAGTCCCCAGCTCCAGCACTATGGCCACACGAGGAAGCCCAGTGGCAGCTTTGCCAAGAGCAGCAGCGTGACAAGGACGGGTGGGCTGCACCCTCTGCCGGCACTGCTGGTGTGACACCAGCATGGCACTTCCTGCCTGCAGCGTGGGAGGGGTTGGATATCCTCACTGGATATCAGGAAAAGGTTCGTGCTTGGGCACTAGAACAGGCTCCCCAGGGAAGTGGTCATGGCACGAGTCTGACAGAGCTCAAGGAGTGTCTGGATGACACTGTTGGGCACATGGTGGGATTTCTGGGGTGTCCTGTGCAGGGAAGGAGTATGACTCAAAGATCCTTGTGGGTCCCTTTCAACTTGGGATACTCTGATTCTGTGAGGGTGATGGGGCTCTGAGGGGACATCCTTCTCGAGGCAGCGAGTGACAGGGGAAGCTCTGGAGCATGGACAAAACCCTGTGAAGTGGCCAGGCAGATGTCCCCATGTCTGGATGCTATAACCTACCAGTCATTAGTTACAGACAGCACAGCCATGAGAACCTGCCAGGACCTCGATATGCTTAACACTGGGAGGGGATGCCTGGGAGGCTGCAGGAGCATATAAACCCCAGAGCCAGCCTCAGGAGTGGGGCAGAAATGTGCAGGGAAGGGTGTTTCGGGCTGGGCAGCAGGCTTACCTCAGAGAACTTTCCATCTCCAAACCACTGCACCCACCGCATGCCCGAGACTGCCTGGCGCTTGGCCGTGGCTCTGTGGGAGACAACGATCGCAGGCCACCAGGAAAAACCTTTGATCTTTCCCCAGACGAGCTCCCCAATTCCAAATTCCTTCCCATCCTGAAAGCACAACACAACAGATCAGCCAAAAGTACAATCTCCCCATTTTGTTTGTGCAGTTGCGCAGGAGCTCTGGAGCACAGGGAACAGCCCCGGTGTGTTGCCACGTGTGTCTTGCATGTGCAACCTCTGCGCAGAGATCTACAAAAACTGCAACCCCTCCCTCAAGCACAGGACCAAGTCATTCTGCTCCAGCTGCACTGGATCCCAGCCCTGATCCATGCTGGAGCTTGGTGAGGACGTCTGTGTGTGCCAGTCGCATGCTGAGCCCGAGCCTGGCACACGGCATGGTGCATGCTCCATCCTGCACAGCCCACCTGGCACCAGGCCCTGTGCGTGCCCACTCCTGCCTGCCCCCCCAGGGTCTTTGCAAACATGGGGAAGCCTTGCACCAAGGTTGTTCCCTGGCTGCCCTCAGCAGATGAGGCTCCTCCTTGGCACAGGGCAGATCCTTCACAGGGCACAGCTCAGTCTGTGTTGTGTGGCTGCACCCTAGGGAGAGGACACCCACTCACCCACCCTCCTCTTGCTCCTACTGGGGAGAGCAGGAAATGTGGCAGAACACAAAAAGAAAAAGAGCCACAAATTTTGGTGTAACCTGTCGCAGGCCATGCTGTGCACAGCAAGGCACCTCACACGGAGGAAAGTCACCTCTCTGCCTGCAGAGCCCTCCTTCCCAGCTTTGTTCTGCAATTAGGTACTTAATTATGCAGCAAGATGCAATTGCCCAATTCCTGCAAGTCTGGGGCCCTGCCCTGTGGCCTGCAGGCACCGAATCCTGCTCTGCAGCCCCAGCAGCTTCAGTTCTCTCCAGCATCCCCAACAGAAATGTTTTCTGCACATGCAACTGCCTGTCTCAGCAGGGCACAGCACACACCGTACGCATGTGTCTCGGGGGGGCCCGTGTGTGGCACCAGTGGCAGCTTGGTGGGGCTGGTCCCCAAAGCATCCAAGCCTGGTATGTGGAGACAGCCCAGCACCATCACACCCCAGGCATGCAGGGAAGGGTGGGCAGGAGAAACAGCACTGAGGTTTCCAGTTTGTTTTGGGACAAGTCACAGAGGTTCATCCTTGCCCCACACCATCCTGGGTGCAGGAGCAGAGTTCAGCCCCTCTGTACCTGGTATTCCAGAGCCATGCCCATGTCTCTGCTCTCTGACTCCTCTGCCCCCAGCTCAGCAGAGCCGTTCTGCCCCTCCTGGGAGCTGCTACCAGAGAGTGTGCTGCTGCTCCGGGATGAGTCCTGGGAGTCCTCCTCTGTCAGGTCGATGGTCACCAGTGTGGACACGGCTGAGCGACGCCTGGAGCTCTGCATGGTGGAGACAGAGGAGAGTGAGTGCGGCAGGGAGAGGGACAGGGGGAGCAGAGACCTGGCCCACATCACCCCCCATTCCCCACATCACACCCAGCCCTGTGCCATGCCCCAGCCCTGCAGCTGGGATCAGAGAGGGGGAGCCAGGGAGTGAGGGCACCATTGCAGCCATGAATAGAGAGGAGCCATCAACGTGCCATCTGTAGAACTGCTCTGCTTTTACCTGCCAGACCTAGAGCAAATGGTGCACCACTGCCCCTTCCCATTTTCCTTTCCCAAATCCACCCCAGGGTGCTCAACACACCCCGTTCATACCAGGGGTAAGAAAGAGCACATAAACACACCCCTCAGGTGTTTCCCTCAGGGGAAACTGAGGCATGGGGAAGCTGCTCCATCTCTGAAGACACTTGACCAGGGCACAGCAGCAGTGCAGGTCTCTGGAGCCCCAGGGAAGCCCCAGGGAAGCCCCCGGAAAGCCCTGGCCCTGCCAGACCCTCACCCGCACAGGAGTTGGTAGGTCCCTGAGAGTCTCCACACTGCGTGGTGGTTCCTTGATCCGCATCTCGTGCCGGGTCCGCCCTGCCTGGAACATGAGGTGGAGGGTGGGCTTCTGCCTGAGGCTGCTCTCCCACCCAGCACTGCCCCAGGGTTGCACCTGCTACCAGAACAGAGGGGTGCCACGGCATGGGTGCCCTCCTCACATGGGGACATGGACAGTCTGTGCCTCATGCAGCTGAGCACCACAAGCAGTGCCTTGGGGAAGGTGAGAGGAGGCAATGGATGCTGGAGGCACCTTGTGCTGAGCCCCTTTGGGCAACTTTCTGTCCACAGTATCTCTGCAAGGCTCAGGAACCCCACTGCTGCAGCCCACTGCACCCCGCATGACAGAGCAGGAGCCACAGCTGGGAGGGCTGGGAGGACTGGGATGCCAGGAGAACCACAGACCATGGCAAAGCACCCGGCCCAAGCATGGACTCACTTACACACCCTGGATGCTCTCATACTCCCTTGGGTGCTCTTTCCCACAGCCAGCCCTGCAGCAGCACCCAGGGTAGCCTTTCCCTGGTGGTCACAGTTACAATCCAGCTCAGATTTGTTTCCTGCACCCAGCATAACGCAGGTTCAAAATTATATGAGATTTTTGCAGTGAAGAGCCCCCAAACTAAACAGAGTGGGGAAGCTGGATTTTCACCCACTGGATTTATGGCTCTTTCTTTTGGAAGCTGCCTCATCTCAGGCAGATCTCCAACCTTGGGTTTTAATTCTAACTCAAAACAATAAAGCCAGAAGGCAAAAATGCTTCCCGACTCTGGAGGTTTGTCAACTGAGTCAACAAAAGATGGTGGATGAAATTGGGGTCCAGCCCCACAGCAGCTAAAAGCAGCTCACCCCAACAGTGGGAGGCATGAGATGCTTCTGCTTCTGTTTGTCAATACAGCCAAGACTTTAAAGAAAATATCAGCATAATTATTAGGTTGCTGCAACATGTTACGGGAATCGCTGCATCCCACACCACCCCTTCCTACTGCTGTGGCATCATGAGAAGCAGGAATTTAAAAATTGGTGAGTATCGCATCCATCACTGGACTGTTCCTCTGGCACTGAGCACAAGGGAAGCCCAAAGGGAAAGAGATGAGGATCCTGGCATGAGATGCCCCCCACAGACAGTCCCCAGAAAGCACCCTAGGTGTTCACTTACCCTCTGCACTGATGCCAGATCAAGTGGCCAGGCCAGGTCCTCCTTGGAGAGGTCTCCGTTGCTGTCCTTCTCCTTTTTCAGGGGCAGCAGCCCCAGGCCCCTGGAATCTGAGAGAGACAGAGCAGCCTCAGGCTCTACAAGCCCACCTGGCTTGTAGCAATGTCCCTGCATGCCCCAGCCTCTCACTGCTCCCACGGCACATTACGATTTGGAGACACAAAAACCTCATCTCGGAGAAACATGGCTGAGAGCAGAGACAAGTGGTGTCCCAAGGGCTCCCCATTGTCGCACCCCACTCCAGATCACCCACCTGTCCCTAAAACTGGGAGGGACTAGCAGCAAGCATGGGGACATTCTTATCCACTCCTTTGTTCCTGAAAGCTCAGAGGCACAAGGAGACCACATGCCAGCTCTTCAGGGCTTGTCACCAGGTCATTTAAGGCAGGACCTTGTGAATTCAAGAGGTGGGATTTGGGGACCCTGACTGGAGAATCCCAGCAGCAGCTATGTAGCCCCTCAGGTCAATGGCACCCTGCAGGCTGGAGGGGCTCCCCCGCTTTCCACACTCCATGGGGGTTAAATTATCGAGGGGCAGAGCCAGCATCCCAGAGTGGCACCCATTTCCACAACAATACCATGGCCTGGATCACAGAAATCCACTGAGGTCATGGAGGGACTCTCTGGCCACAGCCACAACACTTCATCCCCACACGAGACCCTGGGACAGCGGCTGAGATCCCCCACCCTGTGCATCCTTGCACATCCTGGGAGCACTCTGGGCTCAGCGTGGTGACCCTCACCTGGAGTGCTGGGCTTCCCATTTGCCTCCAGTACAACGCCAGGTGCATTGTCCCCGTTGATGAGAATCAGCTTTGCCCTACAATTCGCCTCATCTGGCCCATGGCTCTTGTTCTTTTTCATGGTCTCCTGTAGAAGCCAGAATGGAAAGGATTTTCAGCTGTGCAAGGAAGCCCCAGGGAGGGCAAAGCAAACAGAGGGAGTTCCTTGAGCCAGCTTTAACTTCAAGCCCTTAGCAGAGGGGTCTGACTGGAGATGCATCTAAAGGTCCTGGGAAATAAAGGGCACTTGCACATAACCTGCACACAAATGTGGTGGCCCTAAAGATCAACCAGCTCCACCTAAAAGAGGTCCCAGATGCAACCCACTTATCCTCAGGGAACAAACACCAGGTTTTCCCCCAGCATCTTTATGTTGGCTCAGAGCTGCTGAGCCCCAGCTCAGCCTGACAGACCCTGTCTGGAGGGGAGCTGCACTTGCAGGCCACCCTGTAGAAACCAGGGGACAGCCCACCCCTGGGGACAGCCCACCCCTGGGGCACCGACCTCCCCCAGAGGTGGGTGGGCTGTTCCCGCAGCAGTAGGACAGGCAGGCAGCCCGCCATGGGGGGCAAAGTCCTGGAGCCTGCATTAAACTCTCCCGGAGGGAGAAAACTCCTCCTGCCTCGCTCTTGGCCTCAGCTCCTCCGCCCAGGGTGAAGGGCAGAGCAGGGAGCCATGCCACAGCACCCCAGCACCCCCTGCCCTGGCGTCCCCCTACAGAGCTGGGCCTCACCCTGCTGCCTTTCCCTTGGGTGCCCTCCCTGGTTCCTGTTTTCTGAAGTGGAAGCTCACAGCTCTCCCAGAGGCACCCAGATGCCATGAACTATGCTGCCTCATTGCCGGGCTATGGGTCTGTGCTGCAACTTGCCTTTGTCAGCAGCACAGTCATTTTGGCTGCACATAACTCCAGAGCTGAGGAGCTCCCAGGGCTTTGCCCACCAACAGCCCTGTTAGGAAGCCAAAGCAACACCCCCTTCAGCCCAACGGAGACCCCAGCTCCAGCCCACCGCCCCTTCTGCATCACTCTCGCTCTGCATCGCCTCCAACCACCACCCTAACAATTGAGATTTCTGCTTTGAAACCATCTGTCAGCACCTCTGACAAACAAAGACCAGTTGGAGTTTGATGTTTTGGATGCAGAGGGCAGAGTTAAAAACCTGGTAACACTTAAACACAAAGGAAAACAGGTGTCCAGTGGCCACCTCCGCAGGCAGAGACCCCGTTGCATACACTGCCTCCCCCCTCAACAAAGGCAGGAGAGGAATGGCACTAGACACTGCTTAACCCCCCACAGCTGTGTGTGCAGAAATCCCTCCGCTGCAGCACATCTGCTCCCAGACCCGGCAAACAATTCCTGGGAGCTGCCCAGACTCGCTGCCTGCCCCCGGCCCAGGCGGATGGTCCCACACGGCCCCAGATGCTCCAGGATGCAGCAATCCGCCACGGCACCGCACCGCACAGCCAGGTCAGGGTCAGCTCCTCTTGGTCTGCTCCCCCTCCCTAGCCCACAATGCTGCAGAGCAGCAGCAGCTTTGACTGGCAGCAATGGCGCCACCAAAATCAGCAAAACTTACCAAAAAAAGTGAATCTCCCTTGGGAATCCCCACAGGGAGGTGTTAGACATGCTGCTCTCCCAGCATGAGGGTGATCTGAACCAGAGGGTACAAGGAGATGGAGCTGGGAAGATGAGGCAGGTATGATTCAGGGAGGATAGAAGCAGGCAAGGATATCTCCCAGCCTTTCCAAACATCTGCACCCACAAAACTCGACTGGGACCCTCAGATGACCTCTACATTCATTCCCTTGTCAGGAACTTGAGTCCAGGAAGTTCAAACTTGCACTTCAAAATGGCTTTTCCTTTCTCAGCCCCAGGACTGCCTCATGTCCAGCACACCGGGGTGTCCTGTCAGCCTAGTACTGGGAGGTGAAGGGCTAAGGTGACACACTGGCCAGATCTCCCCAGGGACACAGCCAGGACTGAACACTTGATGCCCCAAGCTCAGCTTTGCCACATGCTTAGGGAGCTCCCATATGGCCTTTATTCCAGTTATAAAGTGGGAAAAAAAGGGTTATCCCTTAGGAAGGAACTGCTCGCTGGCAGAGCAGACCCACAGGTCACAGCTCTGTGGGTCTGTGGCACAGGCCACAGGCCCTGCCATGAGCACAGGCATGTCAGCTCCCTGCTTGATCTGTGTCCTTCTCCAGCTGCACTGACCAGGATCACTTGAGGACATCCCGCCACCATTCTCTGACGAGAAAGGGAACAGCACACCACGGCACAAACTGCTCATTAAAAGTCCCTCTCCCAAAATCCTAAACCTATGCAGCAGGACTGCAATTCCCATTCCTTCTCCTGCTGTTCACACCAAGTGCTGAAGCCACACGAGCCCACCCTGCTGCCCACTGACCACCAAGGGTCCCCCGCCGGAGCCACATCCTTGCGGAGCCACATCCTTGCGAGCTCACCCCCTCCTGCTGCTCACGAGGAGGGCTTGGTTCTTTGTCCGCGTCACTCCTCGCAGAAACACCAATATGTGCACTCAGGGCATTAATAATAAGAAACAGAGCACTGCCCTCACATGTGCTGGCTCACGGGAGACCAACCCTGCAGTGTTTTTGCATTGCCCAGCACCCTGCAAACACACCGTGTGTTCCAGTCATGCACTGCAGACGAGAATCCATGAGAAGGCAAATAATGCGGAATTCCAACTCCATAGCCGAAAGCTCCCCAAGAGCCCGGCACCACCAGCAGCCCCAGCACTGCCTGGTGACCAGGACGTGCCCTGCAGCCAAATCCCACCGAGAAGACAATGAACCCGCTGACTCCACAGCCCGCCCTCGTTTTGCAATACCAGTTTCTTTAAGATTTGCCAAACTGGTTAAAGACCATGCCACAATATTAACTGCTTAGAGAGAATTCTGGTCTCTGCCTGGCCACAACTGCTGGCTACCCTGGAGCGGGCAGAGCAGGCAGAGTGGGCAGGATGGCTGGGCTCACCTGGCAGAGAGGGCAAGGCTCACCTGGCCGGGCCATGCCCTGGACTGGCCCCCTGCTCATGGGGCTGCTCCTCCAGCCTGGCCCAGGCTGGTTTCAGTTTTCCTTACTGGGAAAACAGGTCGCCCTGTTATCAGGTGTATGTCCCCAGGAGGTGGGGAGGTTTCGGACTTTGCCTCCAGACAGGGGCATGCATATCAAAAGGCTGGAGGGAAGCTTTACCCATGGCTGGGATGGAGCCATAGCCCAAGCCCTGTTTGAATAACAAAAAGAAATAAAGGACCTTAATGGCCGGGCTGGCTCTGGGCTGTGGTGCACACTAATGGCCTTTAAGTCTCCCCAAAACGAACATTTCCCTCTAATCCTGGGAAGAAAGGAGTTGCTGGCTTGGCAGTTCCGTAAGAAAGGCGCCGATCTCGCAGATGTGCACGTTGGGAAGGGCAGGGGGCGAAGGGCAGGCTCCCCCTGCCCGCTTCCTGTGCCTGGCCTCTCTGCTCTCCCACTCCGGCACTTCCCTCCATTTCCCCCGGCTTCCTCCTGCCCCGCTCCGCTCCCCCCGCAGCCCCCGGCGCCCACCGCGGCTCTCCCCGCTGCCTCGCAGCAAAGCTGGGTTAAAGAAAAGAAACAAAACACAAACCGGCCCCTCCTCTCCCAGCGCAGACCAGGCTGGAGACTTCTCCCGGACAGCCACCATCCCCGCCAAGCGCTGCTCCAGCTGCTCCGGGCTCTTTACCATGTTCATCCCGGTGGGATCCCGCCGGGCCGAGCCCCCCGGCGTGGGGCAGGGGCCGCCGGCGGGCAGTAGCTGGGGGCTGTGGGCAGGGCTGGAGGCGCTGGGGGCTTGTGGGGGCTCCGGCGCACAGGTGAGTCTTGCTCAGCGGTGGTGATCTGTCCGGAGCCGTCACCTCTTCATTCTCCCCCTGAACAAGAGCAGGTGAAGATGACAATGACACTTCGCTGTCCCCACGGCCGCCCATCAAGCCCCGTGCAGCCCCAGAGGTGGGACTGGGATGCCCGCCCTCACTCCTCAGCTGATTAAAAATTAGGAAACTGGAAACTGAGGCAGGAGAGTACTAGTAATGCTCAGGGCAGCATGCTCCAGCCACCCCCTCCTTGCCTTCTCCCGTTCCTAGGGAGGTCGGTGCAGGACCACCTCTTGCCCCAGGACCACCACTTGCCCAGGGGTCCCCCCGCCGCTCCCCCCTCCCGGCTTCTTGGGACTTTTGCCCCACACTGGGGCCACTCGGAAGAATTTATTCCTCCTGCTCGATGATCTCCTCTCCCCGGAGGCTCCCCCCGGGCTCGGCAGGAGGCGGATGCCAGCACAGCCCTCCGGTCGATACCTGCTCCGGCCACCCCGTCCTTCCGGATCGGCCCCGGGGAGGCTTCGCGCCCGAGGCGCCGCCGGGAACCTCTTTTCCTGCCAACAGAGAGGGAAGATGCACTGTCACATCCCCGACCGAGAACCGAAAACAAAGGTGTTCGGCCCGGGGCAGCAGCGCCACCGTGTCCCGGTACCCGGCAGCTCCCCACGATGCCCCCCGGCCTGGAGGCGGCGCTGCCCGGGACGACCGAGCCGGGCTGGGGGACCCCGGCCCCCCCGAACCACCCCCCGCCCCGCAGCCATCACTCGCCG
>WBMY01006296.1:11289-32393 GCA_013397315.1 Donacobius atricapilla | reverse complement strand
CGGGGCGCCACATCCTCCCCCGCCGCGATTCCACAACCCCGGTGCCCCAGTGTGTCCCATCCACTGCCCCACATCGCCTGGCACCACCGCCTAGTGCCCCACATCCCCCTTGCCTCGGCTCCCCGCATACCCTCCCCGGTGCTCTGCATCACCTCCGCGGGGCTCAGCATCCCTCTCCGGGGGCTCCACATTCCTCTGCTGTCTCGTACCCTCCCGAGGCTCCCCACCCCCTGGTACCCGCCGGCAACACGGTATCGCCTCCAGGGCCCGCCATCCCCGGGGTTCATCATTTCTCCGGGGCTCGGCCCTCGGAGCCCCACGCAGCTCAATCCTGGAGGCAAAGGAGACTCCCTTGGCACCCCGGGACCAGAGCCCTCGCCAGCCGAGCCACCATTCTGCCCTCCGGTTTCCAGCAGCGCCATGCCCCACACAGCCCCATACAGCACAACCCCATGCAGTGCATCGTGAGCAGACAAAACCTCACAAGTTTTACACTCAGTTTTTGTCTGGTCTTTCCCTTTCCCGTCCAGAGGCAAGACACTTGCAGGGCTGCGCCGGGGCCAGGGACACAGCCCGCGCCTCTCCTGCCCCAGACAAAGCATCCGGAGTCCACGTGGGGTATAATCTTCCCTGCTCGCCTGTTATTACTTCTAGATTCAGGGGAAAAGTGTGTAACAGTAAGAAAAGGAGTATGATTATCCTGGTGTGAGAGAAATGAGCTCTCAAGGTCAGGAGGAAATCTTAGTTAGCCAAAGTGCCTGAAATCTGCAGGACCAGCCCCAGGCCTGCTGTGGTTTGGGCAGGTTCCCCCAAACCACACCTCTATCCCTTCAGAACACAAGCATGAAAAATTTGGCAGCAAATGTTAAAAACGCTCTGCAAGTGAACAGGAGGAGCTGAGAAATCCATTCTGAATAAGCCCTTGAGGATACTAAACATCACCATTCAAACAAACATGCACCACATAAACCTAAAGCTAATTCGCAGCTCTGGCAAGTAGATTAAAACAAACAAACAGATTTTACTCCCATTTGTTTTTCCAGATTTAGGAAAGGGAAATGCTTTTGAGAGCTGTGCTCATAAGGGTTTCCAGGGCACTGTGAGGGTGGAATCAGCCCTTCCAGCATCCACGGGTTCCTCTCCCTTTCTACGGAAACCTTCCTGCTGCTGTTGGCCTCGCTGACCTGCCATCAATCTCCCGCCAGCCGAAACGCCCTCTTTCTCTCTCTGCCCCTCAGTTATCATTTAATTCAGGAGAGCAAGGCTCTGCAAACTGCTTGTGGGAAAGGTCTGGTACCAGACAAAGCAGCTCTGACAGACGATGAGCCAAAGCCTGATCCTTTTCCTGTCTCTGCTACACACACCACAAAGAGATGCTGAGAGTTTATTTCTTAACAATCAAGAGAATTTGTATGTCATTGCACAGGAAACAAGGTACCCCGACAGAGGATTTTATATCCAGGCTCCTGCCACACATTCCAGATACCTGCACCAGGCTCTCAGCAGCTCCTGTTGTGCCAGGGCTGGCAGCAGTAGCCCCTGTCAGGAGAGTACCAAAGCAGCTCCCTCACTGCTGCCAAGCAGTCCTGTGGCTTTCCAGCATAGATGAATGATGGGACACGGCTGTGGGGGCAAAGCTCCTCCATTCCACAGCTGGAGCAGCTGCAAGGAGCAGGCAGCATGGTCAGGGCTCATGTGAGCAGGGAGGGAGAACTGGAGGGTCCCTCACCACTCCTGGGCATAAGCAGCATGTCCTCTGCACACCATGCCACAGACACATCCCTGCCCATGCTGGGGGAACTCCCATCGGCAACAAAGCTGGGCTGCCCAGCTTCTGCAAAAGGTTGTTCCAGCAAGAACCATTCCCCCTTCTGGCTGTGCTCCTTTGGCTGACTGGCATCACAAATTCATGGAGCCAGTGACCAATCAGCTGAACGAGCCATTCCCTGTCACACAGTCAGGACTGGCAACATCCATTCACATTGGAAGCAACTCCTCATTTTTCACATGCTTCCCATCAACCATCCCAGCTCTTCCACATATAACTCCTCACTCCCAACCCTGAATCCTTCTCCTCACTGAAGGCTGCTCAGTCAGTGCCTTCTCTGAAGTGCACCTGGAGTATGGCACCAGGCCCAGCTCCTCTCTGTCCACCCAGTTCTCCCACTTCAAATTTCTTCCTAAAATTCTCCTTTCTCACTCTGGCCAGGCAAATCAATGCCACTCTGTGCCCAGAGCTCTGCTCTGGCTGCCACCACCTTCCATCTTTTGGTTTCCACCCAAGGGTTTGAGTTGGGACCTACTGCATGTATCACAGCAACATTCCTGGAGATCCTCCACAAATAAAGCAGTTGAGCAAATATGTGTCATTACCTACAGCTGTCAGCAGTGTAACCTTGTCACCTCCAGATCTTGTGGGTCCCAGATTCCCACGTCCTAGTCGCGGCTGAGCACTTGTTTAGTCTTCTTGCAGGCAGGGAGGAGCATCAGCACCATTAAATCAGCTTAGACAGTTCCAGGCTGGGGCTGAGAGCAGGAGGAACTTCTCTTTCCACCGAAGTCAGCGGTGATGCTCCTGCTGTGTTCAGGCTTTGGTGTTCCCATGTCGATGCACACACAGCTCAGTGGCTCTTTCCCAGCCCACAGTAACATCATTCTCACTGCACAGCATTCTTCACTGCAAGACCCCACTGGATCATGTCCCACAGGATGTCTCTTCCTCTTCCATGAGTATCTTCATGGTCTGAGCCCTCACCCCAGGCCTGCGCTGGCCGCCTGCCTCTCCACCAGCTCCACCAGTGCTGCTCCATCACAGCTCTCAGCAACAAGTCACTCCTCACCACGCCTCTCCAGAGCAGGTCTCCTGTTCCTGGCACCTCTCCTGAGTCTGGGGAGAGCTGTGCCACTCAGCAGGGCTCTGGCTGCTGGAAGCAAGGTCTGTTCCCATTGTGGGAGAGCCTCATCCTGCTGCCACATGTGGGAATACAGCCCCAGCCGGCCGTACAGCTGGGCTAGCTTTTCCCATCTGGGGGGAATTGCTGTTTATACAGAGATAGGAAATGTTATCCCTCCTACAAGAAGCTTCTAGCCCTTCCTGTGGGCTGGCCAGGCCCACATGATACAAACTTCTAATAAAAATAAGGTTAAAAATACATGTCAGCCATGTAACCAGAACATCTAGAAAGTCTGCAGCTACCCGCCTGCAAACTTCAAACGCCAAGGCACACAAAGAAAAATCTTCAATGCCTCTCTAACAAAGCTGGCCACAAAATCCTCTTTTTCCTAGAAAACAGGATACGCCTGCTACAGCCTAATCTGAAGTGACGAGGCCTCCCCAAACCACCCTCCTAGGCACATATACTTTTATCGAGAGGAAGGCTGCTCCCAGGGGGTGGCTGCCAGCAGAGCCCCCTCCCTCCATGCCAGGTCCAGAGCTGCTTCTGCCTGCCTGGGTCAGGGATTATGGTCCCTGCTCAGGAGCAGAGGAGCCGGTGGAGAGAGGGAGGGTTTTGCCTGTGGCTGCAAGGCAGGAGTGTACCAGAGCCCAGCAGTGGAGCGCCCAGCCCCGCTCCACCTCAGCAGAAAGGCTGGCAGCCAGTTGCAACTGCAGCAGTGTCTGCCTGGGACCACAAGCTGAGGAGTGTGATGGGGAGAGGAAGGGACATGAAATTGCAGAAGAAACTGAAATTCTGGTCTCAAAGATCTCATTTATCCGGAGGACACAACTAACTCCTCAGAGGTTTCAGGTGGGCAGACAGGAGGAGTCACAGCATCATTCAGACTGTGTCCAGAGATGTTCTCTTAGTGCTTCCAGTCCAAGGCAGACACTAAAGGTGGGCAGGACACCCAGAGAGCAGGTATGCTCTGACCAGCTGGGTGAAAGCCCCCTTGGCTTCATCACACACTCTTGCCTTTTCCAGGCCTTTCTCAGGCTGGCAAATGCAGGCAATGTTCCCCACTTCAGCTGCAAGGCCGACCTGGGAGCAACTGCAAAGGGCTGGGGGACCTTGGCATAGATACAGGCATCAGAGAACAGGATGGGGACACCCCAGGATTTGATCTCTTGGGAATACATAATAAGGACCCTTTCCTGGGTAACATTCTGCAGGTGCTGAGGAAGCTTTTCAAGTCTGACATATGAAATGAAGCTGAAAAATCCCTCTCAAGCTGGGCACATAGATCCTCTGCTCAGTTTGGAGAGCGCCATTTTCAGACTCTTCCTGTTCGTATGTGTGCGTGTGTGTGTGTGTGTGTGTGTGTGTGTGTGTGTGTGTGTGTCCCCATCGCTTTCTTGCTGCTGCTTTTACTTTGGTATTTATGGTGAACAAGGGCACATACCTTCAACTCCAAACTGCTGCCCTTGGCCTGTCCTCAGCTCTGATGAGTCCATCAGCAACGTGTTCTGCATGAGAATGGCCTGGCAGGAGCACCCATGGGCTGAGGGCCGCCAGCATCCCTACGGCAGCCCTGGGGCTCTGCCCGGGCCGCTGAGCACCATCCCCCGCCAGGCACCCCCATAACTACGGAAATCACCCTGCAACCTCCTCTTTTATTCGAGTAAATCCTCCTATTATTTGAGAACTAAGTTCTGGCAGCGCAGAGCCGCCCGTGCCATAGCTGGGTTCATGGCACTCGCATGCCACGCTGCCGTCCGCTCATATCCCAGGAGGAAGGACCACCGAATTTCCTGGTGACTGAACAGGATGTTGTGATCACGTACCTCGGCCGAGACGCTTCTTCTTGGATCCCGTCACTCAACTTTCCTCAAGGATTTGGTTCGCTGCCGGAGTTGCTTAACAGCGTTGGCGTCACCGTCCTGCCGAACCTCTGGCGTGCTCGCACACGCGCGCACCCAGAGCGCCCTTAATTAGCTCCTAAAGCATCACCCTGGGGAGACACGGGGAATGAAAGGTCCGTCACAGGCTGCTCCTGCACGGCTGACCTCGGCTGCAAACCCGGCAGAAGGCTGACTCTTGCCTGGTTTCAAGTTTTCGGACACAGAGTACAGGGAGAAACGGTGGCTGTTAAAATGGGCGATAATTAAGTGCAACCACTAATTTACACTTGGGGAAAATTGCAGAGGGCTGTATGCAGCATTTTAAAGCCAGAGAGGAATTCTGTGTTCACACGTACTAGTATCCAGTGCTACCCCCTGCATCCCATTCCCTGGAGGAGTTTTAGTTCAGATTAACTAATTTTTAGACGCAAGGATTTCCCATGGTTTAAACATGCTGTCTTGGACAGTTTACCACAGAAACGAATACATTCTTCCAATACGAAACAACTCTACCTTGTTTAAAGGTGTAAAAAATATTCAGGATCAAATTCTGCAAGCGCCTCCATATGCAATTTTTTCACCCCAAAAATTGAGGAGGTACACAGTCCCACCGGCATGTATGAAACAGAAACTTTCCCAGCTGGTCTGGGAGGTAGAGGGGGAAGAAAAGGAAGTTGGAAGTTATTTCCAGCCAGACAACCAGTAAATATCTCTTAACTCCCCCTCATTAGTGGTACTTAGCTGCTTATCTCCTTGTTTATAAACCACTGCTGGGGTAGTCTCACAATGAAAGCACTATAAATTTTCCTATATTCTCATTTGCAATTGCAACTGTCAGTAATAAACCAGAAAACTCGTGGGCTGTGGAGATTTTACCTTCCGCAGAGGCTTTTACATATTGTCCTCTGGCCCGACAGATAGGGAACACCTTCCCTGACACTGTGGATCAGACACGTTCACACTGATAGTGGAATCCTGGGGAGCTCCTGCTCAAGAGAAGCTGTGAAATAGCAATTTAAGACAAGGGAGTCTTTCAGGATTGGATCAGTTCCATTGTCCTGTGCGGGAATAAATCAGGTTTCAATATTCTTGGACCAAGGCCTTCCTTCCAAGACCGAACAGCAAACAGACTATGTAATGGGTGTGAGAAGACAATTTCTCTGCCTTCCTACAACACATCTTTGAGTCAAGGAGACCTCCTGCATACAGATTAATGTCGAGAATCGAGCTGAAATCTCCCTATGGAACCCTGACCCCATGGACTTCTGGGCACTTTCTGCCCATGGGCTGGCTCATCCCATGGAGGCTGTTTCCTTGCCCAGCATCTGTCCATTCCACGGAGCCCAGTCCTGGGATGTGGGCTGCTCGTCCCTGGGCCACCCATCACCCCGACTTAGGCAGTGAGCAGTCAGAGTGGGAAAAGCACACCGAAGTTTCAGTTCCCAAGTGGAATTTTCAGGGGAGGAAAAAAAAACCCAAACAAAAAACCCAACCTACCAAACCAAACCGAAACAAAAGCCCAACGAAACATTAGTATAAACCGTGTTTTTAAGCGGTGNGCCCCGGAGCAGTGCCGGGGGTGCGGGACCCACCGGGGCTCAGCCCCACGTGCCCGGGTCCCTGCTGGGCCCGGTGGCCGGGGCAGGGCGGGCAGCGTGGCCCCGTGCCCGGCGATACAGCCCCGATGCGGCCGGGCGGGCCCTGCGCACGCTGGTGCTGTTTGAGGGATGTTTGTAGAATTATGGAATCCCAGAACGGTTTTGGCTGGAAGGGACCTTAAACACCATCTAGTTCCACCTGCCTGCCATGGGCAGGGGCACTGGTGGAGTTACTGGTGGAGGGCCCAGATCATGCCTGGTGGGCAGTGGGGGTCCTATCAAGCACTGGGGTTTGTGGTGGGACCGCACAGTGTTTGGGTTGTGATTCTCACCCCAGATTTCCACCCTGTGCTTCCTGCCTCAAGCGGAATGGTCCTGGTCACTGGTACCATCCGCTTCCAGGTCACAGACACACCGGGTGTGCAGCCCCGGCTGAAGTTAGTGGAAATGCTGAGGCTTTTCCAGCCCAGCCTGCCAGGACCGAGGATATCGGCCTGGTAACAGCCCAGCCCAGTGCCATCTGTTACACGGCCGAGGTCGAGGGCAGGATCTGCAGCCACAAAGCAGCCAATACCACTTTTGGCCATACCCAGAAGGTCGAAGCCAGCACTGGTTCTGCTGCCAGCAGAGGAGGGTGCTGGTAGTGCTCTGCCACTCCATCCCTGCCTGCCAGCTGCACACCCAGAATGCTGAAAGCAGCAACTAGACCCTTAACCAGTTATCTTCCTTTCTCGAGTTAGTCTGGTTACCCCATGGGGTTTGTGAAACATGAGACTGGATGTTCACAACATTTCCCACTCGCAGTTTTTGGATTGCACAAGATAGAACAGCAGCTTCCGATTAGCCTCAAGTCACAAAAGCCCTGTGCAGTGCCAGCTACCAGCTGCACAGACCCCTTGAGAGGCTCTGAAAAGCATCCTGAGCAAATCCCATCCATAGGCATCACGAAATGCNTTTTTTTTTTTTGGGTACAGTAAAAAATCTTAAGAGTACTCAGCTGCCAGCCAGCTCTCCAGTCCCCACCCCCGCTGCGGGGGCCACCCCGGGGTGCTGCCTGGGCACCCCGGATACCCCAGCGAGGCGCGGGGCCGCGGCGGTGCGGAAAGTGCGGCCGCCAATGCTCAGGCTGAGCGCNTCCACCTGCCTGCCATGGGCAGGGGCACTGGTGGAGTTCCTGGTGGAGGGCCCAGATCATGCCTGGTGGGCAGTGGGGGTCCTATCAAGCACTGGGGTTTGTGGTGGGACCGCACAGTGTTTGGGTTGTGATTCTCACCCCAGATTTCCACCCTGTGCTTCCTGCCTCAAGCGGAATGGTCCTGGTCACTGGTACCATCCGCTTCCAGGTCACAGACACACCGGGTGTGCAGCCCCGGCTGAAGTTAGTGGAAATGCTGAGGCTTTTCCAGCCCAGCCTGCCAGGACCGAGGATATCGGCCTGGTAACAGCCCAGCCCAGTGCCATCTGTTACACGGCCGAGGTCGAGGGCAGGATCTGCAGCCACAAAGCAGCCAATACCACTTTTGGCCATACCCAGAAGGTCGAAGCCAGCACTGGTTCTGCTGCCAGCAGAGGAGGGTGCTGGTAGTGCTCTGCCACTCCATCCCTGCCTGCCAGCTGCACACCCAGAATGCTGAAAGCAGCAACTAGACCCTTAACCAGTTATCTTCCTTTCTCGAGTTAGTCTGGTTACCCCATGGGGTTTGTGAAACATGAGACTGGATGTTCACAACATTTCCCACTCGCAGTTTTTGGATTGCACAAGATAGAACAGCAGCTTCCGATTAGCCTCAAGTCACAAAAGCCCTGTGCAGTGCCAGCTACCAGCTGCACAGACCCCTTGAGAGGCTCTGAAAAGCATCCTGAGCAAATCCCATCCATAGGCATCACGAAATGCCAAGGACAGGGCACCAGCACAGGTCCAGCTCTGGGACCAGTGTGCTGGAGGCGACTGGAGCTGGGTCCGGGGGGTACCTCACCACCTTGCCGTGGTGCTGGTGGGGTGGTGAGGTGCTGGTGTCCGAGTCTAACGCTGTCCTCTTTCTTCACAGCAATTCTCAGCGCTGACTGAAGTGCTTTTCCGCTTTCTGACAGAGCCCAAGGAGGTAAGGCAGAACTGGAGAGATGTGCAAGTGCAGCTCTGGTCAGAAATCTTAAAGATTTCTCACTGCTCTTTCTCTTGAGCAGGTAGAAAGATTTTTGACTGAGCTCTCGGACTTTGCCACCATGAATAAAATCAGCTTGGGCCCCCTGAAAAACATTGTCAAAAGTATTCTTCTGGTACCCAACGGTAAGTGATGTATTTGCATATGCTGCCCTGGGGCCAAACTGTCCCAGCCATTCCCGCAGGGCTTGGTTTGCACAATAAGTGTTAATGGTAGCTAATACAGTGCTTAGCACTTAGGAATCAAAAGTTCCCGTTTGGTGACTTTGTATTCTTTATACCCTGCCTGCATGCACATTTCACGGGCTCAAGTAAACTCCTTTAAATATCTGTGCATTAAATGCAGCACAACGCTGTGACAGTGCTTGGTTTAAGCAGTACCTGTAAATCCCTTTTGGCAGACCAGGGCAGCCTCGTGTTGGCACCGAGGAACTTCCACCCAAGTGACCCAGTGCTGTAATTCCTCCAAGGACAGGCGCTGTTGGAGACAAATAAGACAGTGCACACCCATTTGGAGCAGGCTGGGGACTGGTGCAGCTCTGGGCCATGTGAAGGAGAAGCTGACCTTGCAGTCTGGTTCTAGAGGAACACTTAACGTGTCCAGCTCTTTCTCGTTCATAAAGAGTGACGAAGAGGTTTGGGGGGAATTCCACTGGAATACCCCAGACTCCAGCACTTTATAGGATTACTGTGATGTTGTGGCTGCTGTTTGACACGATAATGCATCAAACACTCCACGGCACATTCATCCCATTGATCCTTCCTGTTATTAATAGTCCCTTGCTATTACTCTTCAGCCCTGGGTTCCTTTAGCTTCCTTCACAGCCCTGATGCTGAACAAAACTGTTTTCTGAATTTTAAACTTATTCTACTGCTTGAAGCCACTTTTCCTATCCAGGAGTAGCAACAATTTTCTTTCCTGGAACCGTCTTGTCGGGATTTAATGCAGAATTTGCATTTTTTCCCACTCTGAATCAGGCCTTGGTGCCCTCATCTTGTCGTTCCTCTGTATGTGCTCTGGCTTCGACACCGTTGTAAGTTTTCCCCAGCTTTGGGATGCCAGGGACGATATCAGAACAGATCACAGCAGATAACTTTGTGCTACACAGCCGGAAAGCCACGTGGGGCTGGCAGTCTCCTTGAATTTATGAGATTCCTGCTCTTGGCTTCAGAGAGCAGAATCCTTGTAAAGGTCCCTGTGCTGCCTGGGCCCCAGAACAAAGGGGGAAGGCGCAGCGGGGGAAAGTGTTATATGCACACGTTCACACCCATCATCCCAAACACAGCAGGTAGGTCAAATTAGCAGCCCGCCAGCCTTAACAGTTCTCCTTTAACAAGCAAAGCGGCTACAGGAGAGAAAGCAGCAGCTTCAAAACATAACCGCGGCCGCTGTTCCCATGGATACCTGCAATGGGATCTCGCCCTCTCCCCGGCGCTCCCAGAGCCCGGACTTTTAAAGCACCGGGCATCTGCAGAGATACCGGCAGGCACGACTGGGTTTCCGATCTCCGAGGAGCTGTGGTTTGCTTCAAAACACAGCTCAGAAACAGGCTTCCCATCGTCGGGTCCCATCCCTGCCTCTATTTGACTACGTAAAAATTGGTTTGACTCATTAAAAAGTGATTTTTTTTTTCCTTTGTGGCGTTTATTCAGGTGCCCTGAAGAGGAATTTGTCTTCTGAACAAGTCAAAGCAGATTTTATTGCTCTAGGTAGGTCACATGATTTCCACTAAATAAAAGATAATTAATATTTATCACATATAGTAATCTCATATGGTTTCCCCCCACAGGCCTCAGTGAAGAGAAAGCCAGTTATTTTGCAGAACAGGTATTTATATATTTTTTGCTTGTTTCTGAGCTAACAAAGTGTCAGTTCTCTGAGTGGGAGCTCATAAAACCCCACTGTGCTCCTGAGACGCATTGGCACTTTGGGTATTTTCTTCAAAACCCGCTTGGGATTTTGAACTGAAGATCCTCAGAGAACTAATAAAGAGCAGTTTGTCTGATGATACCTCTGGTTTGCCAGGGCCTCTCCCCCATCAGTGTCACAGTTCCTGCACTGCTGTGTGGCTTTCATGTGATGTTTTTGTGCTTCCCATGCTTTGAGCCCTGAGGTCATGCAGTTACATGAACACATGGCTTTTTGCACAGATATTGTTACACTGACCCAGTGCTAAACAAAACCAGTGAGTTTCATTTACAGAAGTGACAGGGCAGATGGAAATCCTAGCAGCACTTAAACACCTCTGAAAGCCCTTTCCACCACATTAGTTCTCTCTTTCTTCTGGGCTTCTGCCATCCTCTGCCTTCGTTCTGACTCTTGTTGAAGTTTCAGGTACAAATAGAGGCCTCTGAATTAATTGCTGATGTGTGTTTTGCTCTTGTAGTGGAAGGTGAATTCCCCCACTCTAACACACCTGGCTGTGGGTCAGACACTGATGATTAACCAGCTGATAGATATGGAGTGGAAGTTTGGAGGTAATAGAGCTACAACATAAACTGGAGGGGTTGGGAAACCCAGCAGCAGTTCTTGGCTAAATAACGTTTTATTTCACCGCTTAACTAACAGATTATCTGCCTTCTCTTCTTTCTGACTCACAGTGACTGCTGGGAGCAGTGAGCTGGAAAAAGTGGGAAGTATCTTCTTACAGGTAAATCTCCCACATCACAGAGTTCAGCTTGTAGGGCAGTTGAGGAACAAGCTCCAGCCAGGCATGTGGGAAGCACTGGCTGGGAGGGGAAGGAGAGGGAAGCTGGGTCGCATAGGAACGGGCTCTGTGACTGCATCTTCAGTCTCCAAGTGCTGCTGCCAGCAGAGAGCAGACACGCTGCTGTTTGTTTCTCCTCTGAAGACATGAGGTATCACAGGAACATGTCCCATTCTGAAAAGCTGTTCAAAAAGCTCAGTTTAGCAAAGGTCCACCACCTTGGGGAGGGAGGGAAGGTGGGATCAAGGACTTCCAGAGATCTTCCCAATGCCCAGGGTATCTGTTCCTACAGTGACACTTCTTGAAAAGCCTGTCAAAGATGTGTGTGCTGTGCAGCAGTCAAACTCAGAGCAGACTCCTGCTCTGCTGTCCTCTCTAGTGCTCAGATACAGTTCTCTGAACTAAAACACTTCTGCTTTTCCTTTCCCCAAGCTGAAGCTGGTGATTAAAAAAGGGAGCCAGTTGGAAAACGTGTATGTTGGTGAGTTAACAGTTCTGGACAAGAGAGAAGGACGGGAAAGATGCAATTTGGAGCTTGGGGTGTTGCTGGGGGTTTTAGAGTCTGGGGGTAGAACCAGGGTGGGGTTACTGCAAGAGCATCGCTGTGGTTATTCCTGCTTCAGCCTCTCCATCACTGTGGCTGCTCCTGCCCCAACCTCTCCCTGCCACAGGCGCTCCAAAACCATTTAGGAACACAGACTTTTGGGCATCTTCAAATCTGTGCCTCAGTAAACACAGATCTGCAACAGAGCAGTGCAGAGCAGTCAGCGTAGCAGGGCAGAGGAGGAAAATAAATAATTTCCAAGGATGGAGTGCTGTGGGGAGATCCCATCCCAGGGGAAGATCCCAGCCTGGCTCCCCTGGCAGCCTGGCTAGCATAAGGAACCAGCTGCTGGGAATCACAGTGGCTAATCCTGCCCAGCTTAGGTGAACGCGAGTTGCTCTGTGGTAGCACCAGAACAGCTTTGCCAATGTTAGAAGTGTAATGTGAAATCTAAGACTTGATGCCACTTTTTTTTCTGCAGAGTTAACTTTACCCCAGTTCTACAGTTTTCTGCATGAAATGGAACGGGTCAAAACCAGCCTGGAAAGTTTCAGCTGAAACTGCACAGACCTGAGCCAATATCTGTCTAGGATGTTTAATTCCTCCTCATGGGTCTGCAGATCTGCTCTTTCCCATCTGACTCTTCACACTCTGATAAGAGAAGACAAGCTGTGCAGTGAGCAGTGGTGTCATGGCCCAGCAGGACCCATCAATCCTTTAGAATCTGAAACTTGGGCTAAGTTTCAGCTTTTTCAAAGCACCTACAAGTCCACTCATCTTTTCTGGTGTTTTTTACTATACTATTATGAGAAACTGTGGTCAGAAGTAATGTGGATAAATTTACTAAAATAGCAAAGAAATAAACCCATTCCCATCCTGCTCCATTTGTATCAGAAACTGATTCTGTGAAAAAAAGAAAAACAGGAGCAAAAGTCATTTTGGAACATGAAAGAATTAGCAGAGGATGAGGAAAGCAAAGAGAGCATGTGAGGAATCACTTAGCGCGCTCTTCAAGCCTCTCCCATCTCTTGTATTAAGAAACATGTTGATTAGCTTCTTCCCAATTGTGCCTTATTATGGAAAAGTATCTCAGTGGTAGGTGATTTTAAATCTTAAACAACCAAACAGCTGCCTCTGTGCACGGGGGGAGGACATCTTGGGGGTGACAAGATAAATCTCATTTGGATGTGCTGCTCTTTAATCTGCAGCCTATGTGACATGGCACAGTCAGAACTAGCCTGTTTCCCAGTGGACATATGTCCAAACCCCATGAAGTGCCATTAGCTCGACTCTTCAGTTGTCTGAGGGCAGGAATGAGCTCTTCATCAGGAAGCAGAGGGGTGCTCCAACCCACCTGGGGCAGTGGGCAATGTTACAGTCGCTGAGGTTCCTCTCATGGCCTGACTGTTGAATTGTCCAGCAGCCTGAGCTGGCTGAAGCCTCTCCCACAGCACAGGGATGAAGGAAGCTCCTCTTACAGGGCATGTCCCAAAGCATCTCTGTCCCTGGCACACTCAGCAGTTCCAGTGAAGGGAATAAACCACATTACCAGGGAATATCCCAGTAAGATACTCTTTTTCCAGCCTGCACCTGAAGGGATGCACTGTCCATCCTGCCAGTCTGCTGTGAGGGTCCCTGCAGCAGCAGCTGCTTCCTGTTAAACCTGTCCCAAACAGATAATTTCTGTGAAAAAAGCATCACAAAGCTCCCTGCAACTCACCGCTTCACCCGTGGGTTTCCAGCTACAGCAAACCCAGCTTTGAGTGTCCCTGCACTGCATTTCCTGGGGTGCTGCAGGAGCGACTGGGCACAACAGCGGGCACAGGCTGAGCCATATATTTGGGAACTGGGGAATCCTGCTGGCAAACCCAGGAACGGATTTATTTTCCCACACATCAGGTCAGTCACAAGCATTTCAAGCTTTGTCACGTGATTACTGTAAAAATGAAAAAAACCCCAAACAAACAAGCAAACAAAAACCCTTGAAATAATGTTCTGCAGAATATTCTGTCCCTTTTTGGGTGGCAGGAAATCCTATTTCAGGGAAGACGAAGCAGTCCAAATGGCTGCTGCTTTCTCAAGACAAAAGCGATTTTTTTTGCTTTACGTTTTCTGCTGCCTGTTCCCATTATTCCTCCTCACCCTCCCAGTGCCAGGGCGGCACCACTCGGCCCCATCCGGCTGCGTCGGGAGGCGGCCACGGCGCTGCGGAGAAGATGCCGGGCTCGGCTGTGGGTCGGGAATCCGCCGTCCCCCCGCGCTCCTCCCCCTGCCCGCTTGGGATTAAGCCGCTCGGGGCTGACGCACGCCGAGCCCGCTGACCCCGAGTGCAGGGGTCACCTCCGTGCCGCCCCGCGCTCCCCACGGGCACCTCCGATCGGCGGCGTTTGCGCCGCGGCGCGACCTCGCTGCGGCCGCCGGCGCTCCCGGGGAACCCCGGCGCNGGGCGCGGGCACAGGCGCTGGTGGCCGATGTCCGGAGCCCTGCGCCGGGAGGTGGCGGGCGGCGGGCACAGCTGGCACAGCCGCAGGCAGGGCTGAGCGGGGAGNCGTGTTTCCGGGCGGCCCCGCCGCGCTCGTGTGCGCGGCCCCTTCCGCCTGCCCGTCAAGCCCAGCCAGCCGAGAGCTAATCTCGGCGGGACAGCGGGCGCGGGGGAAACAGGGGCCCCTCAGCAGCCTGGGGTGCAGCTAACCGTGCTCCCGCAGCCGTTTGCCTCCCCGAGACCTTTCCCGGCCCATTTCCTCCGGGGCGGCCGTGCCGCAGCCCCCCGTCCCTGTCCCCTGTCCCTGCTCTGGGGACACGTGGGCGCTGCCGGCTGCGGCGGGGCAGGGGGAGGTCCGGCCNCTCGGCCATGCCGTAGCCGCTCGCAGGCACCTCCCTGCAGGCCCAGATGCTCCTGCAGCCCCTCTCGCAGCACTGCGGACTCTCGGCTGCCTCGGGCCACCTTAGCACGCCCCGGGCTGCCAGGCAGTGTCTCCTGACTGTAGGGAAGATGGAAGAGTGGCCCCAAGCAGCCAGGCTGCAGTGGGGATCCTGTGCTTCCAGGCATCCTCCTGCTCATCCCCGCCAGCTCCAGCAGGCCAGCAGAGAACTGGGGCTGCACCCGGGGGTCTGTCAGTTCCCAGCGTGGATTCAATGCTGTTGTGATTCTCAGCCATGTCAGATGCTAATGACCAAGGGAAAGGGGATGTTTTCAAATGAAGCATCTTCTCCCTACTGGAAATGCCAGTGCTGCTGTTCCCTTCGTATGAGAAGGAATCCTCCAAACCCTGAGAACAAATGCCTCTGCTCAGAGGGAGCAGAGCAGATGTGGACTCCTCTCGTGTCTGTGAGCCCATGGGCAGGCAGGGAAGGAAGGAATTGGGGCTCCTCACTGCCAGCTCTGCCTGACCTTGAGCAGGTCGTGTGGGAACTGACAGAGCTCCTCTGGGACATCCTGGTTTCCACAGACCTCACCAGGAGCCACTCCATGCCCAGGACTTTCAGCTTGGTGTGTATGCCTGTCCCAGCTTTCCCGTTTACAAAAGAGAGTGACAAATCTCAGGGTTGGCCAGCAGCTGGGAGGGAGCNCCCCGTCCCTGTCCCCTGTCCCTGCTCTGGGGACACGTGGGCGCTGCCGGCTGCGGCGGGGCAGGGGCAGCTCGGCCATGCCGGAGCCGCTCGCAGNAGGAATTGGGGCTCCTCACTGCCAGCTCTGCCTGACCTTGAGCAGGTCGTGTGGGAACTGACAGAGCTCCTCTGGGACATCCTGGTTTCCACAGACCTCACCAGGAGCCACTCCATGCCCAGGACTTTCAGCTTGGTGTGTATGCCTGTCCCAGCTTTCCCGTTTACAAAAGAGAGTGACAAATCTCAGGGTTGGCCAGCAGCTGGGAGGGAGCCATGTCAGGTGAGACAAGCCAAGGAGCAGAAATGGCAGGTGAGGGACCCCAAGGCAGCTGGAGCTCAGCCCAGTGCTGAAGACAATCCTGCCCTTCCTCACCCCATGCTGTCATCCTCCCTGTTTCCTACAGGTTTTGAGGTGATGCAGCACCCGGCAAAAAAACACCAGCTGTGAACTGCAGCTTTCCAAATTGCTCTGTCTGCTTGGGAACAGCAGCCCTGAGCACGCTGGAGGGCCCCAGGGCAGCACCACCACCCTGCTGTACTACATGAATTCTTGGGGACAGGGACCCTCAGGTGCTGCATGGGGCTCCCTGGGGTTCCCATGGCACTTGCTGACAGGGAATGGTGGCACTTGGCACAGCACCATGCTGCAGCTGAGGACACACTCCCAGGGATGAGCCCTCAGCCTGCTTTGGGACAGGATTCTGCACCCACTCTGCTCGGAACAGGGCGAAGGCGTCCCACCCTGCCTGGGAAACCGAGCTGCTGCCTCCCATTCTTGCAGGAGGCGGGGGGGAAGAGACTGCTGGTGTCCAAGGCAGTGGAAATATTCCTAGCATGTCGTCTGCTCCTAATCCTTGCCATCTCTCTAGGCAGTTCTTTGTCCAAGCACACTGGGAACAATTGGGGTTGCTCAGCCAGACCGCAGGCTGTCGATCAGCAGAGGGAATGAATGCTCCAGCATACGGAACCCATCTTCTCCCCCAGCAAGGGGAGGTGGCCACCAGAAACCAGCCTGTGGCACAACAGCACAGGCAGAAACAATGCCCGGGCACCCACGCCAGTGCCAGCCCCGGGAAGGGGGTGGGTGTTCCCCAGCCCATCCAAGGAACAAGCCAATGGGAGGGAGTGGCTGGGCATCCCCAGACCCCATGTGGGGCTGGGGGTGGCATGGTTGGCACAGCCATGGTGACAAGGTCCCTGTGTGAGCCTGCACTGCAGGTGGCTGAGGAGGAAGAGCTGAGTCTTGGGGGACAGAGAGGAACCCCCAAACTGTGGGATCGGGCCTTGGCCAGCCCTTCTCAGCACCCAGCGCCTTTGGGGTGTCCAATCCAGGGCTGATGGCATTTACTCCCTTGCAGGCACAGCTTCACAAAGGATGCCAGGCCCTGTGGTAACAAATCCATCCTGTCCTCAAGAGCCTGATACAGCTTCTCCTCTCCATGACACCCTGAGCAGCCACGGGCTGGTGCTTGGTGGGGAGAGCGCCCACCAGCCCCCTGCTGAGGCAGCTCAGCCCATTTCCCAGCACTCAGCTCCAGTTTATAGGACTGCTCTGTCCCAGGGGCATCGCTGCCACCACTAACGAGGTTATCCCAGACCAGGCACTGAGAGAGAGGGAAAGCAGGGTTAACCCTTGTGCCACTGACACATCCCAGAGCACTGGGGAATGGCTTTGCTTGGAAAAGAGCTCTTAAACAAGCCCCAGTGGTTATGGGTAGCTGTGAAACACCAAGTGAGGATTCCTGTGCCATTCCCGTACCAGCTCTGGCACCGCAGCATCCCTCCTCTCGGAGCAGCCCCATATCCATGACGGCAGCACCAAGCCCTGAGGCTACACCTTGCAGCCGGTGCCCATGGCAGCAGCCTAGAAAGGACGGTGCATGTCCCCGTCATGTCCCCACCCCTCAGCTTTCTTTCACATGGACAGCTGGGATGTGGATAAGGAGCAGGATGCAGCCAGGGTGCAGGCAGGAGACGTTGGGTGGCCGAGGCCATTGCTGCCCACAGGGACACAGCGCTGCTCACATTCCTGCGGGAAAATGTGAAGGCTGCGAGCAAGGTCAAGGGCCCTTCCCTTGCTGGGACTCGGCGTCACGCCAGCACGCGGGTGGCCCGACCCGCCGTCCCGCGGGGCTGGGGACTGTCCCTGCACCCTCACCCCACCGCCCCTCATCTGCAGAGCCGCCTGGGACGCGGGTGGATGCTGGCAACGCTCCCCAGGGACCACCAACGCGGGCAGCCCGGCTCAGCAGCCCCCGAGGGGCGGGGATTGGGGTGGGATCCCCAGTCAGGGCCTCTCCGTTTCCACCCCCGCTGCTGAGACCCGGCAAACTCACGGCACTGCCGGGCGGTGCCCCCTCCCCGCCCCGCCCCCGTTGCGGTGCGCGGTGCGGGGCAGCAGAGGGCGCCAGAGCACAGCGCAGNGCAGTTCCCACAAGCGCTTTCCCAGTCGGGAGCCCCGGAGCCACACTTTTCCTCGCCCACCCCAAAGCCGGGCGTCACCCCCAGATACCTCCTGGCTGAACCATCCCACCCCAGCCCCCCCTGGACTGCCCCTGCAGCTGCCCCAGCCCATTCATCGCCTCCGGCAGACACCCCCACGCTGGCTCAGCTCCGGGTTGGGGGCAGGAGCCCCCGGATTTATTCAAAAGCGACGAAACTGAACCCAAGTGTCCCTGTTCCATCCTGTCACCCGCGGCTGGTACTGGAGCGAGCTCCCGTCCCACCCCGCACGCCCTGTACTGTGCAGGGTCAGGCAGTTCTTCAGCCGGGCTGGCTTTGATAAGAGCAGATTAAAAACAATCATAACAATAACGAGGAGACCCGTCACCTCTCTGGGGGGCACCTCACAGCGCCTGCTCCCAGCCAGGCAGGCTCGGGCTTTCAGCTTCCACTACCGAGGAATCGGCTGTTATTTATGCGTTTATGGATGTTAGCCCACCCCCGCCCCCCCACACGCACCCCGGGGGATGCCGGAGGGTGCCTGTCCCACTGCAGGTGACCTCAGCAGGGCCAGGTTCCAGGGAGGCAGCAGGAGCACAGGATGCTGGACTCTGTGGAGCCCCCCGGGTGCAGAGAAAGCCGGTCTCAGGCAGAGCCCAGCGCTCTGGCCCGGCTGCATGGGGTGGGACTTGAGGGGGAGCCAGACTCCCCCTCCCCGGGCTGCGGGCGTGGAGCAGTTCGACAGAGCACCGTCACAGCAGGTGAAGGAGAGGAGGAGCACCCACCTTTCCACCAGTTTTTCTACTTGCTCCATCTCACATATAGCAAATTCTGAGCACACAATGCAGTTATTGAATAAAATTATGCTTTTTTTAGTACTTGTATGCATGTGGTTTTTAAGGCTCTGCCTAGAAACCAACCTCTGAGCCAGGAGCAGAGAGATCGGAGGGGAAAGCCAGGCCAGCCCTGGACAGTTGTGGGACACAGAGATGCAAACGCAGCGCTGTCAACCACAGCAGCTGGCAGGTGACACATCCAGCCCAGGCAGGTGACGCCCATCATTCCTTCCACGCCAGGAAGAAGGAGAAAGCACTCCTGGCTGGGGCAGGGATCATTAGGGAGAGTGGCCACCGCAGCCAGCCCGGGGCTGCCTCTCCTCTCCTCCCCTCTCCCTGTCGCTATCTCCGTTCCCCATGGCGCCAGCTCTGGCCCCCTCCCGCAGAGCTCCGCCTGTGCCCTGTGCCCGTGAGGACGAGTCCTGCCTCCCCTCCGCCATCTCGCTCTCCCTTCAGGCAGCGGAGCCGAGGCGCTGCCAGCTCCATCTGCACAGTGCAGCGAGCACCGGGCCAAGGGGCAGGACCCACAATCACATTTCCTCGGAGCACATTGTGCTCCTGCCTTGCCGAGGGTGTTGGAAATGGGTGGCTGTAATAATGTCGCCGTGAATAACCGCAGCTCACTCACTGTGGCCTCCAAGCTCAGTGTGCTCCAGCTCCAGCCTCATCCCCTCCCAAGGCTGTTCGCTGCCATGACGTGCCCTGGTTTCCAACCTGCCTTATAACCTCCTGCCTCGGCCCGGGTATCTGCAGTCCCCACACCCACCCACAAGCTCCCACTAGCGCTTGCCCCATTGCAGCTGGTTTGGCTTTGACCTGTGTTCTCCTCTGAGCAGGACCCTCATGGACTGGGGACACAAAACCCCCAAACAGGGACGCTGCTGCCCTGTGACAGGCAGTGCTGCCCAGACACGGCGCAGCACAAAGGGCTCATGGAGCTTTTATTGCTGCTGATCCTGCACGGCTCCCCAGACCTGCCTGGAGCAGAGCCTGCCCTTGGAGCCAGCATTCTGCAAACAGCGTCCCCGGGGCCCTCCCCAGGGCTGCGGCACAGGTCCCCACTCGTGCGGCAGCCCGGCCGCAGGGCAGCAGGTTCTCCTCTGCCACCAAACCTGGCTGTGGCTGCACTGGTGCCATCTGTTCGTCAGGCACAGTCCCGTGTCACGCTGTGCTGTGGGAGCCGTGCCAAAGCTCCCGGACCCTGCTGGAGCACCCGCACTGGAACCGGGCTCTGAGTGCCGCGACCGATGCGATTTGCAGTCCCGGTGAAAAGATGAGGGCACAGATGCCAGCGGCGTTTCCTGGCTCGGGAGATGAGCCGTGTCGGGTGGGGCTGCGGGTGCTCGGGTTGTGGGAGCAGCTTGGGGGGGGTGCCAGGGCTCAGGTGGGGGGCATCTCGTTAGGCCACCCCCCAGCTGGGAAGATGGGTGCCCTGTGGGCTCCTAGCAAGGACACGGCTGTTGCAGGGTTGGAGTGGCATTGGGAAGCCTCGGGCTGGGCTCCGTCCCGCTCTGCTTGCTCGAGAGTGAAAGGATTTGTCATCAGCAAGCTGATGAGTCCCACGGGCAGACAGCTCGCCCTCCTCCCAGCACCCCCTGTCCAGCAGGTGGGCTCCTGACGGCACCGGGCCATTGCAGGCATCCAGAGCAGGCTGGCCTCCAGCACCGACTGCACCAGCGGGTCTGAACCCAGTGCCCCACCAAAGTCCCCACTATGGGGGCCCCGACCCCACCGGCCGGACGGCACAGCAGCTCTGGAGGCTCTGACCCTCTAAGGTGTTTCTGCAGGATGCTCGGTGTGCCCCGGGCAGTGCTTGGCACACGGAGCAGCCACACGCGGCGCAGACAGGAATATGCTTTCACCAGGAGAACAAGAAGAGCCTCTGATGGCTGCCATGTCCCTTGTAAACACCAACTTTGAGAGCATCAGATTACAGCCGCTGCCTCGGCTCCAAACAAGATGGTAATCGGGAGCACTGAGGCACCCTGCCTGCATCCTGCCTTCACAGCGGGGAGCACCGGGAGCCTGGTGGCACCGCAGAGGCCATGACACCCTCTCCTGCACTGCAGGACTGTCGGGACTCGCTGCGCCCTGACTCCACACAGCGCAGCGACCCAGCGCGCTCCGGGCGAACGGGAGCTCCCCGCCCGCGGCGGAACCGCCGCTCGCTGATCCCCGAGGGCGGGCGCAGGGTCCCCGTGGCAGGGAACGCGGCGCGGTTCGGTGCAGCCCTTTGGGGCACCCCGCTGCCCGGCACCCCGCTGCCCGTCCCCAGCAGCCGTGGGCGTGCGGGGGGATGGCTCCCACCGAGGGCTGGGTGAACCGACACCCGCGGGCCCGGGCCCGCTGTGCTGCTGCCGCCCTCGCTCCCTGCGTCCCGGCTCGGGAGATGGTCGGGCCCACGGCCGCTCCCCGAACCTCCCCGCGGC
>WBMY01006296.1:616-11250 GCA_013397315.1 Donacobius atricapilla | reverse complement strand
CCCCCCCGCACCGCCCGCTTTGCCCGCCCTACCTGCCCGCCGCCCTCCCGGCCCTCCCCGGGGCGGCTGGCGGCCGCCCAGCCCGGAGCTGCCCTGCTCCCTCCTCCTCTTCTACTTCTCCTCCTCCCGCGGGCACAGCCCTGTCTAATCCCACGGGTGTCAAATCCACGGTGCAGCTTTGGCCGCGGCGGGGCCGGAGCGTATCCGAGGGGGCCGGCGGGGAGGACGAGGGAGGAAGGCGCGGGATGCTCCGGCGGGGGCACCCGGCCGAGCCCCCCCTCCCGCACAGCGCAGCCATGGCAACGGCGATGGGCTGTCCCAGCCCGGCCGCAGCGCAGTGGAGGCGAGAGGGACGCAGGGAGGGAAGGAGCCGCCGGGCGATTCCTGAGGGGCTGGCACACACACAGCCGCTGGAAGCGACTGGAGCCAATCCCCCGGCTCCCTTTGTGATGCTTCCTGACACAGATTCCCTCTCCATGGCTGACTTTGCAAGTTTCCCCATCCTCTTCCCCTCCTCGC
Organism: Donacobius atricapilla; assembly: GCA_013397315.1. NCBI lineage: Eukaryota > Metazoa > Chordata > Aves > Passeriformes > Mimidae > Donacobius > Donacobius atricapilla. Next base: position 10,731 of record WBMY01006296.1, on the reverse strand, counting down.
GCGGTTCCATTTCATGCGACTAAATTGTACACGAGAGGAGGGACATGCTGGAAATTCTAGTGACAAAATAGAAATGAGCAGATTTGCGCAGGCGGCTGCAGCCCGGCCGCCTCCGGGACTCCTTCGAGCCGAGAGGGACCGGACCTAGTCCCAGGGCAGCAGCATGAAAGCCCCTGAATTCTGAAACCGCTAAGGAAAAGGCTTTTCCTGCGGCAGCAGAGAAGTGCGGGCGTGTGGAGCAGGATCGCGCTGGGTGCCGGGACCGCGGCCCCTCCACGCAGAGCGGCTGCTGTCCCAGCACGCAGCACCCTCGGGGACGGCAGGCGACGCATTCACTTCCCCGGAGAAATAGCTTGTTTGGGAGCCAGTAAAAAATATGCAAATCTGGGAGGGCTGGGCCTCAGCCTCTGAGCAGCCTTTCTCCCCTTCCTCCCCATCCCAGAGCTCCGTGGGGCGAGCTGAGCCCCGGGCAGCCGAGGGAAGGGAAAGGCAGAGCCGGGGGTGCGCGGGGGCGGCAGTGGATGAGGTTTGGTGTGTCACGGGGCAGGACGGGGAGATGTGCGCGGGATAGCGGCTCCTCCAGACCGCGGGCATGCGGACAAGGCTCCTGCTCCCGCAGCCGGGGTGGGTGGAGCATGCTGTCACTTTTTGGTGCTGGGCAAGCCCGGCATCGCTGTCGCAGGATTGCTGCCTGTGCAATGAGTCAGGAGCAGCGCTGCCACGTTTTCCTCCTACAGGCAGCGTCCCGTGGCGGGTCGGTCGTGCTCCGCACCGGGACGCGCCCGCACACGCGGTGCTGCTTCAGCTCCGACGCCACGTGGGTGGGTGAATCTCCGGCAGCGACTCTCCGGGGAAACCCCTCTGTTGCGAAGGATGAGGACACCGACCTGCAGCTCGGACGATATGTGGAGCGCCTGGCTCAGGCAGTGATCCCACGGGACACGGGCATATTCCTGTGCCTGCGTCCCACCTCCTCTGCCAGACAATGAAACACTGCCCTCCTTCCCAAGTCGCAGCAGAACAAATAAAGCAAGCGCCATATGGTGCCAAGACACGTTGGAAATGGGGCCAAGCCCAGGAGGTAGGGGAGGTGGCAAGCCTCCATCCCCACACCAGTCCCCATCGCCAGCTCCAAACCGGGGCTGCCCTTGGGGGAGCCCTGTGCCCACTCCTCCTCCTTCCCCCCACAGCCACTGCCCCGCTGCCAGGCACAGCTCTGCATTTCAGCCACGGCTTTGCCTGCAGTCCTGGGGGAGCACAGAAACCAAAGCTGTCCCTGACAGCGCTTTTATTCCCTAAGGGCTGGCCCGGGGACAGAGGTGTCACTGCTGGACTGATGCTGTTGTCAGGAGATAATGCCCTGCACCCTGCCATGGGACAGGGCACCCTTCTACCTCTCCCCTAGAATTACCAACAGGAGTGGGCACCACAGACTGCTTGTCCCCTAAAGCCCCTGCAGTCCAGGGGCTGGAGGAGAAACCTCCTGCCTGCTCCAGGCTGCCACAGATACCCCACTGCAAGAAGAAATTGGTACCATCTTTTTGCCTGTCACAGCAATCTTCCTGCCTGGATCCTCCCACAGCCCTGCAGCTCCTGGATACCCTGTGTGTTTTCAGGCGAGTCACCTCCAGGCACAGGCACCCAGCAGTGAGGTACCTCCCAGGGGACTTGGGCACCCTATGGCAGGGCTTTCAGAGGTGCTGAGCGCCTGCAATTCCCTGCAGCCTGCTCTGTGGAGCAGAGCACATCCCTTGGAGAACTCAGCCTGCCCTGGCTGCCCAAGGCCTGACCCAGGATAGCAGATCCCAGAACTTCCTTGGGGGCAGGATATGATGAGCTCCTGGGGGAAGAGGGGGAGTCTAGAAGCCTTTCACACTCTAACAGACTTTCTGCATGTGTGGCAAGCAGATGCCAGCCTCGTCTGTGCCTGGGAGCCACTTCACAGAGCTACCCACCTGCCACCCTCATCCACCCCATTCCCTGAGCAAGGGCCTCCAAAAGGGAAGACCCTGGCTCTTTCCTCCAGGTTGAATCAAAGTGAGGATCTCTTTTGTTTTTTTGAGGTTTTGTAGCCACAGGGCTCAATTCTCTCACTGCAAATGTGAGCAGATCCTTTGCACCTGAGTCACAGAGATGAGAATCAAGTTAGTTGTGCAAGCAAAGGACTTTGTTGAATCACAGACAAAAATGTTGGGATGATAAGGATCAGACAGGACCCATGAGTAGCCTACAGATCTCTCCATCTCTGTGCCATCCTCCTTCCTGCTTTAAAGAGGCAGCACTGCTTGATGGAGTGTCATGACCTGGCTCCATCCTACTTATCTATGATCCCATGACCTGGCTCCATCTTCCCTACCCTGCTTATGGAGCCTCTGGGAATGCTCCACACCAATGAGTTCTTGACAGCTTCTCTGGAGATCCAAAGCCCTCTGTGAAAATAGTATTATTTATTGACAATGTTATAGGTAGTGAGAAAAGAAAGAGGCAGCCTTGTCCTGCACAGCCTTGTCCTACCTGGATCCCTGCAAAGTGAAAGTGGACATGGCAGAGGGTCCCAGCTGTGGTGCTGTTGGCTGACCAGTGGCTGTGGAGGTCTGCCCTCATCCTGGTCCCAGCTCCACTTGGGCTTCTTACCCACCACGTGTTGATAAACAGAAAAAAAATGTACAATGGCTGCATTGAAGTTCCCAGTTAAACAGAACAGCAGTGGCTGCTCAGAAGGGGAACTTCTGCATTATCTTTTGCTCTGTTAATTCAGAGGTGGGACTTGCTGAAACAGGGACAATCCACAGGGCAAGATCTGAATTTTTGAGCACCCCCGGCGTGAGATCTCAGGCAGGGGTTAATGCCAGCAGGCAAAAGAACAGCAGCAACCCCAAGAACAAAGGGGACATGGGTATTTTGGGGCAGGCTGACTCCTAGGAGCCGGGGAAGGGGTTATTGGGAGAAGTGGGGTGAGACCATGTCATGTTCCAGCACATGCAGCTGTAAGGCAAGGCCAGGGATCCCAGGTGGATCACCAGGTACTGACCGGCAATGGGCTCCACCAGAGGCCAGGGATCCTGCCTGGATCACCAGGCAGCAGCTGGCAGCAGGCTCTGCTGGAGGCTGGGGATCCAGCTCTGGCACCGCAGCCATGCACAGAGGACAGTGCCCGGCTGCTGCAGGATGAGCAGTGGGCACAGCTGAACCCAGCAAGTCACTGAGCTGCAGGCAGCAACAGCGCAGGCAGGGAGAGCAGGAAGGAAGCCCAGGCAGGGAGCACAAGCAGGGGAACACGGGCAGGCAGGGTGTGCAGGCAGGGAACATGCACAACAGTGCCAACAGCAGCAGCTGACCTAGGGGAGAGCCAGGGAAAGCCTTGGGTCCATGCTGTGACCTGGGACCTTGCAGCTTCCCAAGCCCCTGATGGTGTGGCAACCCCAGGGGTCTGCAGCCTGGTTTGTGCTGAGTTGGCAGGGTCCTGCTCAGCAGCAGCCAGGTGGGATTCTGTGCCTAGAGGAGGCACGGCAGGATCAGCCCAGAGCAATCTGTTTGGTTAGAAGCAGGTAGTAAATTAATGGCAATGGAAGAACCACTCCCCGGTAGCTCCGAAGTGGGGCGTCAGCAACGAGGTGAGCTCTAATGAGCCTTGAGAAGGCTGGAGCCCTCCGTGCCATTTCATCTCTGCTGCTCTGCGTCGGATTTCCCAGGAGCCCTGCAGCCTTGGCCACATTAATTATGCAAATGAAAAGGTGATGCCAACTCACCATTCCTCGGTAGGGTCCCTGCGAGTGAAGTTGGGCCTGAGCATCGGCCGCTGCCCTGGCTGGGGCAGGCAGGGTCCGGGAGCACACCAGGCAGGATGGATGTTTGCAATAATTATCCAGTCATCCCCTTCAAGTGTACTGCAGCCATAGCAACAGACAGATGTTCTGTCCCAGCCAGAGTCCGCAGCGAGCTGGGGAGGGAAGCACAAAAATTAACCCGTTCAACCCTAGGATGGCACAGAATCCACTTTATCCTGGGACCATCCCACACTTGGGACATCCCTGAGGACATCAGGCAAAAAAACAATCACACAGTTCCCAAATCAATCCAGGAGGAATTGCCCCAGTGGGCACTATCTGATACAGAAAGTTGGATAAGAATCAACAGCATCCCATGGGATGGGGTATGGCTCTGGGTGGGCTCTGCTGTCTCCTGTCCCACATGGAAGTAGCCTGGCTGAAGCTCAGAATCTCCTGGGGGTGATGCTGCAGGTGAGGCTTTTCAGCTCTGCTGATAACCAGCCTTTGGAGAGGGATGGATAGCACCAGGAACTTGCTCTGGGACAGCCACAAGCAGCTCTGCCATCAACAGCCACACGGTGCCCTCAGCACAGACCTTGCTGGGCACCCAGCTAGGCAGGAGGGGATGGATGAGCCACAAGGATCAGTGGCTACTTCTGAGTTAACAGCTGGGTCAAAGCCTTCAAAATATTCAGAGGTGGGATGCAGCCAGACCAAGGAATAGCTGGCATTTCACTATCCTGCTGCTGTACAAGTTCCCAGGATTCAGCCTGAGTCCATTAAATCTCACCCAGAAACATCACTGCAGGGGCCCTTGTGTTCCCCAACACACCAAAAACATAAACCCAGCTTTTCCTGGGGCCTGCTGAGCAGGCAGCACTCCCCAGGCACAAGGTGTCTTCTCCACCTGCCAGGAATTCCTTCCAGCGTTGGCACTTAAATGGTGTAAGGTAAAGGCCAGACCCCCATGGGGGGGTCTTCTGAAAGGATCAGAGCTGCCCACCCCAGCTTTCCCTTCCCGTGCCAGCTGTGCCCAGGGGTACTGCAGAAGCAGCAGGGATTCCTCAGAGAGCAGAGCAATGCCCTGACTTCAGAGCAGGCTCATTGGAAAGCCCCATCCAGATGTTTGCAGCTGCAGATGCTGCTGGAGTGTACCCATGGTGAGGATTTCAAAGGAGGGTGAAGGGGCTGGGTAGGACAGCCTGAGCAGATGTGCCTGGAGTAACAGATCACACCTGGAAAAATGGACCCTGCCCTGAACTGGTGGAGGAAGACAGACCCCCCCCCAGCACAGAATCAGAGAATCAAGGAACCACAGAACTGCAAAGGATGGAAAAGACCTCTAAGATTACCCAGTCCAACTGTTAACCGAACACAGCTGTGAGAGGTCACAGGAACAGTCTTACTTCTTAAACTGACGGACTATTTTTGGTTCATATTCCTTCCCTCTTGTCCTCTGCCACACAGACAATGAGATCTCCAGCTTGCCGAGGGCACCCCAGCTCCTCCTGGCATCTCCTGGCTGCTCCCAGCGCGCCTGCTGACAGCTTGTGCCGCCTTAGCACAGCCTAGCCTGGAAATCTGTGGTCTCCTCGTTGGGTTGGTTGTTTTTTTTTTTTTTTCCTTCTTTCTCCTGAACAGAAAAAGCAGGGAAGGGTGAATTTGCTGGTCTTGAAACTGAGGGAGACGTGGCATCATGTGCAGTCACAGAGGATGTGGGCAGGTGCCATCAGCCTTCCCCACGCAGCTCTGGGAATGGAGCTCAGCCCTGCTCTGCAGCTCCCTGGCTGTTCCTGCCCGGGCTCCCACACAGCTCTGGCAGCTGCTGGGTATTTCGGTTCTTCCCCACGGCGCCAGGCTACCCCACTCCTTCTGTGGCTCTTCCCCCAAGCACATCAATCCAGCAGCCACGTGGTTTGATTCCCAGCCCGCTGAAGACGCGCTGGAGACAGAATAAGAAGGTGGGGAAAATGTCTATTATTTCCACAAATCCCCTCTCAATTTGTGACTCTATCTGCTCTGCTTCTCTTAGTCCCAGGTCTCCCCCAAGCAGAGGCCCGACCAAATGATGTTTGGTGCTGTGATATGGACAGCAATCCAAGAGGCTCCAGAAGGAATCCACGCTCCTTGCTGACTTCCCTGAGCTGCTTTGACTTATTATCTGACCTGGATCTAAATTGGGTTTTGATTAAAGTCAAGAATAATTCTACTTGGGAAAACTTCATTGTTTAGGCTCAGAGCTAGCAAAAGCTACAGGAGAATTAAATCTGATTTCTCACGTTAGGGACAGAGACCCCAATGGGACACCTGAGAGTTCCCAGTGCCCACTGTGAGAGGCAGCCACACTGGGCCATGTCACCTAGAACCTGACCAAGCTCTTTTTTGCATCCACCAGGTTCTCTTCCCACTTCTTCTCTGAGGTCACTCCTGTTGACCCTGATGGCTCCAGTGCTTGGTCAGCATCTCCTTGTTTCAGACACAGGGATATTCATAAGTAAGTTCATTCTTACTCATCTTGTCCTAAGGCGGTGCCAGGGTTTAGCCCATGTCCCTCCCTGGTGTCTATCTCTGTTTTTCCACAAATGTGTCTTCTCTCAGCATCCATTTCTCAGAGATCAGGGAGCTGAGTCATATCTGTAAGACACTTGCCTCTCTCCTGAACAATCCAGCAAACTCTCTCTGCACTAGTTTCAGGCTAAATTCTCTCAGTGTGGCTCACCAGAACCAGGTGGCAACCCGAATTGTTGCCAGAACCCTCATACTTTTCTGTGCCTCCCTTGAAATGACTCTCCCAAGACAACTTGGGATCGTGTCCCTTTTCCATCCTGCTGGTGGATCACAGCTACCCAGTTGGTGGATCACAGGTCTCTCCATGGATCACAGATGTCCCACCCTGCCTTGGGCAGGTGAACATCTCAGATGCAGAGAGAGACACACAGGCTCTCTTTGTGTTTGATGGGAAGAATTAGGCAGTTCAGTGAGCAATTCATCTCACTCCACAGAGAGCGTTCAGAGGCTGGGGATGAATGGTTTCTGTGGGTGCTTATTGTCTCACACTCACTGTAGAGACAGTTGAGACACCCAGGTACCACTGGCTGTCCAGCTGTGAATGTAAAGTTAGAAGACCCAAACATCATCCATAGTGATCTCATAAGTACCTCAATATTCTCTGTCCCTCCTCAAGGAAGCACTCCAGGATGCCAGCAGAAAGGATGGTTATTAACACCTGAGTTCCCTTTGTGTGGCTTGGCACGAAATGATATCTACGGATGGGTTGGGTGCTGTCATGCTCACCCCTCTGCCTGGCTCTGATCCCACCCAGCAACTCTCGGAGGCAGCCAGTAAATAGTTCCAGTTTTTGCTCTACTCGAGTATGAGTCCAAATGCTGACCAACAAGACCAGGTGTCCAAGGCCAGGTTGGACAGGGCTTGGAGCAACCTGGGGTAGTGGAAGGTGCCCCTGCCCAGGGCAGGGTGTTGGAACAAGAGGATCTTTAAGGTCCCTTCCAACCCAAACCATTCCATGTTTCTATGATTTCTGGAGTGTTTGATGGGATGTCTCTGGCAGCATGGCAGGATTTCTCCCCATCTTGTATGTTGTTCAGACCTCAGTAGGTCCCAACTCCTTTGCCCTGTGCATGTCCAGTCCCTGGTCCAGCTAAGCAGTTTTGTCAGAAGCCCAAAGTTTCTTTAGAACAAAACACAACTTGTAAGAAATTAGAAATGCACCTAAAAGAGGAAAGAGCAGCAGAGTGCTTAGATAAAACCTAAATCCAACCTTTTTCAAATACAGTATAAATAACAATGGACCTGGAGTCACTACATGTTTGTCTATAAAAAAAGCCACCAGCAGAGACCCTGTGTTGTACACACCCAATACCTGACACCCTGAACCAACAGCTGAAGTTCTAATGCCACCAAACGATTCCACTTTATTTTTCCCCTACCTTTAAAGACAAGAGTGCCTCAACATCATGCACTCTAATCTGGAGTGTCATGAGATTGCTCATGCAGTGCAAGTTAAACCCTCATTGAATCCATGCTGGATTTGACCTAAAACATTGATATGAACCTTCAGGCCAGGTGTGAATGCTCTGTCCCAAATCCTCACTCGGAGGGTATCAGTTCTTGGTGTGACTGTTCTTACATTCACAAACTGGGGAGACTCATGTCCATGCTCACCAGCGAGGGACCCTCTGCCTTGTTTTGTAAGTGGACCCCAAACCTTCCAATGGTTGGGCTGAGGTAGGAGAAGACTTCTGCTCCTGCCTATAGTGCTGCAAGAGGACATTCCCTTGGCACCGGCTCCTCAGCAGCTCAATTGCAAGGTGGGGAATTCAGTGATGATCTCAGTGAGGAAGTCTGATCATGGTGAAAAATGCAGCATCACTTCTGGGTAGACCAACTCCTCAGCAGAAGCAAATTGTTCTTTTACTCCCTTCCTTGCCCCACATTTCCTGCAAAGTGGCTGGACTCCAGAAATGGGATTTACCCTGGCTCTCCTGAACATCCCATGGTCCTCACATCTCTCCCAGTGCTGATTCACCAAGTTTCCATGGGATCCCCCATTGGCTCCCCAGTGCCAGCCAGCTCTGAACAACAGCTCAGTCAGTCACTGCTTTGTTTGGGACAAGTGTATGTCCAGGAGCTGGACCAGGCTAAGAGCTGAACCTGACTTTAGCCACCAATTCATTGCGAGAAAGTTGCCCACTGAACACAAATTCTGCAGGTCATCCTTATCTTTTCTTCCATTTCCATCCACTCACTGCTTCTCACAGCCATCCCTGGAAAAAGCCGTGCTTCCCTGGCTGGCTGAGGCTTCAGAGGATGTCCATCCTGTTTGTAGTGGTCACCAGAAATACTGCAGCGCACCAGCGAGTTCCTGTAGGCATCCTGCACAACGTGCCTGGGGGTAAAAATCCATGATGGGGAACACCCTCTGAGCTGCTCGAGTCTCTCTCCATTGGCATCGTGTTGGGCCCAGAGCAAACTGCATGGTGACACTGAGAATTTTTTGAGAGTTGTCCACATATTCTGTGGGATAGGGACAGTCAACACGATCTACCGTAGCACATTGCAGTAAGAAATACCAGTGCCCCAGTGTCATGGACATCCCCTGGTTTCACCATGGCTAGCCCATGGCTCAGCTCCTGCAGCACTCCATTCTCATCTCAAGATCTTTTGGATGGGCACCATGTCACTGGCACAGGGCAAGGGACAGTGAAGAAAATTGCCCTTCAGCCATCAAGTGCCCTCACCTTCCCCTGCCTCCAGCCTTGGCACGTGGCACTGCTGCCGGCTGTGCCCTAGCTGCTCTGATGCCACACCCAGCACCTCCAGCTCTGGCCTCAGAGAACTCCTGACACATCAAATTCTTCTTCCAGATTCCAACAGTCTCCTGGCTCCTGATTCTTCATCCTCATGCCAGCCGTACTACTGCTGGCCATGCAGGCAGCCCCCATATGGACCATGACTTGGGATGGAGCAGGTGTGTGAGACTACTGGGTGGGCATGGAGCACATGAGTGGCACTGCTGGGTGGGCATGGAGCACACGAGTGGCACTACTGGGTGGGCATGGAGCACATGTGGCACTGGTGGACAGAACAGGAGCAAATGGATGGCATTGCCAGGTGGGCATGGAGCACACAGGTGGCACCAATGGGCAGACTGGGACCACATGTATGGCAGTGATAGACAGACAAAAAGCACACGTATGGCAGTGATGGACAGACTGGGTGCATGCAGGTCACTGATGGACAGGGAGCACAGGTATGGGACAGGCGGACAGATGGAGCACAAGTATGGCACGCAAGGACAAATTGGGACCACATGTGTGGCAGCGATGGACAGACAAGGAACATGTGGTGGCATCAACAGACAGATCAGAAGCAGAAACGTGGCACTGTTGGGTGAGCATGGAACACACATATGGCAGTAATGGACAGACCAGGAGCACATATGTGGCATTGATGGACAGACAAGGAACACATATGACACCAACAGACAGAAGAAGAACACACACGTGACATCGCTGAGTGGGCATGGAACATGCATGTGGCACTGATGGACAGACCAGGAGCACACGTATGGCACTGATGGACAAGCAGCACATGCGTGGGACCAGTGAACAGACCGGGAGCATATGTGTGGCACTGATGGGCAGACCAGGAGCACACGCGTGGCACTGCCGGCTGGGCATGGAGCACACATGTGACACCGATGGACAGACCGCGAGCACACGTGTGGCACCGCCAGCATCTCGGCACATGCGTGTGAGCGCCGGGTAGAGCCCGAGCCGCAGCCGCCGGCCGGGACGGGCCGCCCCATCTCACCCCCCCGGGGCC
>WBMY01006291.1:0-19941 GCA_013397315.1 Donacobius atricapilla | reverse complement strand
ATAATTATTATTATTATAATTTCTTGATGGGAAAAAAAGAGTCATTTTAAAGGAATATTTTGAATGTGGGCTTCCCAGTTTGCTTTGCCTGAACTGCTAATTCAGAATCATGATGCTGAGTTTTCATGACTTTTTTAGATTCTCAAGAGCCCAACATAGTCTTAAATTTTCATGTCTGTGTTTCTTTCCAGCCTAACTTGGTGTATTCAGTCTACTTCAAAATGTGAGAGAACAGTTGAGTAATGTCTGTCACTGAAAATTAGGCATTTTTAATTTCATTTATGTACCAAGGCTAAGATGGAATGTACTGTATCCAGCACTGGGGTCCCCAGTAGCGGAAGGACATCGATCTGCTGGAGCAAATCCAGAGGAGGACCACTGAGATGATCAGAGGGATGGAGCACCTCTCCTATGAGGAAAGGCTGAGAGAATGGGGATTGTTCAGTCTGGAGAAGAGAAGGCTCCGGGATGACCTCGTTGCAGCCTTCCAGTAGCAGAAGAGAGATGGAGAGAGGCTTTTTGCAAAGGCATGTAGTGACAGTGAAAGATGAATGGGTCTTGGGATCTCGGGAAGAAATTAATTTCTGTGAGGGTGGTGAGGCACTGGAACAGGCTGCCCAGGGAACCTGGGGCTGCCTGCTTCCTGGAAGTGTTCAAGGCCAGGGTGGATGGGGTATTTAGCAGACAGATCTAGTGGAGGTTGTTCCTGCTCAAGGGCAGGGGGTTGAAATTAGATCATCTTTGAGACCTAAGCCAACCTAGGCCATTCTGTGGCTCTGTGTTGGTGTACTCTAAAGCATAAATACTAGTTTGCTGAAGTTACTAATGTATTCTTTACCCAAAACTTTGTGGTGGTAGCAATGACTTCATGTGTATTGCCTTCCTTTGCTTAGGATGGGGTTGGTCTCTTAGATACCCTAACGCTGACAGGCTTCACACCAGCCTTGTGCTTTGCTGCTGCTGCAGGGTGAATGACTGAGCTGCTGAGATACCACTGTAAGAGAAAGCTGAACTAATCTGCCTGGAAGTTTGTATTTTCTCAAATACTGAATTAATTCCCAGTGTTACTTTCTTACAGTATTTTAGCATAACCAGACATTGCTTAATAATACCTCTTCATATGTGAAGGTGTTGATGAATACATTGTAAAACCAATCAAAAACCCAACCACAACCCAATTGCAAGACTGAGAAGGCTTCTGTAGCTGTGGTCTCACAAAACAGCTACAGTTTGAGTATTATGCCAGTTCATTAAGAACTTTGTCTATAAAAGCATCTCAAGCAGAAAGAGGTGTTTTTTTCCCAAGCAGAAAGAGGTGTAGGTGGCATATCCATGTTACGAAGGTGGATAACTGGAGGATATAGCAGATGCCAAAAGCTGATGCAGGTTGAAGCAGATATAGGCATGTTTACTCTAGATAAGTATGTGAAGATTCGCTTAATACAAAATCTGCTAGGGAGTTCTTGAGTTACAAATTGTTTGAGAATGGAAGAAGGTTCTACACAAATATTTCTGTGGGACTTCTCTAGTATTCTTGCCTGAGCACCTCCTTTTTCTAATTTTTCACAATATTGTATTAAGTAGCCTATTTGTCTTTCCTGCTACAGATTTTCTTTTGCTTTCTTGTGGCAACTTTTTTGATTACATGACTTTTTAAACTTATTTCTACTCTAATTTTGGTTCTGTTTCTTCTTGATATGGAAGCTGTAGTCTCTTAGGGTCTGGGGGAAGGGAAGGGGACAGGTGGCACTGTGCAAAAGTTTGCTGTAGAAAAATACAAAAATATGACCATGGATTGACTGAAGCTGAAAGATAAGCACCTGAAAAAAGGTTCTTATTCTGCTGTTATGCAGTTTAAACTGTAAAGGGAGATGTTGGTTCTCTCACTGTTAACAGGGACTTCTGTTTCACTTGTTTTTAACTCTGGGGTAATTTGGGACTTAGAGGCACTTGGTAAGAAGAGGCTTTGTTTGTGTCCTTAAATATCACAGAACTAATCACAGAATATTTTGAGTTGGACTCATCAAAGCCATTTCTTAAGTGGGTGGTCCATACAGGGATCAAACCCACAACCTTGGCAATATTCGCAGCATTATCTGACCAGCTGAGCTAATCTCATGTTCCCCATGTATATTGAAAACTCTTTTTTGTCAATGAAGGTCTAATAACTGTACAGGAAATAATAAGTGAAAGTGATGTCAATGTAAATAGCTTGGCAGCTTGTCTAGAAGATTCTGGAACTAATTATAGCAAGTAAACAATTTCTTGTAGGATTAGAGATGCAATCATGAGATGTTATATGCTGATACAGCATATTTCCCAGTCCTTTACTTAAAGGCAAGAGCAGCCTCTTCATGGTATTGCTGATTGCTCTTTTATTCTTAATTACATATTTATTTTTGTGGCTCGTCAAGCAGTTAATTTTTGCATATAAAGTGCAGTATTTGTCTATGTCAAATTTTGCAAGTTTTTGGCATTGCTTTAAAAATAAAAAAATTAATAGATTTTATTCCATTTATTTTGTCCACTTAATTTTGTTCTCTCCACCCCTGATTTCTTTAGTTCAAAATAAGAACTAGTCTCATGACATGATTTGATTTTGGTTGATTCAGCATCTGTCCATAACTATTCATTTTCTACTAAACTTCCAGCAAACTTTTAAATCTCATAGCTGCGCACTGCTATGGTGTAGTATGAAGGAGTAATATATGAATTATATCTATTACATCTCAGAAGTAATATCACCTAAGTTCCATTCTGTTTATGCAGCTTTTTTGAGAGCTACTAGCCTGTACAGAAGCAAGTAATTAAAAAAAAAAAAAGATATCTAGTTTGTAAATCCATGTGAATCTTTGAAAAACATAAAAAATGCAAATGACTGGATATCTAAAAAAAAATTACAACTTTTTACTTCTGTGAACTTAGAAAATTATGAATCTTAAAGTGTATATTAATTTCCTTCCTGAAAAGCAATTTACTTTTTTATTTAAGGGTTGCAAAAAAAGCTGAACAATTTTCTGTAGTGGATTGAGGGCAGACAGTGGATTATATATTCACTGAACATTGTTAGTTTCCTTTTAACAGGAGGAAAAACAAACCCGGTGAAGCATTTATTGTAAAGAGACAACAAAACTCTCCATAGATGTATTTTTGGATGTGTATTAGATAATCACACAAAGAAACAGTGTAAAAAGTGTTTTTGACTAATTTTAGAGACACTTTTCACAGAAATTTAGGGATACAAGTAAGAAGTACAAGTGCATGTTACTTTCTGTGTCATGCTTAAATCCTCTAATTACAAAGTTAGATTCTTGTAATGCGATCCTGGCATCCTGTTTTAAGGAGTTTTAAGTATTCATCTAATCAAGTTAGGACATTTGTCCATGAAAGACCTTCAACAGAGGAGGTAAAAAGTAGACAAAGTTTACAAGTACAGCTCAAACAATGGAAATATTAGGTCAGCATAGGCTGCTTTTGATTTGACAAGACTTTTTCTTGGACTAGATTCTGAAGTTCTGTTAAACAGGAACTGGAGTTTGATCTCAATGTAAAAGCAACACTTTTTGCTAGCTCTATATTTTTAAGCAATTTTATATAAAAATTTGGTAACATTGAGGATTGAGTAAACTGTAAAATATCTTTGCATTGCAAATTGTTTGCACCGTCAGTGGGATTTTGTGTTTTTTTAATTGTTAATTGGGGTTGAATAGAATATTTTTCCTTTTTACCTGAACTTGATTTTACTGATTAATTTTTCTCTGTTAGTTGCAGCATAGAATTTCTGAGTCCACATGCATGTTGCTAAGGATGTAATCTTGGATTCTGGTAGATAAATCCAACTCTGGGCGCCTAATATTGTTGTCTAGTACCAACCCAGAAAGCAGATAATAATAAACTGATGTCTTGGTTGATTCAGGAGTGTCACGTTGGATTCTTTAGAGATTGAAACCTCAGGATACTGCTGGAGGGGTAGAAGTGAGCATGTCTGCAAAGTTCAAATCCAGTTAATGGCTAAGGAGCTCCTTGGACTATAAAATTATGTATCCTCAATGTCTGTACATGTGAATCAAGTCCTCTTTTATTCAGAAGTGAAAAATGGACACATTTCTGCAAAACTAGAACAGCTTTTTTTTTTTTTTTCCTTTTTAAATTAATATTCTCTCTCTTACTTCCATGGAAGATGTATTGTAAAACAAGGGCTGTTTTTTTTTCAAAATGCTTTTTTCTTTTTAACTACAATAGTTTCACTGTGTTAGTCACGGGTTCTCGTGTTGCTTTTTCATCTTATTTGAATTTTACCTTCTGGGACAAAAAAGTGAAAGAAAAGCACAGTACACAGAATCACAGCTCGTGGTGGGAATGAATCTGGACAGATAAACTGTGTTGTTGTGTCAGAGCCATTTCATGCTGGATTTAGGTTTTACAAACGGATAAGTGACAAAAAAAAGTTTGATGTGTAGTAGTCATTAACTTGAAGGGAAGTTCATAACAGACTTTTCTGTTACTCTTGAGAAAATTTTTGCTCTGCAGTGCATAATTGTTACATTTCTTCGCTTGCCAAAGAACTTCTTTGGTTTATGTTGCATCAATCCATTCTATCACTGTCACAGTAAAAAATGATAGGATGCAGTAGGATATTTAGATATCTATATAGGCAGACCCTAATATTTACAGCAATCCACACTTAGCTTGAAGACTAATGTTTAAATTTTGGGCTTACTGTCCAGAACTTGACTTTCTTTTCCGTGTCCCTATTTCCTTCAGAGAAGTTCTCTCTGCCTGATTTTGCTTATGTAATGGAAGGTGATAATAAGAGTTCTTTTATGTGTAAACTGTCATCCTTGCAATGAATTTGGGTATAATGGGGTTTGTCTAACCTTATTCTGAAATTTTCCAGAGTTCTTATATGCTGTACCCTGGAGGGGATGTGTGGCATTGAACAGTTACTAGAGTTAAACTTTACATTTCAACTTCTAGAACAATTTTTAAAATGCTTAGTGTTTTAGGGATTTAATGTCTGTTTATTAAGAGTGTATTTTTTTCTTTTTTTGTAAGAAAAAATAGAAATTTAAATGCAATGGGCTTTGAATACTGAATAAATGAGTCATTTATTTGGTCTTTTAGAGAAAAAAATATTGTAAAGTTTTTTCAAAGATGCTTAAAAGCTCTCTGAATGATGCTTTATTTGCATGTTTGCTGGTTTTAAGAGAGGGAAAGCACTAAACTGAATTTTGCTGCTTATGAATTTTTATGAATTCTGTATGATGCAACTTAGTTTACTGTATGAGCAGTGAAAGCTAGAGTGCTTTTTCATTTTATGGTGGTTTTGCTTTTATTATTTACCTTTTATTACTGGGCACATAAGTGGGTGACTGGTTTGACTGAATAAGGAGTCACTGCCTTCAGTAGTGACTTTCACTTTTTTTGCAGTTAATATATGGCTCATATGCCTAAAAATAGTCTTAGTTTGAAATCTGTAGTATCAGCACCAAATTATTGAAAGCAGGAAGTAGAAATGAAAGTTTCTGTGACACAGTGGCCACATCTGGTTTCATTTCAGATGTATTTGGGTTGTGTCCTCCAGAACATTCCTGATCTCCCAGAAGGACCCTAAGCAATGGCACAGGTTTTTATTCATGCACCAAAATTAGTTACCAGCATTTCAGCTATTACTTTATGTACTGATTACTTTATGTACATCCTGTGAGGCTGTGAAGGACAGAGATCAGTTTTTAAGTGTGTGTTAGTGCTATTTCCTGTAGTACCTGTTGTAGTTATGCATAGCTTGTGACTACAGTTGTTCACCTGGGTACTGAGTTAAATGCAACCTTCAGTAAGGGCTTTTAACTGTCATATGAAAAACTTCTCTACTAAGTAAACGCACTGTTGGTTTCATGCCCTGGTAATAAAACAGTAGAAAAAGTAGTCTTGGAGACTAGAAAAGATCTAAGAATATAGAATCTAAAAACAGAATTCTGGGAGGTAGAGGAAAACTTCAAATAAAATGCATGAGTTCTTAAGTACTTATAAGTGGAAACCAAACAACATTTCCTCTTTCAGCAAATACTATTTCAGCATTGTTTTAGAGGATTTCAGATCTTGTGGAAAATACTCATAAAGGGAGATAATGCAAGAGAGAATTTGTTTCTCAGGGTCTCCTTTATGTTAAAAAAGTCAGAAAATCGTGTATCAAACTTATGATTCTAGGTATATAACATCACCTACACAAAGAATGTATGTTTGAATCTAGAGTGTTTGAAAGGTCAGAGCTAAAAGATACTCTGAAGAATTTTTGGGTTCAGAAGCTGTCATTTAGAAGCTAAAACTGAATGATTTTGTCTCCTGCACTGGAAGGCAAAGCATAATACTGAAGAATTACACTTCACTCACTGTGATACTACCAAGTAAACCCTGGAGGGAAAGAAAAGGAATTTCATTCTAGACTCTTTCAAGTTATATTTATCTTATATTCAGGTTATGAGCTAGCAAACTAGCCATCCCTGTCATGATTGTTGTCGTCATTTTTATTATGATTATTTTATTACCTTGACAAGAAAAAAGAAATAATGGTCAAAAAAAGTGGATGCTTCGGTTCTGGGGAAGACAAACTGGTAGCCGAGAATGGTTTTGCTTTTCTGTGCCTTCTCTGAAGTATGCTTTTCTCACTGTTCTCACTCTGGCTGTTGTGCAGGTGGTTGACCAGATTGACACACTGACATGTGATCTGCAGCTGGAGGATGAGATGACAGACAGTTCCAAAACAGACACACTAAACAGCAGCTCCAGCAGCACAACAGCCTCCAGCTTGGAGAAGGTCAAGGTGCGGGGCAGCGTGCCCCTCATCAAGCCCCCTGCGCACCCCTCTGCCATCCTCACCGTGCTGCGGAAGCCGAACCCGCCTCCTCCTCCCCCTCGACTGACCCCTGTCAAGTGCGATGAGCCTCCCCGGCTGCCTCCTTTGGCCAACCCAGTCAAGACTAATGGCACCCTGCTGCGAAATGGGGGCTTACCCGTTGGGCCCGGCCGCATCCCAAATGGAGACATGTGCTGTATACCGAGCAGTAACCTGGAGAAAGTCGTGATGCAGCCTCTGGTGCACAGACCTGAGAAGGAGCGGTGTCCGCAGCCGGGGGCCAGGGAGCGGGTGCGGTTCAGTGAAAAAGTGCAGTACCATGGCTACTGCCCCGACTGTGACGTTCGGTATAACATCAAAAACAGAGAGGTGCACTTGCACAGCGAGGCGGCCCGGGCTACAGGAAAGCTGCCACACCAGTGCCCTCCTCTGCCACCTCCTCCACCTCCGTTGCCTCCATTTCTTCTGGAAAATGGAGGGTTGGGGATAAGTCCCAGTAATAGCTTTCCTCCTCCAAGACCTGCAACTGTGCCTCCACAAACTGCGCCAAAACCCCAGAAGACCATCTTGAGGAAATCAACCACTACAACAGTGTGAAGTATGCCCCTTGTAATAACTCTTTGTTTTTTCCTATATATAAACATAAATAGGTAATGAGCACTTTCTACTTGAGCAATAAAAAGACCCGATGTATTACACCCTGTGTCCAGTGAAGTGGCATAAAAATCACATGGTAAGTACAAAGAGGAATACTTCTTGATCTTATTTGTACCCACCAAAAATACCCTTATGGCAAAGGGTGCTGAAAAAAATACTCATTCTTTAGCACATAGGTTGCAAACGTCTATAGCAGTTTCTTGTTTATGGCATGGTTTAAAAGACAATGAAAAGAAAGTTCAATGTGAAAATACTGAGTAGTAATACGTGATAGGTTTCAGTCTATCTGACATAAGGCAATAACCATTTCTCTCCTGGGTTTTGGGACTCTTCAAGTGTTGTTTGATGAAGCGAAGTGGACGACCAGGTAACATATGCCTTCAATGACTTCTAGCAGATGCTTTTTTTCTCTTCATGAGTGCTTGAGCAAACTCACTGGATGTGGGGTTGTTGTAGTAGGGGGTAGTCACTGGACTTTGAGCAGCTTTGTCATTGGTGGGGAAGTAAGGAAATAATTGAAATTTATGTTGGTGTGGCTCTGGAAAACTGAGTTGCATTTTGTTTCTCACTTACTCAGTGCATCAGTACCGATGCAAAATACAGAGTTTTGAGATGACCAGGGATGGTGCCATTAAGTTCCCCTTTTTCCTCCATCTGCAAAATGGTAGTGATATTTTACCTCACTGTGCAATGGCAGGAGACTGCAAAAACAAAGCCCAGTCCTGTGTTTTTCCTAAAGCTTTTGTCTGGTGCAAATCTTCTTTTTGAAGGCAAAGAAAATGTTGCTTAAGGCCTCCAGGGATATCCACTTAATTCATGTAAAGAGCTTTGAAGTTGAAAAGCTCTGTGCAATTATGGAGCTTTAACATGCAAAACAAGATATTTTACACATTATCACATTTTGATGGTGAACCCAATTAATAGTCTAACTAGTTGAAAAAAAAGTCCTCATTGTTTTTAATTATTTTATGAGAGAATATCCTTTTATTCTCACAAAGAGAATTGCAGGGACTTAGAGTTAAAAAAAAAACCCAGTCAGTGAAGAAAATCTGATAATAAATCTATTATTTACAAAACTTGTGCCAAAATAACCTCAATGGCCATCAGCAAATGTTATATTAAAAAAACTGTGCATATTTCAGTTGAAATATAAAA
Source organism: Donacobius atricapilla (assembly GCA_013397315.1). Classification (NCBI taxonomy): domain Eukaryota; kingdom Metazoa; phylum Chordata; class Aves; order Passeriformes; family Mimidae; genus Donacobius; species Donacobius atricapilla. The sequence goes on along the minus strand of WBMY01006291.1, from coordinate 11,276 downwards.
GGTACTTTATGGCAAAACAGAAAAAACCCAGACAATACAGATTTTAAAATTTAATTCCTATTCCAGCCTAGTAATGGGTATTAAACAGATACGTATGTTTCCCTAGATACATATTCTAGTATTTAAACCAAAATAATAAGAATAATTATAACAAAAGTCCCTTCAAATGGCTATTTGTAAACCTTTGCAGTAAGCAAAGATTTTATTTTGTACAAATACACATCCAGGGTATAAAGCTTCATGAAGTATTCCCTGCAAAAAAAGGCAAGAAAGGAAATCATCTTAAATTCTTAATCATGCTTTCCCCTCATGCCTCCATGTGTTTTTTGTGATGCACTTTACATTTGGTGTTGTTTGACTGTATTCCCACGGGAGCTGTTGCCAAGTGCAGTAAGTCCAGGCACTCGCAGCAGGAGGCAGTAACTCCTTATGCATCTGTGTGAGATCTTTGCTGCCCAAATCAGGTTTTTGGCAGGTGGATTCTGCCCACGTGCTGAGACTTCACAACACCTCCCTTACTCATATGTTGAAAACTGCTTTTAAAATCACTGGAACAATGTGCGGACCACCTGCATAGCTGTGGGTTTTTCTTTTAAAAAGAAAATTCCTGATGTTTTTACTTATCACTATCTGTTATGAACTAATTTAGTGTGTTTTTTCATTCTTTAATGAGCTACTGGTGTATGAGAAGTAAGATAATGCAAATCAAATATTGCACATAAAATATCAAAGGAAATAACAAGTCATTTTAGGGAGTTATGGTTTGGTGCATGTGTGTTACCTCACTTGGCTTGATTTTTCTGGTATGAACTCACTTCTGATAGCAGAGCACAGCATTTCTCCTCTGGGCCTGTCAGAGTCTCATGAACATGTTAGCACCTCCAAACTGGATGTGGTACTCGGTGGAAGTGCATTGATATACAGGTAAATTTCAGTTTTGTTACAGTTCTTAGCTCTGAAAAGCTTAAGCAGCATCCAAGTTTCAGCAGTTAATGTTCAGTTTCAGTATCCAACATCTTGTATCTTTGTCTTCTCCTTCAGAAGTCCTTTCTCGTCTTTGCCATGAATATCTTCATATGATATGGCTGTGCCGTGAAAAGATGCAGCTTTTCAAATGTAATGCCAGAAATGCAGTTTCTTTGGCCAGAAATGCAGTTTCAAAATGTGGTGGAAGAACATTGTTTTTCTGCAAAGTTTGACAACTCAACCTTTCCAGGGTTTCTGTAAAATCATAGTACAAACATTGACTCAATTATGTTTTAAGGAGAATGTCTCTGGCCTGTGTCCTATTGTAAGGTATTTTTGTCAGTGAAATAATTTCACATTAATAATGTGTCAGAAAAAAAAAAAAAGTTAAAAAAGCTAAACTTGCAAAATGTGGGAAACAATTAACTTTAAATTTTTCAGCACATTTTGGAAACTGATAGAAATGGCATAACAACAAATTCAGTATTATAAATTATTATTATTATAATTATTCAAAAAAAGTATATTCAGCTAGCAGCATTCTTTATGTTTATATTAGGAATGTAAACTCTGTGAAGCATTTTTGAACTCCTAAAAACCAATATGCCTCACACCTTGCTGAGGAAAACCCAATAAACCACCCAGATCTGGACAGAAGTTGTCTGCATTTGTAATGTAAATGCAATATTCTCTGAGATTATATTTAGTGTTTTGCAAATATGTTAATACCTGAAAAAAAAATGGAAGTACTCAGACCTTTAAATCACTGTTTGTCATCACTTCAGTCTGCTGTCTAGCTTTGATTCCCTAAGGTGTTTTGAAATCTGAATGTCCAGATCTTGACTTCTCAAATACAAATAGGAGGAGGTGGTTTTTTTCAATTTAATGAAGAAGACAAGCTTAAGAGAATTAGAATATGAAATGAAAAATACTTAATTTGTTATAGTGGCATTCATTAAAAAACTAACACATGAATGTGTTGCAAGAAAGGAAAACTAGGAGATTAAAATCCAATAACAATCCTTTTGAAGGACATAAGGTAGGAATCTTCGAAAAGATCATGGATCTTTCCATCACCTGGTGAAAGCCACTATACTTCCTTCTCTCTTGTCATATGGAGTTGTCACACCTTTCATCATATCATCCATTTTTCTTAAAAACAAGAAAAAAATCCAAATCTTCATTGATGTTTTTATTATTAAATCAGTATTTTATTTAAAATATGACATGAAATAAGTCAAGTATACTACACCTCTTGTTATTAGCTTTCTTCATATAACTTGTTTATTGTTTTTGAGGCAGAGAGCAGTATGAAATTTTTTAATTACCAGAGAGATTTGTATATGGATGTTTGCTCAGATCTCTTTCTTTCCATGTTCTAATTATGGCTTTCCTTTCAGTAATGCCAGAAACAGTAATTTTACATGTGCATGTAAAATCATACTGTGGTTGCAGTGTCACTTTTCTGTCATAGTCTTAAAGTAGGCATGAGTATTGGGCACATATTTTTGCAGAGGCAGCATTTAGCACACTCTATTCTATATATGCTGTGAACCATGTTTTTTCAGTATGTGTTTAGAAGCAAAATACCTATCCACTGCTCGAACTAGTAATAATATTGAAAGCATAATGATCACAGGTGCAGAAAGGTGTGCACTTGCAAGTGATATGTACACAAAGGCATGTGGTAGAAATGTATATGGTAAACCTTGCTAAGCACAATTGCTAGAATACTCAATCTGAAAAAATATGTGGCACCTGTCATATAAAAACATTGTATTTTATAGGGATATTTGTGATATATCTCATGCAATATTTACATACCGCAGCCTGGAATTTCTGTATGTGTATTAGCACAGACCGCAGCGGAAGCAGCAGCAGCGGCAGGTGGTGGAGCAGTGCATGCAAACTGCAGTACATCCTCATCTTTGGTAGCAGTTACAGGCCGATGCTTTTTAGTTGGGAAAAAGTAGAAGGGATTTTATCTCAATAGCCTGTTTTATGGTGGCAAATAGTCCCAGAAAGCAAGTTTCTCCATCAGTCATAATTTTGACAAGGGGTTTGTAGTTATCCATCTTGGGATAACTCTAGGGAGCACAGGCAAGCTGACTTTCATTTCTGATCTTAAATGATTTGACTCATGCTAGTCTCTAACTCATGCTGGTCAAAGACCTCCCTTGTTAGCTGAGACTGGAGCTGGTGGGATAAATGGACCTGACCATGTATGCTGCTGCAGGAGAGGGCCTGTGCTTGAGGCAACCGGTGGAAGTCTCCTCCTTTTCTCTGTGCCCTCACCTTTTTTCATGTATGGCAACGTTCTCGTTGCTACATGGTGGTAGAGTTAAGAAATTGCATATGCACTGTGTTCATCAGCTGAACTGTATTGTTTCAGTGGTGAAGCATGGCTGTATTTAAGTTGTTTGGTCTTTTGTAGTGCCAAATATTTAGAAATTTTGAAGCAAGGGTTTTCTTACTTTCATTCTCCTGTCAGGTTATACAAATAAGATAAGAATCATCATGCAGGTATGATGAAGCTGGCCTAGAACTTTTCATACTTTGAGGGACTGGGTTATTGCAGGACTGTGTCTCTTTTGTTGCATGTAAATGGTTTTTATAGACAGGTGAGAAAAAAGTAGAACATAAGTTGCACCTGATAGCCCCAAGAGCAGTACTTTGAGGAATGAGTAAAACCAGAATCATTCTGCTGCCTTGCTTAGGAAAGATAAAGAGTGAAAGTCCAGGAATTGCTGCATCTTTTCCTCAGGACAAGAGGTTCTTTCTTTAATTCCTGAAATATTGGATGTGTATACTATGGTTCTTTAAGGAACTTAGCTCAATCTATCTTGTTGTTTGTAAATTATATTCATAAAACAAAAAAATGTTTTTTGTAGGAGCTTTCTGATATCACAGCTGTCTCTAGTTGTTGTTTGTCTGATATTTTGACTAACTTCTTATGCAATCTTGCTAGCAATAATGGGAAAAATTACATAAGAGGAAAGTAATAGGTGAATTATGAAAAAAAAAGAACTTTCGACAGATGTGTTTGTGTATTCCTCAGTGGTGCTTACATGATGATAACAACATGAATATGAGAGCTTGTTTACATAAGGTTCTTATCATTCCTTGAAAATCTAGAGTGGTGAGGTTAATATGATGATTATATTAAGAGGTAAGAAAAAAATCAGTCAGTGACAGAAATTCTCAAAGAAATGTGTATTTCCTTTCCTGTTCAGCACTGATTTTCCTAAGTAAAAGTTGTGTGTGTTGGTCTCCTTCTTGGATAAATTAGCGTGGGAAAAGCAGAACATTATGATAGTGTCTTTTTGTAGAAGTCTCTAATACCTACAGAATACTTTGATTTTCCTTTTTTGCAAATACAGTGATGATTGTATACTGGAGTTAAAAAAATTTCCATGTCCCTATACCCCTTCAAATCGAGTTTAAAGCTCTCTCAAAAAGTCCTGATAAATCCTGAGCTAAGATCCCTTTTCCCTATTTGTTGCCAGTAGCTGGGTGTTGTAAAAACTAACCTGTGATCAAAACCCCCAAAATTCTGTTGGTCACAGCAGTCTCTAAGCTAGGTATTATTCTTAATGATTTTCCTATTTCTTACCCCATTATGCCCTGCAAATGGGGAGACAGAGAGAACACAACTTGTACTCCAGATCCCTTGACCAGTTGTCTCAAGCCTCTGGGGATGTGCTTGACTCTCTGAAGGCTTCTTGATGGGATTTTCTGCCTGCCAACCTGAGTAGCCAATAGAGGCTGATAATCAGTGGGGTACCAGGCTGGGTTGTTCCTTGGTGATGTTTCTTACATGGGTCTCGAGGAGGCAACACACCTCCCTGTGGGTCGGGTCTGGTGGGCATATTGGGCCCTCCATTCCTCTCAAAAGGGAGTCACCAATGACTACTACCCTTCTTTTTATTTAATTCAGGAAGTCTTGGTGTGGGGGTAGGCTGTCCTGTCCTAGGCAACCCCTCCATCTCAGAAGAACCTTAATCCCCATTCTCATTTCCCTGGTCCCTAGATTCCAGGGTCTCATACCAGTTATATAAGGACAACTGTGAAGGTGAGGCAAGTTGGGAGGGAATTCAGTACCAATTATGGGTCAGGAGAATAGTGAAGTCAGCACCTTGAATTTTAGGAAAGCAATATTTCAGCTCTTTGAGATGTTAATCAATGGGCACACCTAGGAAACTGGGACAAGCGAGCAGAACAGGACTGGAAGATCTATCCATGGAGCACTGGAGCACAGCTCTCATTCCCTCCATTTAAAAAATCTGGAAAACAGAGCAAGAGGTCAGCATGGGTGAATCAAAGCCTGCTGGTTAAGCAAAAATAAAAGAAGGAAATGCTCAAATAATGGACACAAAGATAGGTGTCCTAGGAAGATTGCAGGGAGACAATGCATAGTTGTGTAGATGTAAGACCAAGAAGACCAAGGCATAGAGGGAGCTGAACTTGGCAAGGGATGCAAAGAATAATAGCAGCTTCAACAGGTTAATCAGACAGAAAAGGGAGGTCAAAGAAAGTATACAACCTCTGATGAACGCAGACTCGCCAGCTTGTAACAGTAGAGAAGGAGAAAGGCTGAGGCACTAAACTTTTTCACTTCAGTCAATGGCTGCCTCTCCTCCCACGACTCTCAAGAAGATGAACAGCATAGGAAGCTAAGTCCATCCCACTGTAAATGAGGATCAGGTATATGAGCCCCTAAGGAACCTGAATGTATGTAAGTCTATGGGACCCAATGAGATGCATCCCAGAGTACTGGGGAATTGGCTGCTGCAGTTGCCAACCCACTCTCCATGATACTCAAAAAGTCATGGCAGTCAGGGGAAGAACCTTGTGACAGGAAAAAGGGCAATGATGCAACAACACATTTTAAAAAAACGGTAGAAAGGAGAAGCCTGGTAGCTACCAATCTGTCAGTCTCACCTCCAGGCCTGGGAAGATCATGGGACAGATTCTCCCAGAAGGTCTGCTAAGGCACATGGGGGACAGGGAGGTGACTCAAGACAGTCAACATGGCTGACCAACTTGTGATCTTCTACAATGCGGAGACCAATCAGTGGGCAGGGAAGGGCTACAGACATTATCCATCTAATTCCTCTAGGGCGTTTGACTGAGTTCTCTCCAATATCCTTCCTTCTGAATTGGAGTGATATGGAGAGACTATTCAGTGGAGTAGGAATTATTTGAATGGTCATATCCGAATAAGAGGGAGCTGGTCAACAACTTGATGTTCAGATGGAGATCAGTGGCAAGTGGTACCTCAGGGGTCTGTACTGAGACCAGTGTTATTTAATGATTAATGACATAGATGAAGAGGTCGAGTTCACCCTCAGTAGGTGTGCAGATGACACCAAGCTTAATAGATGCGGCGAAACTCCTGAAGGACAAGATGGAATCCAGAGGGACCTGCACAAGTTTGAGAAGTGGGTCCATGGGAAACTCATGAGGTTCAATAAAGAGAAGTGCAAAGTGCTGCACCTGGGTCGTGTCAGTCCCCAGTATCTATGTGGGCTGGGGAATGAACAGATCAAGAGCTGCCCTACTGAGAGCTTAATGGGTACTGGGGGATCAGAGTTTGGACATGAACTGGTGATAGCGCAGAAAGCCGACTGTATCCTGATCACATCAAAATGTGACCTGTGGATTAAGGAAAGTGATTTTCCTCCCATAGTTTGCTCTGGTGGGGCCTCAGTTGGAGTACTGCATCTGCCTCTGGATTCCTCAGTATGAAAAAGACATGGACCTATTGGAGCAGGTCCAGAGAAAGGCCTCAAAACTGGGCAGAGGGATGGAGCACCTTCTTATAGAAGGAAAGACTGGTGGATTTTCAGCTATTTAGCCTGGAGAAGAGGTAGGGAAATCAGGAGGGACACTGAACCCAGGAAGAAGGGATGAGTGGAAGAAGGTGATTTAAGATTTACTTTTTATTTGTTATTTTCCTACTCTTATTTGATTGGTAATAAATTAATTTCTCCAAATCCATTCTGTTTTTTCTGTGATGGTAATTGGTGAGGGGTCTCTTCAACTCATGGGCCTTTTGTTATATTTTCTCTACTCTGTCTAGCTGAGGAGAGGGAGTGATAGAACATCTTTCATGGGGTCATCCAGCCAGGGTCAGCCCCATCACAATCAGTGACTGAGTGCCAAGAGCTAGTGAGCTGTGATTGGAAAATATCTTTTCCTTATAATTGATCTTCAGAAAGAGTGCAAATTACAAATTCTGAAAAAGGAAAAGTAAAGTAATTTCATACTGAAAGTTAAAAATTTCTTATTTGCTTTAAGTGTTTAAATATTTAGAGGGAGATTTTTCCTTAATTCAGTGGAAATAATGTTTCTGTCAGCAGAGGACCCATTAATATCGCAAAAAAAATATAGGTATTGTTGTCTGAAGTAATAAAATCAGACTAGAAATAACATTAAAATTCTTCACAATGAGAAGAACTTACTTGGAAAAGTAGTCAGTAATCCACAGTATGAAGTCTTTGAATTAATTGTGGATTTCTCTGAAAAGGAGACACACTAAGTCTAAGGAAAATACTACAGTTGTAAGCAGGAAGGCAAAGTAATTTACTCTAATGCTCACTGTTAGCCATTAAAAGAACTGATACACTTTTCATTAAAAGACAGATGAAAAATATACTTTTCTTGTAGCCAGCAGGTGCAGTTTTGTACTTGACAGAGAGGAGAGATGAAAAGAATCAGTTAAGCATGCCAGAAGCAATGAAAAAATTAAAATGTCAAACTTTTTTTTATAGACAGGCACAAGTCAATACAAATTGTTCAGATTGTTAATGAATTGCTTCTACTTATATAGTGACTTGAAAGGGATGTGTTGGATGGCTTTTATGGCTATATAGAGCAGTGCTCCTCTATCAGCTAGAACTACAATTTTGGAACAAACCATCTTTATATATCTGTGTGGAAAATGTACAGCAGAACAGCATACTCTAGATAAATGGTAGTGACAAATCCTTTGGCAGCCAAAGTGCTTGTCAGCTATGCAGGTATTGATCTCAGGATCAGATGGTAGATGCAGCCATAAAAAAACCCAAATTCCAGTGCTGATATAACTTTATTTAACCCTGCTCTGTTTCTGGGAAAAAAAATCCTAACCCACCTGCATCATCCCTATAATAAGTCAACGACGAACATTTTTGCATTGCAGCACTGAACCAGATGAGTGGCCCAGGCTGCCTGAAACAATGTTTATCCCCAAAATCAGTCAGTCAGATTGTGAAAGAGGAGAGGGGAAAAAGAGTCAACCATGACACAGAGGCGTGGGTTTTTCCTTGCCCTGGCTTGTTTCTACAAAATGTGAAAAGAATGCCGGAGAAATATTTTCATGTATACACACCTAGATATGTTTTAAATATGTTGTTGGGCTTCACCAAAGTAACTAAGGACAAAATATAATCAAAATAAAATTTTGAGTTGTGTTATGATGTGATTTAATGAGTCCTTCTAGCAAAATAGATCTTTTCATAAGAATTAAGGAAATCTAGCATCCTATTTCTGAGACATTTATAATATGCTTCTGCACCAAGTTGTCATAATACTGGTAAAGTAAGAAATACATAGAGAGGAACTTCTGGTAGATGTTTATTTTCTAAAGCTTAATCCTTGCAGATATGAATGAAACACAAATAGATTTTTTACAACAGGAAGAACACCACTCTTCTTTGCATTAATAAGATAGTGGTCAAGTTTTTCTTCTGCTAAGGACTTCTTTTATTTATGGGGGATTTTTTTTATTCTTGTGCTAGCAAGTATGACAAGGAAGTTATGTATTCTTATTTTTATTTTCTATTTTTAGTCATCCATTTTGTGTTCCTTAAAATAAAAAAGAAAAAAACAACCACAAAACACAAAACAAAACAGAAGCAACAAAAATCAACCAACCAATCAGGAAAAAAACAAAAAAAAAGGAAAGACAAAAAAAATATTCCTTTGTGTATAAAACACGACATGTTTTAGCATTTTTAAATGCATTAGTAATGCTCACATTTTCACCTTCTCAGGAACTCTGACAATTGAAAAACTAGTTAGTAAAAAACTGACCTACAAAAAAATGAAAGTAACAATCTACAAAACAATAAATTCACTGGAATTTTGATAAACATTTATCATTAATTACTGAACAGGCTGAAAAAATGACTCATCTGATAAAGACTCAGGGCTCCCATGAGTTTTGACAAAACGAGTTCAAAGTTTACAGAAAGAAATTGTAAGACTCCTCCAACAGCTTACGTAGAATGTCATATGTATGTACCTGTGTTGACCTAGTGACTGATTCATAACACTGGTTATGAGTCTCTAGAAGAAAGCTTGGGTAAGCCAATAGGTCAGATTTCTGTGATGCATGTTTTCATAACCCAAAATATTTTTTTCATGATAAATTCAGATTTGTTATTAATGTACTTAATAACAAGCTCAGTCATAATATGTTACTGACAGAGTATTTCACTCTATGATAAATGCCTTTAACACTTCCAGTAATCACACCTATTGAAGAAATGAGGAAGTACAGCTTATGATAATACATAATTTGTAATTTATGTATTTGAAATCTGTATACACAAGTAAATATGATCCTGAATACTTTATAGACTGATGATTTTTTTCCCTGTCATGACATGATTTTTAAGTACAAGAGTAGTATTTTAAGGTCATGTCTAACTTGTTTTTGGACACTGCTTGGAGACCAGCTGTGCTATTTGAGAACAATTTAAACTTGGGTTTGCCAAAACTTTGCAAAAGAGCTGTAAATACTGAAATAGTCCTCATTTTATATAGTACAACACATTGTTCTAATTAGCAAAATCTTTTGTTACAATCTGTTGAGAAAATTTAAATTATTTATTTGTGTGAAAATGATATCATATCTTTGTGGTCAGAAAAGATGAGAAAATAATTAAAAAAAAAAAAAAGAAATGTCTACATTTGAAAGCCAGACGCCAACACTGACTTTGTCTTGTTAGAGGTCTTAAAAATGCATCTATTTTGGTTTATTGTCATTTAGGGTTGAGTTTATAGCAGTGATATTCAGGCCAATTATGTCAGTGTTCAGCACAAAAGTACAGAAAATGGAGGACTTTGTTCCAAGTAGTTTATAAATTGCATAATCTGAAGTCAATTCTGATCACACTCACACTTAAGAGTTAAGTCTTCAAACAGCACTTAAAGCCTGAATTGTATTACTTAGACAGAAGAACAATTAAACAAGGAAAGTGTTGCAGCAGAACAGTAAACCTAAGGCTCAACATTTAAATTTTCTAGTATTAATGCACTTCTTACATCCATTGCTTATTTTCATTTATTTCTTTTTTTTGATACTCAGCTCCAACAGTAACAAAACCTGGTGTTCAGTCATTTATTTAAGGCTAGGGGGATAAGAAATAAGGTTGTAAATAAATTGACTTGTTGATTTCTAGAAAGGGGACTGACAGTGTAACAAACTTCACTGCTGATCCTGCCTGAATTCACAGACCAAGGCAGGAAAACTACTAGAAGACCATTTGTATATACTAATATGTTTTTAACAATTTTCTTTCACTATCATTCATTAACTGTGCATGCAGGACATTAATTATTTGTCTCTCAGACATGCAGTGAATCTTTTAAATTGTGTTTAAATAAATATTTCATGAGCTTTCAGCACCTATGCTTCGTGGTGTGTTTTCAAGGAAAATTTGGTCTGTGAGTGGAAGTTTTAATGTTGGAAATACAGAGCAGGGAGCTTTATCATAGTGCCATAAGATTCTAGGAAAAAAGGTATGTATTAAAATAAGAGCAGAAAGCTATGATATTAGCTTTCTGTTTAACAGGAAATTGTTTGATAAGAAAAACTTGTATCACACTGCTTCATCTATATTGACTGGAAAAACTATGAACTGTAAATCAGTTCTTCATGAGGAGAAGGCTGAGGTACTGAACAACTTTTTTGCCCGTCTTCACTGGCAACCCTTCTTCCCCTCTTCTGAATGTACAACAGGCTGGGGATGGGATGAACAAAGTCCTTCCCACTCTAAGTGAAGAACAGGTTCATGACCCCCCGAGGAACCTAAATATATATAAATCTTTGAGATCCAATGAGATGCATTCTAGAGTCCTGAGGGAATTGTGTGGTGGAGTTCAAAGCCACTCTTGATGATATTAAAAAACTCACAGCAGCCAGGTGAAGTTCCAGGTGACAGGAGAAATGGTTGTTGTACCCATCACTAATGAGGGTAAAAAGGAGGACCCTGGGAAGTGCTGACCTGTCAGCCCCATCTCCATGCCTGGGAAGATCATGG
>WBMY01006286.1:2344-42744 GCA_013397315.1 Donacobius atricapilla | reverse complement strand
GGGGAGGGTGACTGCTTCAGTTTAAACTCACATTAATTCAATTCGAATGGCACTTTCAAAATAAGAATTTAACTTGATCTTGTTTTCAAAATATCAAAAGGAAATGTTTCAACCAAAGTTATTACTTTTTCAAAGTTATTACTTTTGTTTTATATACAGCCAAAATGGTTCAGCAAGCCAATTCAGATGCCCTAAGACTGCTCTTCTGGAGAATAACAAGCCAGTATGACAGCAAATTTTTGCAGAGCTCTAGCCTGGATTTGTTTTTGTGCAGCTCTGTCCTTGCTGCAGACTTAACTTGTACTATCTTCACTTCTGCTCCCCTCTCAAACTGAGCTGCCACTTTAGAAAATGGCAGAGGGCAAGCATCAGGATTAGTGAATGGGATGATTTTGTTAACAATGCAAACAGACTACAGTGCTAACAAGATGGTCAAGTGAAGTTTTTGGATGAAGGGTTTATTTGTCAAACACAGTTTCAGAATCATTAGAAGGATTCACAACTTCCACTCAAATTTAAAAAATAATCTGGTAAATATTTGGTATGTGTTACATTGCAAAATACTTTAGAGAATTCCAACTGCTCTGTTTCACCACTTTTTAAAAAAACAAAAAACTAAAGGTTTCTCATCTTTCATTTTGAAACACTCTTCACAAGTGGCACTTAGCTCTTGCCAAATGTCTCAAAATACCATTTTGCGTCAATATTGACAAAATCACCCTCCACTGTCTGTTCCATTGGACAACCAGAACAAGTGTCACAGTTATCTGGTGTTGGCTATGGGATACAAGTATGTCCTCCTGCCTGATGGGTGGCAGCCCTGGCATCACAGCCCTCCCTGTGGTGACAAGGGATCAGTGGCTGCTGTCATTAAGCCAGTTTTTCTCTTCCTGACCTGGAGGGTAACTGAGCAGCCTCAGCACTTCTGGGGGTAGAAAAAAAATAGATGTATCTGGCATAGCTCCACCATGAACCATTTGCTCACTAGCTAGTGAAGCAGACGTTTTGTTTTATGGCTCTCCCCAGTCTAACTCACCTAGGAAGGCTGTAGCAGCAGATGAGACAAATGCGTGACAACAAACTGTAAGTGGTAATTATGAAGCCTGGAAGTATTTCTGTGTCAGAGAAAGCTGGCTGAGCTGCTGGCCTCTGCTAAGGAGGCAATGAGAGGAAACCCCAAGGGATAGCTGATCTGATGCTGGTCCCCAGCAGCCTCTTGGAGTTGCCACAGGCTGCAGTACCCACCATGGCAGAGACACCATGGACAGTGAACTCTGAATTCCTCTTGTCTATTGTAAGTCATATTCCAGTGAATCACCACTGCAATCCCCTTCTGTACTAGATATTCAACATCTACTCCAAAATAAAGTTAAAAATAACTGATTGACTTCCAATGAGCAGATGGCTCCTAGATCCTTCCCAAATTTTCTGCATCCCATAAAACTTGGGCCTTTTTCTTCAATGTATATATACTGTGATATTAAGACATTAGAAGTATTGAAAATATAGCAGTTAAAAACCTGATGTAATAAAATATACCCTCTGAAGAAAAACTCAAAGTAATCACTGAAACCGCCAGAGCTGTTACTCCAACATCAATGTCCCAGGATTGCGCAGAAGTTAAACAGGTGAGTAAAATAAAAACTTCTTTCAGGCTCCTTCTGCATAGCAAGCAGTCAGATAGATAAACCTCTGGGGGACACAGCTGACTGGATGCTCCATCTCATCCTCCCCACTCCAGTTCCTGCATAGGAGGCTCCAAAATCACAGTAATGTCCACTTTTCCTCTGCTGCATTTACCAGGAAAGTCAGCAAGGCTCAGCCTGGAGCTGGGCTCATGGCAGACTTCAAGAGCTGCAGGGAAAGGTGATGGCACAGCACAGACAGGAGGGAACCAGACCCCATGTGTACAGCTGCCAGCAGGCAACAGCCTTGGAGGCACCCAGGCCATGCTTAAACTCTTTTTCTCAAAGGAAGCCAGCTGGGTCAGTCAGCAGCTTGGAAGAACAGTACATATGGAGCAGCTACTATCTGTCTAGAGACAGAATCCAGAAGCAGTCCAGGGAGGTAAGCTGAGACAGTGTAGGTTCACCCTTGTGCTCTATGGACCTAATAATTTGTGCTTCTCTTGTGGGGAAAAAATCACCAACTCCCTGTCTTATTTATATATGAGTCTGTGTCTCCAAGGAGAGCTTTTCAACCATCTTTAGGCATTAACCAGTATTGAGAAGTCCCTGAGAACAATGTTATTTGTTCAGATTGGGCTGTGTATTTGCTCTGTGAGTTTCTAAACACTTGCTAAGGAAAACAGGGGGCAAATGCCCATATTCAGTTGGATCCTGAATCAATAGCTTGCACCCCACCACCTGGCTAAATGGTCAGGACACCAGATTGCTGTTTGTCTACACAGCACAATGCCCAGGCTCTCACACAGGTCTGTCATCATCAGGAAAGAAGTATAAAGTTCCTTGAAATCAACGGGAGACACTGTTTATAGAGCTGACTGTGTGATACTGCCCTTCGTCTTTGCTTCAGCATCAAGGACATCAAGGTCTTTAAGCCATGTACAAGGCAAGCATGCTTGTCCCCAGTCCCTTGTAGGCTGAGAAACTAATGGTGAATTCAGATACATCATCCTAAGTGACAATTAATTGACCTCAAAGTCGCAGCAGCTCCAGAGGCATCATTGCTGGCTCTATTGTTCTTTAATATGTCATTCAGAGAAGGTCAGCAGGCTCCTGCAAGAGACATTTGAAGGACTTGCTGAAGCAGATTGCTATCTCAAGAGAAGATTAAATTATGATTCCTTAGACTCCAGTTTTATCTTTGGGTGGGTGATTTGTGTGCAGGGTACAAAAGAAAGGAACAGACATCTCAACATTTCTCAAAAGCTTTTCGTTTTCAAGGGACTTACAACAGACATAATAAACTTTGCAATACGAGAGCAGCAGGCACAAAGATAGTGTCTCACCCTTGCCAGATAGCTTTGCTACACCCTGTTGATGTACTCATGTCACGGAAAAAAACAGCTGTAAATCAGAAATGCAGGTCTTGTAGTGTAACCAAACACTGTTAAAGACCTGCTGAGTTTTGGAAATGAGTAGTCCTACACTAATAAAAAGTAAAGAACTTCACTCCAAAAATGGAGGCAAAAAAACCAAGGAAATGCCCTTTCCCAGTATCCAAATCTTCAAACTCACTTCTAGAGTGCCTTAAGAAAACAAACTGTTTGTTTTGTGTTGCAGCACTAAAGCCCACAACCACCTGGTTTTTGGAGGGGACAGAGTTATTTTTTTTTGATTTGTGCTGGAAACAATGTCGATAACTTGGGGATGTTTTAGCTATTGATGAGCAGGGCTTATGCAGAGTCAAGATCTGTTCTGCTTCTCACCCCACCCCACCAGTGAGTGGACTGGGGGTGCACAAGGAGTAAACAGGAAACACAGCCAGGACAGCTGACCCAAATGACCAGAGGGATATTCCAGACCATATGAAGCTGGGGGAAGAAAGAGGAAGGAAAAAGTGGGGAGCTTCTTTTGTTATTTTTCCTAGACATTTTAGCAGCCTTGAAACCTAAACCTGAAACCTACCCAGATACTGGAAATGACAGGGCAAGGGTGGGTATCTGGGGTAGAGGGTTGTGCCAGTGTGCAGTACTGGTCATCACTCCAACTCCAGTGTCCCTGTAAGCACCACCACCCAGCAGAGACAGCTGCTGGTGGGAACTGGAATGAACATCAGCTCCAGACCCACGTAGACTGCCCTGGTTACTTTCTTTGGACATTTTGCAATCTGCTTTCATAACTTTCAAGCATCATCTTCTTAATTAATTTATGGCAGTGGTGGAAACTTAAGGATCCTATTCCCTTCCAAAGTAATCTCTTAGGCTTTAACAGTTTCTTTTAGGTTTAGCAGTGTAAGTTCCTATGTCCATTTTTCCACACACACAGTACATCTGCAAATGAGAGGCTGAGAGCTACACAAGCTCAAAAAAGGTGTTTCAAGAAAAGCAATGACAGAAAGAGGAAAAACAACACTTTCACTTAATGAGGGATGCTATGTAGTTTGATGCAGAAGAAATAGGGCCTGAAATTTTTCTCTGATTTCTGTGCACACTTAGGTGTGGCTGAGGGTATAAACCCCATTTTTTAATCATTTGTGTACTACAACACACCAGTCTAGGTGGTCAAAGTACATTGGTGACCATGCAGTCAAGACAATTAGGAATTTTGAATTGCATTTAACAAAACAGAAATTCCATAAACGTTGAAAATAGCTTAATTCAACTGGTATTGTGTTAAGATGGAAATTACTAAACATCTTTTTCTTTGGTTACACAGGCTTCCTCAAAAAGCTATTATCAGCATTTTTTTACGAGGAACATAAAGGGGCTATTTCAGAAAACTTAAATTCAAATTAAAATTATCATCAAAGTATTCAGACATAGGCAAGTAGGTGTGATTTTCATACTCATGCCTGTTTCTGAGAGAGGACAAGCCTTTCTAGTACAATTTGGGTAACATGAAGAATCATGAGAAAATTCCTGGCACTTTCAGAGACCAAGGTGATAGCTGTGCAGAATTTGTAAAACTGAATAGTGGAGCTGGAATCTGAAGTACAAATATTGACATGACAGAAATAAAACCTATTGATTTATGTGATTCTTTATAATAAGGGCTTTGCTATCCCACACATTATATATATGTGAGATTCAATGTACATAAGAAACTCAGTTAAGGCACTGAAACCCCCCAGGGCAGGAAGACTAAAAGTGCCTTATGGGGTCTGAATCACTCTTTTATATAGTCCTGATCCTTTTGCTGTCCCTGGGCTCACTCTTACCTCCAAGCCAGCACTGAGGTGGGACTTACCCGGAAGATGGACAGGGAGGGTTCCTCACTTGCCCAGTATAGTCTGCTCCAAGCCAGACACCTTGTTACATTTGATGAAAATGTATCTTTAAAAAGTGATGGAATTTTCTGTATTTGGGCACAAAAACCAAAATGAAAAAGGCAGCATAGGAGTCAGTCTGTATATTAGCTAGTTTGATGAATACATCAAAGGGAAAACTATTTCAGGAATACAAAACCTTATTATAAAACAATGATGAAAACATATTTACTACATCTGATTAAACAAAAGAAATCAAGTTTCTAGGATAGTACACCAGATCCTTGTTTGTTTTGGTTTATTAATAAATCGTGATAATTATCTTCCATTGCTTTGCTTGTAAGAACTGAGCATCAATACTGTATTTGTTTCCATTAAAATAGTGATTTATAGGCCATCTCTTACACTAAAACCATTACAGAAGGATCAATTTATCAGTAAACTTTAATGGACAAATAAACTGGAGACAACATGCTCAGTTCAAATCAGATTTAGCCTATTATTGGGTTTCAGGCTAAGGACACTGAGAATTGAACCTCTGTATATTAAACAATAATGTAAGCAAATGCAGTCTGCATCTTTGTTAGCTGGATTTCCAAAAGCAACCATAACCTTCTTCATTGTAAATCCTTTATTTTGTGCTCAATTTGAAGCAGAAATACAGGAATATGATGTGACAAGGCTATTTTTGTATCATTTCCATCTCACCCACAGGAAAAGGCATCCAGTAGTATTCTGCTGTGAGTTAAGAAAAAGGTTTGCTTGAAGTTTGACCACTCCAGGAGATCTGCCCAAATATACCTGAGGCTGCAGACAGGGACAGCAGGCAGGTTTCCAAAGAAGGACAGAAGGAAGGGCAACCTGTGCCTAGTGACTAGCTCCAGGGTAGCCACCACCATTTTGTAGATATAAGTCAAAGCAAGTGCTGTCCTCCCTGGGATGGACTCTGGGGATGATGCTGGGATGACAAGAGGTCCAGCCCCAGGTGAGTTGTCCCAGTCGCTCACATGGAAGAGGAACAGTGACCCAGATTACTGCTGTACTGGCCTCACAGAAAGGCCACTGGACACTCATTTCATTCAATGGATAGGAATTGGAATCTCCTCTCAAATCCTTTGTGATGTACAAGTGGTGTCAGAAGCCGCCAGGAATCAACCATGCAGCAAACCTGGTCTGCAGTGAGGGGACCTGGCCACTGGCAGCAAGTGCAACCATGCAGCTCCTCTGCACTGTGCTCCTCATGCTCTAGCAAGAGCCAGTGTTAACTGTGGGAAGTACCAGTTTATGTACCTGTTTGCATAAGTTTATGCAAATCTGTACATACTACGCCTTTAAATGCATCTATTTTCCTTTTTCCTAAATGTGTTTAAGGGCAAACAGTACTGCCTGTCAAGTTCTGGGCTTTTCTTTTTGTTATTTTTGAAGACATCACAGATATATTTGCAGTGAACTAATTTATTAATTTGGTCTGAAAGATTATTACATGACCTTTATGGAATAACTACTGAAAAATTGCACCATGAACACACAGGTACAGTATCTGGTGAGATGAGAAGCTTTGGTTCTCACTGAAAATACTTTGTGTTTTCCCATATGCAATCCGCATGTTACTAACAATGTCACATGACTGGGGCAGCTAACCCAGTGTTTTGTCACATAGAGTAAGCACACATGAAAAGCATTTAATCAGTTATAGCCATGCAATGTCTATTTGTGCATCGAAATTATTAACTATTAAACAATGCATTACTAACACCAATGTTTGTAAAAATTCACTTACCCTCACTGCAACGGAGTTCAAGCAATTCATTCTTTTACTGCTTATTTCTAACTGGTCTAAATAGGACATTGGCAATAATGAACCAATTTCAGTCCAAAGCAATTGAGACATCTGCCGTGGCCCTGGGGCTGGAAGCTCGCATCCTGCCCAGAATGTGTTCCATACTGACAAAGTTGTACATCCAAATGAACACTCCCTCAGGCAAGGCATAGTGCTGATCACCACAGCACACTGCTGACAGGCATGATGGCTAAGCAAAATCTGGACAACTCAGAAATGATTTTTTAAACTAAAATAGCCAAAAAAAAATAAAGACAAAAATGGAGTTAGTAATTTGGTATCTCTGCAAGTAAGCACACTGAAAGGAAAAGTGTGATTAATAAATTAAACTACAATGTAGCTTTTATGGCTACTTTAGATATGAACCTTTACACACATACAAGAAAAATCGACCCTAAGGAGAGCAAGGAAGATAGCTGGTCTGTGTTCTACCATAAATTCAAAATCATAGCAATGTCCTTGGTATTCTGTGTGTCTGATTCACACATGCACAACAGCTCTGCCGTGCATTGCACATGTCAGATTTATCATGTGGGTCAGGAGCAATTCATCCTGCAGATGCGGGGAGCATGATATGTCTGGAGCCTCTCAGATTGGCAGCCAGCAGCTATTGGCTCTGGGTTGTTGGATTTCCAGTTTTCTAGTCTGAGCTACTGCTCACCCTACTTACTGGACATCCAGACATGCAGCAAATAACTAAAAACAAAACAAGACAAAAACAAACAAACAATTTTACACAGCAATGTGTAAAGCAATAGTCTATCAAGCGCACAAGAAGCAGTAGAGCTGGCAGATGTGTGCCTCTTTTGCCTACACCTTTTTACTAGGCAGAAGCAATTGAAATAAAAACTGTGACATGAAAAATGCCAAAAAGCAAGAAAGAAGAAACTGGTTAAATTCTACTAATATGAGTGGAAATTAAATGCCTAGCTGCTGTACGTGCCTTTGAAAATATCTGACCTAAATTGAGAGAGAAATATCCTTTTCAGAACACACAGAATGCCAAATACAGATTTTAGATTCATCTATGAAAATAAAACAGATTACGTTACTATCAGAGAGAGTATATTGAAGCATCAGCCCTCCCTTAAACCTAGTTACATACATACATAAATAAATCCCTGACCTGCCAAATTTCCTCAGCTGATGTAAACTGTTCTTAAAGATACTCCTATTACATGAATAAACATCACTTCCTATATTTTTGTCAACTGAGTGTAAGGATTTAAAGACTACAGATCAAGTTTATTTTAGATTCCCTGAGGAAAAACAAACCCATCTGTCCTCACTCCTTCCCCGCTGTTTTACAGTGTTCACTATTAGTTATTTCCGTAACACACCTACATTCATCCTTATCTGCAGGAGGAACGTTTATCTCAGAAATATTCCTGTCAAATGGTTCTCAAGTGCCAGCAGTTAAAACAAAAAAGTGAATCCCCATAGAAATGAGATTTATAACATAGGAATGGAGCTAAGGTGAGCTCTAACCTGGTGAGTCTAAAGCTGATGCTGTGACACCTCTCACGCAGTGTGACATGGGAACAGACAGAAGAAGTTGAGAAAAAGTATACTGGGCAAAAGAGAAATGTGATGCGTGCCTTACTACATAATGGTGGGCTTGTTATCATAATGGTGCTTCTTTAATAGCTTTCTGGTTGAAGACATCACAGTTGCTTGCTCTTTTCTTTCCCTCCTCACAGGTGGTATATGTAAAAAGTGAAGCCTAGCACCCACTAGCTGTAACAGAGGTGCAGTCCCAGTACAGAAAATCCCTTCCAGCACTGAAAGATTTGTCTTTATTGTCACCAGGGCACCACAAGATCACAGTCCATGTTCCCTTTTGCAAGAAAATGCTCCTCTAAATTCAGAGAAATCTTAAAATAGTGTATTATCAAATCACAATTACTTAAGCCAACAGAACTGATGGAAAGCCATGTTTACTGACCTTCAAAATACACCTGTAGGGGATGATGCTCTGCAGAGTTCCATGGCAGCGAGACTTCAGCTTTCTGCAACTGTCATGCAGGTCAGAAGAACACACGCACATGGAAGTGTTTCCAAGTTCCTTGCTATTTAAGCAGGTACTCAACCCAACATTTACAAATGATCCTCTATTATGAACTTCTATTGACAAAGTAACATACTGCATTGCCATAACAATGGCTTCACACAGTTATTTCCAGGACAACAGCTGTTTACAACACAATTTCTGTTGTGTTTTTGCTTTCTGTGTTGGTACTTCAGTTTCACTCCCTCTCATCTCCACTGACAGCGCCGCTGTTCCCATCCATGCTGAGGTGTGAGTGTGGCATGTTGCCATCCTGGTAAGAAAGATAGGACTGCAGCAACTGGGAAATTTTATTTCTTAAAACCTGCTTACTGCATGTCTCACCTCTGCAGCATGCAAGCCTCTGAGGCACGTCTCTCTTAACACACATTTCCACATCAGTGGATTAGGTGAGTACCTCAAGACAGTTTTGTTTAATGTAGCTCTGAGCTGTGCTGTTTCATTAGTCTCAATGGCAACATCTCAACTTACCTAAGCTGCAGGTTTATGTTTCTCTGCACCGACAGTTTGAACACAATTTAGCTTGTGCTCCAGATAATCACAAATCCCATCTGTCTTTGCTTTAAGAAAGACAGAGATCCTTCTGGGGAGTATTCTGTACTGTTTCATCTGCTAAAACTCAAGTCTAGCGGTACCCATTTAAGATGGACGGAATACAAGGAGACAAATGGAGCAGGGAAGGAGCCCCACACTCTGGCTATATCACCCACAGTGCTCCCACCAGTGCCCTCCCATGGAACAGCAACATAGATAAGAGACAAGGTTGGCACTGGGCCCCTTTCCACGGCTGCTCACAAACAGCAGTGCAGACACAACTGCAGACCTCAAGCTGTTCCCCATGTCTTTCTGGTAAATAATCTGTCTGGTTGAGGCAGCTTCAGCGTGACACAGCTGGGAGGTTGTCAGTGGAGATCCTTACAAGAATGGTGTGAATGTGTTGGCATGGTGTGTTCTGGGGAGAGAAAGCCCCAGCACACAAGTCAGGGGCAGTGAAGAGAAGAAAAGCATCCTATCCCACAACAGATACCGAAACATAAAGACTATGTAGGAAAAGCCAAGGCTTTTTAAATAGCCTGAGGGAGATGGAGCTGTTTGCAAGAACTAGTCTCATTACTTCTAACTGCCTGCCTCCAAGAGATGTTGGACAGATGAGGTATGTTTAGATTCTGCTTCTGTGATTTTTATTTTTTTAATTCTGTGTGAAGAAAAAGCATTTCAGTAAGGGTTGCTGTATCATAAATTTCACGATAAGTACTCTTTCTGTTATAATGCCTACTGTAGTTGGAAAAGATAAGTTTAACTGAAGCTGAATGTACATTTGCTTTCTATATGGCTTTGTTCTAAAATCACAGTAGTCTTCGTATAACCAGTTCCAAGCACAAAGACATAAACAGTTTACTTACTTTTTTCTTTTATTTGCTTTGATTTATTTAAAAACAAAAACATTCTCACCATAAGCAAACACAAACAGCTTGCCTCAAACTTGAATTAAGTCCTATTTAAAGCGCACCACAAGACTAATTTCTAGTCCTGGCAGCACAGTGATACTGATAACCACATTATGCTGCAGAGCCAAACTGTGGCTTCCAGAGAAAATAGAACAGATGAGGAAATGTGTATCTACTTCTAAACAGAAGTAGTCCCACTATTCCTCAGGTTTATTTTACAAGGATCACAGTACATGGGATAGTGAATGTACATGTTGTTGGCATCAACATTATCCTTTCTATAAAAATTCCATCTTTACCTCTGGAAAGGTAAAGTACAACAATTCACCTTACACTAGAAATGCCTTCTACACCCAAACCACAAGAATTACATCAAATTTCATTTGCTTTACTTCTTTTTTCCATAATTCTTGCAGCCTGCAAGACCACAGGACAATTTTACCTAACCCTTAAAGTATTTTCCACCATCATGAAATATTACAAGGTAATGAGTAACCTCTGAGCAATCTTCTACAATTTAATCCAGCCTGCAGAGCACAAAAGCCTGGCCAGCCTGTTCTTTAAGTCAGCCATGCAAGTTTCCACTACCAAAATAATACTTTGTAAACATTTACTCCCGCTAACAGAGCAATCACTTAGACATGCCATTCCCAGCCTGTAATTGCTGAAGTGGTTTGAGTGAACCATTCATTATGCATCTTACTGCTTCAGGTTTCAAGAGCATGGCTTGAAATGCAAGATACCTCAATGTACCCTTGCAAGGCTTGAGGTCCCCATCAGCAGCAGACCAGATGGTCAACAAAATAAAAGTAACAGCTGAGTGACTTCCACATATGGTACCACAGTGGTTACAATTCCCAATAACATGAAAAAACCCCTCCTGCACCTCTGACCTGGAATTAAAATCATGGCTTCATTAACCTTGATCACTAAAATGAGTTGTACCACAGAAGTGTTCAACACCAGGCTGGATGAGTCTCTGAGAAACCTGATCTAATGGAAAGTGTCCCTGTCACCCATGGCAGGGAGGTTGGAACTAGATGATCTTTAAGCCTCTTTCCAGGACCCCCACCAAACCATTCTGTGATTGTACGAGCTCTCTGCTGATATACCACTTCCATGTTTAAAGCATCTGTTGAAAAATTCATTGACATCTCATATATGCCTTTTTCGTTGAAACTGCACCTTAGGATTAACAAAGGCCACGACACAAAACAAACCCCATGGTCCTTACCATGGTTTGTTGCAGAACAGGAAACAAAACCCATGTCTTCTAACACTGCAACATAGCAGTTTCTAGTACGTGGCTCAAGTGCTGTTGTCATTGCCCAGGTAGGAAGGGACAGATTGTTTACTCATACAATCATTAAGACAGGAAAAGACCTTTATGGTTATCAAGTCCAGTTGTCAGCCTAGCAACACCACCATGTTAACCATTAATTCACGTTCTCAAGTGCCACATCTACACGTTTTTTGAACACAGTCAGGAAGGGTGACTCCGCCACTTCCCCGGTTACAATGCCTGCCAACACTTCCAGTGAAGAAGTTTTTCCTCATATCTGAAATAAACCTTCCTTGGCACAACTTGAGGCAGTTTCCTCCCATCCTATCACTTGTTACTTGGGAGAAAAGACCAACCTCCACCCCACTACACCTCCTTTCAAGTGGTTGTAGAGACTGATAGGTCTCCCCTGAGCCTGCTTTTCTCCAGGCTAAACAATCCCAGCTCCCTCATCTGCTCCTCAGCAGACTCATGCTCCAGACCCTTCATCAGCTCCACTGCCCTTCTCTGGAGACATTCCAGCATCTCAATGCCTTTCTCGTAGTGAAGGGCCCTAAACTGAACCTGACATTTGAGGTGTGGCCTCATCAGTGCAGGGTACAGGGGACCAAACACTTCTGTTGTCCTGCTGGCCTTCTTGGCTACCTGGGAATTTGGTACCAAGGAACTAAAAGCCAGGTCCCAGGGACCTGAAGACCTTTTCCTGCCTGTCTCTAATCATGGCATGCTCACTCCCACCATCGGAGGCTGTGGGAATGCTGGACCCAAGCAGAGGTATTCTGAAGTCAGGTCACACCCCCAAAGGCTGCGGCACCCCAGAACCCAACAGTGCCCCTTGCTGTGGTGACACACATGGAAACCTGTTGATTCTGACCACAGCCTGCAAGTGTGCTGAGCACTGAGCTCCCTGTACAGCTAATTTAAACATGCCACATGCTTTGAGTGTTAGCAGCATCATATGTTTTCCTTAGTTGATGAAGGGATTTATCTTGAGGTAACTGCAGCATACCCACAAGTCCCTAAAGAGCAGTGTTCCCATTATTAAATTGCTGAGCATTTACAGTAGAGAGTAAAAAAGCTATTCACCTTTAAAGCTCTTATTCAAGCTCCACCACTTCCCCGATTCATGGGTACCAGAAATTAAGAGCTGTGTTAAAGTATCATAGAAAATGAAGAGGGCTAGAGAACAAGCAGGAAAACAACTATAAGACCTGGCAGTATTCAGTACACTTGCACTTCTCACATCCTTTTTAAGATCTTAGGAGCTCAACAGTATGTCATGGCTGGAAGAATAAAATCTCATCTTACAAACCTAAGAATAAGCATTTGAAAAATCATGTTTTCTATCTACTCCTGTAATCCTGTTGATGTATCCTTGCAAAACATCTTATTCCTTAACCCCGCACACACCTGTAGCACATGTTGTGTACGTGTAAGTGTGATTCCATTAGCCTTACCCAAAGTTTCATTGGTTAGCTGCAAAACTCCGGCTGCTGAAGTGCTCTGTACACTGCAAAGAGAGCAGGCAGGCTTGCTCCCTTGAGACTGTATGAACACCTGTCTGCATATTTTCAACAATATATCTAACTTCACACCTGAATTTGTAACTATTCCCAGGGAATCCTATGAGCCTGTAGAAAAAAAACATGGCAAAAGAGTGAGGATCTGAAGTCCTTACTGCTTCCTAAAAACATCCTATGACAGGTTTCTGGAAAGCAGTGGTTACATAAATAAAAGGAAAATAAACCATCATCCCCATGTCTGCTGTTTTCCTGCTTTTTAAGCCAACAGAATTTACCTAGGGAAAACATCCCTAGAAACACCACTAAAAAACCCAAATAAACAAACAAAAACAGAGCAAACAAACAAAAAGCAGAAAACCCCAAACACTATTGCAGGAAAAGCTCATTTAGAACCATATGCCCACTTTTTTTTTTACAGATTTCTCAAAAAGACCAATCCACAGGTATCAAGACCATAGAAAAGTGTTATACAGAAAGCTACAAACATGAAGGAATCTTCAGAGAATCTTGTCTTGGTAAGAAAGTAACGTAACATTAACTTCACAGTCAGAGAAACTGAGGTAAGGGGAGGTCACCTGAATGACCTGGCAGCACTAGAAAGCAGCACTACTGCACTATAACTAGTTGTTGTTACTAGTAATAGTTTTTTGCAGCCTTTTAACAGGGGGCTTTGCAGGTTAAATGAGGAACCTGGCTTTCAGGAGTTTATGGTCTAAGTCGCAAGAAAAAATGGTGTACGTCCTGTAAACACTGGAAAGCTGATGAGCAAAGCCCTCAGTACAGCCAGCAAAGGACACACTGTGTTCTGGTTCTGGAGAACCATCACTAGGTACACTTCTTAATCATTCAAATGGACCAGTTTTAACCTTTTTCTCAGAAATAAATTTCACAAAATTGAAATGTTCTTCATTTGAGTTTTTTGCAAGAGCCCAAATAAGGCAGCTAAAGCAAATTTTTAGAAACAGCACAGAAGACAAGAAGATTTTGAATGAGGATGCATCTCCCTTACTACTGTCCAAAGATGTTCAGAGAAAACAGAAGGTATTAGAGGATCTCTAATTAATAGACATTCAGGTAGGGTTCTCATGATCTCTCATTTTTCCCAGGCTAACCAGAAGTTGTAGAAGGAAAACAACAGAAGGTAGTTACACCAGGTGGCTTTGGGATCTCTTCTCACTCCTCCCTTTGCCCCACATAACTTGCTCAAGTCCTGCATTAAATTCTGCCTCTGTCTGAAGCTGTAGGCATCCACTTTCAATTCACATTCTGAAGTGGGGAGATTCTCAGCAAACAGAGAAAGCAGGGGTCCCAGGAACAGGTATGGCCACATGTGATGGACAGCAGGGTCCCACCTTGTATCCTTACCTACCCACCAAGACCATCCACCCCTAAGCAATGATGAGAGACAGGCATTTGCCACACACCTTCCCATGTTTTCTTTTGCCTCTTGGGTGCATGTAAAACTTACATGTGAAACATGAAAGTAAATTCATAAAAGAACTGTTAATAAAACCCTATATATTATTCAAATCCAATGACCGCTCTGGCTTTATAGGGTCAAAATTAGTACAGAAGCTAACTGAAAGTTTCTGTAAACACCACAGACAGATCAGTGTCAGCACATTTTCATTAGGTTTTGTTAAGCTAACTGAAGCTTATCTTACACCTGCATACATAAAGAATGAAACTTTATGCCAGTAAAAACTGCTGTTGTCAAGGTACATGTATTTAGAAATAAAATTATTCAGTTGGTGCTTCTTTTGGACCCTCAGGCTAGTAAGACCTGGTATAGTACTAGTTAAACATGCACATAGATATATTTATTAAGAGGCTTTCATCTTCATTTAATTCTACAGATCTAGAGTCCACTATAAACCCAATTAAAGAGTCTACCACAAAATACTGGAGGGGTTTACGTAGTGTTTTTAAAATGCTTCAACAGGGTTGATAACTGTTTTAAGTCAAACAGAAATTTGTAAAGAAATGGTTTGTACGGTACTTATAATGGAGTTCCATGGTTTGCAGCCATCCTGTTAATGTGAAGTGTGTGACAGGTAAGAATGCATTTCTTTTCTAAACAATAATATAATGAACCTAAGTTTTCTAGTATTTACCATATTCACCATTCTTCCTCTATTATTGATTTAAAACTACATTCTGAACTGAATTAAACCTAAAGCTTTTATACAAATTAATTTGAAACCCAAGAATGGAATTGGCTTTTGCTATCCATCAGCATGTTTCTGCGACATGTGAAAAATACTCTCCAAATGTCCATTAAGGAACCTGAGAATTTATGCTCCATGCAGGGACTGAAATGTAGCACACCTATAACTTTGGAGAAGTGGAAGCCCATTAGCAGTTACGGTCATCATCCATGAGACCAGCTGTGGGGAGATCACAAGAGAGCAGGGAGAAAAAGCCACACAAAGGAGAAAAATGCAATCATTTGTATATTCCCTTTTATGTCATACTATGCCCACTAAATAATTAATTACAAATACATCAGTCGCAGTTAAAAGAAAAAAAAAAGGGGGGGGGCGGGGGAGGAAATCAATGAAAAGCTCACAAATATAGCTTATAAAAAAAGTACACGAAGAATTGGTGTTCCAAACTGCCCAGGTTAAATGCTGAAAAAAGCACTGCCAGCAGCAATCGCCTGTAGGCATCCCACTTGTGATTAGTGACTTGATGCCACAGAAACTGCTCTGTTGAAGAAACCCTCTGACCTGAGGATCTTGACACCAGGAGCCAAATGCAAACCGTGTAATCACCCGTTCCAGATGGCTCTGAAAACATAAAGCCTCACTGCCTGTGCCCAGTTTTCCACAGCAAGCGCACCATAGAGGTCAGAAGGAGTCTGTATTAATTACTCCCCATTGTTAGCATCACCTAAAATTCCTATTCACTTTTGGATTCTATCTGTAAATAAAAATTTCCATTAAAATGTCTCAGAGGAAACACATTCCCATGAGTTAAAGATGTGAATCACAGATAAATACCCAGCCTGTTACCATGATTTTATGTGACTACAAAATGAGGCTTTCAAAAACTACTGCGCATAAAGCATGAATGTCTTTATTCTGGGAATAAAAATCATTGCTGTAGAAGAGTCTCTCTCCTTCACCCCCTCCCTGGCTACAGCAGAGACAGACAATACATATTTTTTGAGATTTTACATTGCCAAAGATTCATTTCTTTCACAGTACAGGCAAAACAGCTGACAACTTGCTACCTGAAAGGCAACCGTATGGGTAGAAAACCACCCAAAAAAAGGGAAACAGCTCAGACAAGAGAGTTCACAGTGGTTAACCTCCTGGAACACATTAGCTACACCAACTCCCAGTTGCCCAGACTAAACAACCCTGAAAACCTCTCGATTTTATTCACTAACAGGAAATGATTCAGATACAGTTCTGCAAAGGGAGTCAACATGAAGAGGTAAATTACGCACACTTGCTGTACTACATTTTACTGTGAAACAATTGAGTATAAAAATTATTCAGCTCTGATGTAATTTTTTTTCCTTCCTTCCTTCTTTTTAATGCTTTTCCCCTTGGTTGACACATCTAAGATATAACACGTGATGCTTTTACCATAGAACTTCAATACACATAATTTTTTAAAACACGCATCTCCTACAGACTCCTGACAGTGCAATGTGTCACCAGGTGTGAGAGAAACTGGGATCTCTTACAGAGAATGGCACCTGCAGATAAATAATAATGAAAACCAAAGTGCTGTCAGGTCTGAGGCTGCAAACAGAGAGACTCTCTTCTAAAGCTTGCTTTTCCTAAGAGAGATTTACTTACCAGCATAAATGTTAAACACTCATCGCTGAACAAGCATACAGAAGGATCACAACCTTTTCTGGCCCCACAACTCATCCCAACTTCTCTATGAAGCACAGCTATGGTTGCAAAATAAAAACCCTTTATCCCCTGTCAAACTACCTGGTGCCAACAACAGCAGAGCACCCTATTTACCTGAAAATAACATCAGCATCCTTCCTCTTAAATGTAACTGTACAAATGAAACAGCCAGACTCCAGGCTGAACTTTCATGGTAAGTCAGAGAATTCATACTTCTAAAAAAGATTTTAACTATATTGTCCCTATATAGGCACATATATATTTAAAGCCACATAAAGCAGGCAGAAGAATGGTATTTGGGATAAACCACTAGCATTCCTTCACATTTTACTGATCAGACAATACCTAATATATTGACTGCTCCATTACCAGATGCCTGGAGCAATGCTGAGATTAAGGACAAATTAAGAGATCCAGCAGCTTGTCCCCATCATCTGTTCCAGACTTTGTTGATGCAGACTACTGGCAATTATTTCCTATTGTCCTTGTTCTAAAAAAAATTTTAAATCCCAAGAGGCCTAGTAAAAAACGCCGATGGTTCATCATCATTCAGGCTTTAATTAAGAGCTGTAACCAAGGGCTTACGTCCCATGCAGCCAGGCAGGACCCATGCTCAGGAGTACTCTTTTCCTGAGACTGCTTCTGCAGCTCTTCATGCCAGCAAGGACTTACTTAAAATGAGGCCTGTGGGAGGTGCAGGAGGACGTGTCTGTTTGAGCTATTTGACCTCATACAGAACTCCAAGGGCTGCAAATGGGTAAGAAAGCAGCAATTTGCCTAGTCACATGCTGAGGCTTGCTGGGAATTAGCTGCTCTTCCAAGTCATGGGAGGAGGCCGATCTCAAAATGCCAGCTTGTGACAATTTTAAAATACAGGTTTTGCAGTGTCCCGATTCCAATAGCTGGAGCAATGGTGCTGGGCAGGACACAGCTCAGCACACCCTGGCACTAAAACCCCTCCCATGTTGGGCTGACATACTCTGTTCCCATGCTCAGGTCAAATGGAGTCCCAGTTGGGAAAGAGGTTTTCCTGGATATCTGGGTATATTGTACTGGATATTTTCATTCTATCCTAGGGATCTATAAACACTAGTAGGGCTCATCCTGCTCCTACTGTTTCCTTTGAGTTTTGATCTTACACTGAATAAAAAAATGCTGGTAACTGATTTGTAGCCTCTGTTGAATCAGCCCATTAGGAGACAAGTGGTTTGTGGATCTTTCCAGAATGACTTTTTTGTCGTAGTTTTCTCCCATAAGAGAAGGCTGAAGGCAATGACCACATGGTTCCATTCACATATATAGTGTCAGTAAGCACAGACCAAGAGTGCTCTACTGCCTTACCCTGCTTTTAGGAGGGCCATCTAAATTAGCAGGAGGCACCAAAAGTGATCAGGGCTCTGCTGGGTCATGGTGTGTCACCCCTGAGGAAGGAGTGGTCTCTAAGATCATCCAAGGCATCACATGGGCCAAGGTACTTACTGGTAAGGCAACAGCAGCCACTAGGTAGAATTAGTAAACACTGGGCATTCTGCAAGTAAATTTCCAGGCAAGTAATCTGGTTAAAGCAAAGCTTAAGTTTGGGATGTTTTCCTGAAAATGACCATGAATTGGCTCAAAATACCATTCAAGATGGACAAATGAGGCTTGGTATGATTGCAGCTAAATGTGTCTGTGCATAAGGGCACCTGCAGTGAAAACAAAACTGAGCAGACAGGGAGGAAGTACTGCAGGATCACATACAGCTGAGCCAGTGTCAGGGACAGAGAACACATTAGCAGCCTGCAGAGACAGCAGGGGACAGGGCAGCAGTGGTTCAAGCAAATGCTGCCATGTCTGAACAGCTAGTGTGCAGTGCAGGCTGGTAGTGCAGAGAGGTTATTCTCTGCTTGCAAAAGAGATGAGACACAAAATTCAGTGAAAGGCACCCCCCAGAGATGTGGGGGACTAGTATGTCACTGCAGTTGTTTGGTTCACCCTTCTTCCCCTTCCAGCACAGATGTGTGACCAGCAGAGTGAGGGGCTGGGAGTGGGACACAGGGCAAGCCAGTGGCAGTCTTGAGTGTGCAGAAATGACTGATGACTGCCCATAAGGGGTTACTGCTGGGCCACACTTAAATGAGTTATGTCGTTAAAAGAGCAGCACCTCCAAGTCCCGTAATCTGCATCTTGCACATCCAGAACACAGTCCCTCTGTTCATCCTCCTCCACCTGTTGCCAGCTGTAAAAGTTTAGTGTTCCTATTTCTAACACAATCCTAATGTAAGCACAGGCAGTAAAAAATGAAGCACTAAAACCAGTTCTTCTGTTTCTACATTTGTTTCAGACTGGAATTTGCACAACTTGCTAAGCATATGGTTTACGGGGCTCACCAGTCCTGCAGGGCTCACAGGACTCATCAAACCTAAAATTGAAGAGTATACTTGCTTTTGAATTCTGCAATGCTTATGTTGTCCTATAAATCACTGTCTTCACTCCCCAGCTCCTCATCAGGAGCCAGGATTTTTTCACACCTGAAGTGCTTAGGATTTTCAGACACATCTACACCAATCATTATTGTGGGATGGCATGGAAGGCATGGGTGAAAGAACAGCTTTGATATTTTTTTCCTGTAAACACTTCAGTCATTTTGCTACATGGAGAACACGGTAGGGGAAATCACCTTGTTGATACTTAAGAATAACCAATAATCTTTATACCTTCCAACCAGAACTGTCACTTCCTATCTTCATTTCTTATGAATATTTCAGGAAGTAGGCCATATATAATTAAAGATGCCTATGACACTTGCAATGCTTATTGTCCCTGCAATAGCTGACAAAGAGCAATAACCCCAAAACTACATTTTATAGTCCTGCTTTATGCATAGCTCCTTCAGCCTCTCTCTTAAGAATTAATGAAGTGGAAGATTTCAGCTGTTTTCCTAACCAATTCCTGATAGGAGGACGTAAGTCACTGCCTTGCCTTGTGCTAAATAGATGCAGACAGGTACAGCCTGAACAGAGTTCAGTAGCTACTTAGAGGAAATAATCTCTAACCTCAAGTCAGCCCTTTATTTCTGCAGAGGACACATCAGAAACATTTTTAATTGAGAACACGCTACTAGAGTTAACCACAGGCAAAACTGTAGTAACAGAGATTACCACAAGCATGCATTTAAAGCCTCCATTGAACTAGGGCCTTAAGTGAATACCTCATTTGGGAATGGGGAATTATCGCCAGAATACCTGCATCTCTAACAGGCTACTAGGAACTCCTTTCAAAATTGGTTCTGAAATACTCTTGTTTTCAACATCCTACGATCAGCTCTTCTTGGGAAGCAATGGAATCGATTTAGAGAAATGGTTCAGAAAAACAGACGGGTTGCATGCCGTGTCTAGGCTCCTTCAAAACTTGTTTCCTTCCTGTATTTTCAGAAAACTCACCAATACCAAAGAGAACAGTAGGTATGAACCCATATGCATTGAGTACATAAAACACCTATATTCTAGTCCTAGAGCTGTTTGGCAAGCCCTTCTGTTTCTTAGGGAAACTAGGCTGTAAGACTTGGTGACCTCTTTGTTCATAATATTCATCCATTCAATACTACTGACAAAGCGACTGCTTGCTTTGATGGCTTGTGATGAGCCTTGCCAAGTCAAACAAAGGACTCCCTGCTATTAATCTGCTCTGCTGATTTCTCTCTTATTAGGCTGAACCTGTTTGTCAAACAACTATAATAGCTATAAATACTTCAGATTAACTCACAGTAGCCACCAAAGCAAAGATAAGCTATAAATTTTCAGGACAGGTGACAATTTCCAAAGACTGAAGGAAAGAAAGACTCTCACATCTAAGTGGCTGAAGTGGCTGCACCTTCCAGCTCTGCTTCCGATTGCTGATAGCACAGATATGAACATTAAACACACATCCAATCAAGAAACTAGTCAAAAGCATCCTCTAAAGATTGACAAGAGGAAGCCTAACAATGCAAGAACAGGTTTAGAGTTTTAAGGACTGCTAACTTCTAAATTCACTATCTTCACTGCCACTACCTGGCACAGTCTCTACAGTCTCTGTTGCATTCATGTGCTGTTCAGTACCTCTGTTCATGTTGCTTGCCAGCTGGTGGCAGGGGAGATGGGGAGCTGGATTAAATTCCCTCCAGAGGTCCCTGCCAAACACTCCACAACTCTGTGATCTACCAGCAATGTGCAGGAACACACTCCTCATATTCAAACCCACGCTATTCTACATAGCCTGTGAGGCATGTCAGCCCTGCTTCAGCACTTCTTTACAGGTACCTGTTAAGGACTCTTTGGGCTATTTTCATCCTACCAGGCGTGGTTGTTCCTCAATGCACCCCAGAGTCCTGGTCCCCTGGCCCACAAGCTGGGGCAAAAACCCCAGGCATGTTGCCTCCACCTAGTAAGAAGTATTGAATGTGGATAACCCAATCGTTTATTCTGAATGAATCTAGAAGGCTTTAGTGCAATAAAGAAGTTCACAGTAGAAGATAATTTTAGAAATTTCATTAATATGCACTGTAGCTTAGCAGAGGTATGTGTACAGTCTGTGTATGCCCAAATCAAATTTACTCACTTCAGGAGGAAATGGGACAACCAAAATATGATTCACTAGAAAGAAATGAGCCAGGGCCTTTCAACTGGCAAATAGCAGAAAACCAGACTGATCACAAACACCCAAGAAAAA
Source organism: Donacobius atricapilla (assembly GCA_013397315.1). NCBI lineage: Eukaryota > Metazoa > Chordata > Aves > Passeriformes > Mimidae > Donacobius > Donacobius atricapilla. The sequence goes on along the minus strand of WBMY01006286.1, from coordinate 21,132 downwards.
GATGTGTGTGCATTGTCCAGAAGGAGCAATAGTGTTCTTACTAGCTACAGATGTATGTTTGTCTTAGCAGACAATTTCTATCAGTAACATTTGTTATTTTTAAGGTAAAAATAGCAAAGTTTATATTGAAATAAAATAACAAAACAAAGGTTAACAGAGGCAGTGAGTTGAAGTGGGACCTAAGTTTCCTTCTTAATAGACTGACCCCTTGTTATCAACCTTCAAAGGAAAATACAGCTCCTGAATCAAAACATTTATATTCTTCTTTATTTGCTTTTCATGTTGTTACAGGAGCTGCTTTGCCACATGGAGGTTATCAGATGAACGGTTTCCAGTGATGTGGTTCCACTGACCTGTATTGCTGATGTACATGATATTTACATGGTTCAGCAAATGACATCTCGGTGGCAAATCCCAACTCTTTTAGAACTACAGGTGACAACCCTGTCAAGAGCACCACCAAAGGAAACCTGTGACATCTGCAGCAGCAGAGGCATTTATTAGCTCCGGACTTCTCTAGGAGAATTTCAACAGGAGAGGGCGGTGCAGGCACAAGTGAACGTCTTCCAGGGAATGATTACAGCCTCTCAATCATACCTTTCAAGGAGAGAAGCTACCCTGGTATCCCTTCTGGGTTCTCTGGAGGGCTGCTGTACTCCATGGCTGGAGCTTGGTCTGGACAAGTACTATTTTAAAGGAGTTGTGTCTATATTAGAACTGTCTTATAAACAACAACTGTTAAGAGGAAAGACGTGTTTTGGGGTTTTTTAGGGTTTCTCCTTTTCCATTGAAATTCATCGAAGTTTTCAGAAGAACTTGTAGGAATCTACAAGAAACAGACAGCTTTAACACAAACTCTTACCTTACCTTTCCCCACCCCACCCCTTTGCCCCAGTTTATGCAATTCCCTAAAACTGGCAACAATCTCCTATACCATGGCTAAATTAAATGTACCAACAGATTAATATTTTGTAAACTTACTGAACATATCCTATTTTCTCATGGAATATGTATCTAAGAGCATCAATTTCCCAGTGTCCAGATGTACAGACAAACATAAGGAGAACTTCCCATATTTTATCTGTTGCAGTAGGCACCAAAAATGAGGATCACATTTAAAATTCTCAGACATTCCTCAGAAAAACAGTTATTTCTATTTCAAGCCCTTCAGGAGGTCTGAGAAAGAAATCGTTAAAAATAAAAGAGAGAGAAATAGTTAAAAATAAAATTATATTAAGGTCAGCAGAGGCAGCGTCATGATTTCCATATTTTCCATCTTCTCCAGATATGGAACGATTTCTTCTAACAATACAGAACAAAATACTATTTAGCAAGAGAAGTAAATTGAGGTTGTGTTTCATCTTTTTCCTTTGCCAACACAATGGTGCTGTCAGCAATATAACCTTGAATGTCTTCGTTTCCATACATTAACCCTTTGAGCCTTGTAAATTTAAGTAGTCTTTCTGACTCACAGAAGAGAAAGTGCATTTTAAACTCCTGAAACAATGGAAAACAGAAATTTCAATTAAAGTTCGTCTTGTACACATGCATATACAACTCTCCCTTTAGCAGTGAAAAACCCTTTTAAAATTAAAGTTATCATGCTGAAATAATTAACATAACTCCTGAGAAAAATGCATAATCTTTGCGTACCAAATGCCAAAATGTCTAAATTAACTATATTTAATAAATATTACATTTCTCTTTGAGTACATACACTCAGTTAATCATGCATTGATAGGCAGAAAATATCTTTAAAGCTTTAGGTATTTTAACTTTAACATTTTAAATTCAACTGGTGTGCTGGTCTTTGCAGGTCCCTGAAGGGCTCAGATCTGTGGTCCTCAGGACATGAGCCAGCTGGAACAGCTTTGAAAAGACCAGGAACCTGACAACAACAGTGCTTTTCCACAGTTGCCAATCTGGATGTCACCCTGCTGCTCCTGGGTGAATCGCTGGGCAGCCCCGGGTGCAGCACGGAGAGGCCAGCATGGCTGCTCCACAGCTTGGGGAAAGGACTGCTCCTCTCTTCTGGGGCACGGGGGCCAGCTTTAGTGGGAGTCCAGGCTGGCTCCATGTTCATGCTTCCTGAGTCCCACCGAACTAATTATTTGGTACTTGTTTTGTCCCCAGAGTGTGGCACAAGGCTGATTGTTTAGGGTATCAACATTTTGGGATGCAGAGAGTGAATTTACAGGAGGAAATATATGCAGTGACAGACCCTATCTCTGTACTTTTGAGGCATCCCTTTTCAAGCCTCTCGGTGTATAATGCTCACTTATAGTCAAATCTCAGTCTCTCTCAAGATCCAAAAGGGTGCAGCAAAAAATTAACAACATTATTCATTTTTTGTGCTTAGCAAGATTTAAATGTGACTCAAAGAAACCCTCCAAACTTGACTGCAAAGTTACACGGGTGCATGATTCTTCCTAGATGAAGAGAAGCCCCAAATGTAAGAGCAACAGAATTTCATTCAGTCTCCTGTATTTATCACCACTCCTCCACCCTGGAATTGACTACATCCAACCCTTGGTTTACAGTATACATAAGCACAGTCAGAGGATGATTCAGTCCAGTTAAGAGATGTGTTGATCCACAGCATCTACTCATTCCTAGCCTCTCCTTCCAAAATTCAAGGTGCACTTGCATCCTGGCTGCAATGGTCCTCAGCCGTAACTGCAGCCCCCCTACAAGGTCTTTTAAATTGAGAGACCAGTCCTGGCCTAGCCAGTTGCTTTAATACACACATGTAATCGTTAGAATCATAAGAATAATAGCAAGTTATGAGCACTGTTGTACCATTCAGCAGCTAAGTACATAGCAGCTGTACTTAAAGTAGCCACTATCAGCCAGTGAAAGCAAATTAATTATTTAGATATATTTATCGGATTTATAGGTCAACTGAAGCTAAAGCTAGTTAATTGAAATCCGGGTAACAGATTAAAGCCTGTGCTAGATCCTATACTGTGAAATGCAAAGTCTTTATTAAATAAAGCATTTAAAAGTATGATAATCCCCATGGCCTTAAATATGAATAAGGTGCAATGTAAATAATAAAAGGCAAAAATCCAATTTTCATGCAGTGAACTTTCAAATACTCCGCTGTTTCCATTAAATTACCTTTTATTCAACATACTGTAATGGCACTGAGGGCACATCAGGCTTCCTTGTAATATAGTTATTGTTCAGCATAAAAACTGGTTTTTAACTTGAAACAGAAAAGTGAAATATTTTATTTGGCTTCTATCATATGTCAAATGACATGAAAATTGAGAACAAAAGCTTCACAGATGCAATAGAAGAGAAAATAAAGCAAAAATAAATATATGCAAACAAACAAAAAAACCCCAGAATGTGAAGAAAATGAAAGAAACAGGGTACATAATAGTAGTTTTCCAGTTAATTTTACAGCAATTTAATACTAGGAAATAGAACAGGAAAACAATTTCAGCAACTAAAGTAACTAAACTTGGCTATAAGCCAAACAGAGCTGTAGCACACAGCGAAGGAGGTAGAACTCGTGTGAAATGTCTGTCATGCTCCTTCCAAACATGAGGATGATGACAAGAGCTTGAGTGCATCAAGTGCCACAACAGCACAGTGCTCAAGTCTGGAGGCGTGTGATCACTCCCTGGTTCTGCTGTGTTCGTAGTGGGTCCCTTTGGTCGCGCTTTAACTTCTCATCTACAAATGAAGCACTGATATTTACTGTTTTCTATTAAGGATTCTATGCAGTTAAGAAACATTAACTAAAGATACCTGTATTTACTGAAGAACTGGAAACTGTAACATAAGGTCAAGAATTTACTATTATTTTTCAGAAAAAGAACACCCATTGCAAAATATAAACAATCTGTTAAAAATGAGATTATATTTGTTATGAATGTCAAATGATTTTTCCACTATAAAGTTTTCTGTAAATCAAAGGAATTCCTCCAGCAAAGCTGTGATGGAATAAAGATAAGAGTATGACTCCATTTTTATTCAGTTATGTATTCAATTTGGAAGCATTATACCCAAAGAAACCTTTCAGCACAAAAATACAATTTTCTTTGTAGCATCTTCATACTGCATCAAGATGTTTGAAGAATCAACGGTAGAGACGTGAACTAATGTAACCTTATGAAATGCATGCACACGCATTTTACAACATTCACTTTTCACTGTCTGTAGTTGTGTCTGCCACATTCTATTTTCTGTGCTCGTTCTCTCGTCATGGAGCCACAGAATCACAGAATGGTTTGGGATGGAAAAGACCTTAAAGATCATCTAGTTCCAAGCCCTCTACCAGTGGCAGGGACACCTTCTATTGACCAGATTGCTCCAGGCTCTAATCCAACCTGGTCTTGAACACTTCCAGGGATGGGGCATCCACAGCTCCTCAGGGAAACCCGTTCCAGTGCCTCATAAGCCCTCACAGCAAAGAATTTGTTCCATATATCTAATCTAAATCTACCCTCTTCCACCTAAAAGCTGTTACCACTTGTCCTGTAACTACAGGCCCTGGTGAAAAAAATCTCTATACATCTTTCTTACAAGCCCCTTTTAGGTACTAGAGGGCTGTAATAAGGCCTCCTTGGAGCGTTCTCTCCTACAGGCTGAATAAACCCAAGTCTCTCAGCTTGTCTTGATAAGAGAAGTGCTCCTGCCTTCCTCTGGACCCACTCTAACAGGTCCACATCTGTCTTCTATGGGGCACCCTAGAGCTGGAGTACTCAACATGGGATCTCATGAGAGTGAAGTAGGGTAGAATGACCTCCCTCAATCTGCAGGCCATGCAGGTTTGGATGCAGGCCAGGACACATCTGAATTTCCAGGCCACAAGCACACATTGTCAGCTCATGCCTAGCTTCCCATGCACCAGTATCCTGAAGTCCTTCTAGGCAGAGTGGTTCTCAGTCCATTTGTAACCTGGGCTGCAGTGATAGTGGCGTTTGCCAGAGGTGCAGAACCTTGCACCTGGCCTTGCTGAACTTCATGAGGTTCACACGGACCCACTCCTTAAACCTGTCATGGTTCCTGTGGATGGCATACCTTCTTTTAAGCATATCAATGGCACCACTTGATGTGTGTCATCAGCACATTTGCTGAGGGCACAGTCAATCCCACTGTCTTAGTTATTAATAAAGATACTGAACATTACTAGTCCCAGTAAAGAACCTAAGGAACACCACACAGTGTCAACATCTCCATTTGGACATTGGCCATTCATTTGGTCCATCTCTGCTCCAATGCTGCTTGCATGCAAAATGAATAGGGAGTGTCAAAGCTCAGAAACAGCTCTGCTCCACAGGCTGTCTGCTGCCCCACACAGAGAAGATCCTGGGACAAAGCGGTGATGGAAACGAGGCAGAGACAATGTTAAGGGGAGATGGCAATGGGGACATTGAGCTGCTGCTGCCCAGGCAGCTGTAAGCAGCAAGGGGCACTAGCAGCACAGGATACCACAGGGGCACAGAGGGGGCAATGGGGACCTCCTGAGCTGTTGCCTCCCATCAAGCCTGAGTGAAAACACAACGCATCATCCCATACCCCAATGGGAGCAAACCCCTCCATGGCCTGAACCCATGGGGAACATGGTGACGAGGACACAGGCTCCATCCATGTGAGACCATTATTCCTGGAAAAAGTGTTTCCTTTCGCTTCTTGCAAGTGCAAAGAAAGCAAATACATGAAATAAGAGGGAAATAGCAAATCTATTCATGGCATGCAGAGTAGAAAACAGTAACACCTGACAGATCTACAGCGAAGTAATACAGCAACTCCATCTGTGCAAACCATTATCTTGAATAATATTTTCACCAGGTCAATGAGGCAAAGCTATTTGAATGATGTTTCTCAAGCTTTTCTTCCTAGGAAGGACACTATTGCCTTCCAGCAACACTCACCAAAATGCTTCTGCTGAGGTGCTACAATATTGCTACTTACTAGAGTAGTGATTTTTCACACCTCCCACCAAACTGAGTCAGAGTCCTAAGGAGCAGATCTGTCAAGTAGCAGATTACTCACACTCCTTCATTAATTACTGAAAAAAGCCACAAAAACCAGAAGAGCATATATTTGAAGCTCAGTCAGACAAAGCTACTGAACAGCTAGGATACTGAACATTACAAGGATCAGGATCTCTGCATACTATTACTTTCTTGAGTCTGCAGCTACACGACATCAAAAAATGAAATACTGCTATAGAGGCATTTTTAAATGCTCTTTTAAACTCTTCTGGGGAGAGAAAAAAAAAAAAAACCCACAAAAAAAGCCCCCTAAGTAACCTTTGCTGTTTAACCTGAGATTCATTCTGATCTTTTTCTGCTCGCTGCCAATTGCTCTGAGTTTACACACTAAGGAGACAACTTCAGGCTGACCACAGTCTGTGTGCTCAGTATTTAGCTTCTATTTATTTCACCAGCACTGAACAGGAATCACTGATTTGGGAAATCAGCATCACTATCCAAAACTCATGATTTGACTCAATCAAAGAAGCACATATTCATCAAAAGCATCAGACCAGCTGAGCAACCTCAAATCTATCCAATTTCCTGCTATCTCTTATTTCAACTGTGAGCTTCGACTCTTTTCACCCCAGCCTCGGCATCAATAAAAAGTCTCCCCAAAGATACCTATGGAGGGTATTAAAGGAAATATGCTTCTCCTACATCCAAGATCCTAAAAAAACCACCCCTCTTTCACCACAATTTTCAGATGAATTGATTCTCAAACGATCAACTTAAACAGGAAAAGCCCTCTCTGGTAGGGTAGCAATCTAGTGTAGAAACTACTGACTACATGAGGGGTACTGCTGAGGGAATCACAGAATCATCAAGGTTAGATGAGACCTTCAAGACTGTTCACCCAGCACCACCATAATCACCCCTAAACCATATCCCCAAGGGACACACAAAGAAGCCTCTTGAACACTTCCAGAGATGGTGACTCCATTCACTCCAATACCTAACCACTCTTTCAGTGAATTTCTTTTTCTAATATCTAATCTGAACCTCTCCTAGTGTAACTTAAGGTCATTTCCTTTCATCTCTTCACTTGAGAATGGAAGAATTTAAACTTCTCTTTTGTATAAAATCTAACTAACAAAAAAGCCAAAACACATGAAGGAGGCTGGAACAAATGGAATACCTCCTGGAATTTTTAAGCCTCATTTGATGAATAACAAAGAACTACAAAGAATTGAAGAACATCAGCCATTGGTAACATCTCCTCTTCTCCTTGATACTGTGCCCCTTTTATTGTCATCTCTGTGCACCCTGAATTCTCCTCCCATGTTCATTGGCTGGAGACAGCTGCCCCTGCCTGTTTTCTAAGTAGGTGATGGCCTATGTGAAGAGCAGTCAAAGCAGGCTGAGTCTCGGGAATGTTAATTTGATGACAAATATGCCATGGCACAAGCCCACCAACTCCGTTCTTGCTGTAGCAATGAGGAAGATGCTCATCAGCAACAACTGATCATGTCCCTGGTGCAGCAGAGGATTCTGAGTTCAGAGAACGGGGTAAAAAGACTTAGAAAATTCCACGTGGTCCCAAAATCTTATTAGCATTATTACTGACTTCACTTGAATACCAACCTACAATGCTGTCAGGGTAAATTCTCACTAAAGACTCCCCTCATATTTTTAAGACTAGGCCATCACACAAGCCCTACTCCCACAGGAAACCAAACATCCAAAATGACTGTCTCGCATTTTCCGCCCTGCCTTTCAGTATGACTCTACATGGTAGAGTCATCCTGTCATTAGCTACCACCAAGCATTCCCCTCTCTCAGGGTCCCTGACCACTAGCATCACCAGTGACTCATGAAGTACTTAATCATCCATGTGGAAGGAGCTCATCTTCTGGGTCCTTTTCTGAGCTCATCACACAGAAAAAGAGCTGCATTCTGCAATATAGGCTAGAGAGGATGTGCCAATTTGGGAGGTTAAAAATTCAACAAGCAGGAGAGAAGGCACAGGCAGGTGCCCTAGCCTGCTGAAAAGTAAGGATTCATATGGAGAGAGAAAGAGGACAGGAGAACCAGAGCTAGCCCCTGGACAGCCTGTTCCTGCCCACTCCTGACTGCTGGATGCCTTCAAATGGTGACAAAGCACTGCAGGAGTGCACACGATGACAGAGATCCTTTGCTGGATCTTCTGTTACCACTACCAACAAAGCACTTTGCTTCTGGTATTCCTATTTTTTGTATCTTTTTAAAGGTGGGCAAAACAGTTGGGAAAGGAGATGCATTAAACAGCACAACAAACTCCCTCGAGTCCCCCAGACAATCACAGTGACTTGAGGCACCAAACCTACTTCCTCCTCTCTTTTGTGGGGGTAGACAGGGCTTGTCTCTCAGCTCTACACACTGCACAAGGCAGCAAATTCAATGCTGAATCTTGTTGGTTTGGGGCTTTTAATACAACAGGCAGGACCAATTCTTGGCAACAGTGATTTCAACATTATAAAATTCACATGAAACGAACATCAAAAGTGGAGAAACTGGAAAGTACATGTGGCTCTTGAACACCTTGTGGCACTGAACACCTTTGTACTTCTTGTAGTGTGCTGCTGACAGGACAAAGGGAGGAAGACACCAACCTTCCCTTTAGCTACTTGCTTCCTGGTTTTAGAAGCCAGGGGTGAGGGGGAGATGGCGATTCAACCCTGGCCATTGAGTTCTAGTTTACTAGGAAACACGAAATGACCTCTCCCTGGCTGAACAATATTATTACAGATCATGAAACCTCCACAGACCCTTCTTAAAAATGTGCTAAATTGTTTTTAACAGTAGCGACCACCATGGAAGCTTACACTCAGACAGAAGTGAGACCAACTGCAGATAAAAGAAAGTCCTGTGTTTATCAAAAGAATAGATAAAACTCATAACTAGGAAAAACTGAATTTTCCCTTCTGCAATATAGATCAAAGGTAACATGCTTTCCTTTTACAAAAAATGTACTAATTGTTAAAAAGGTGTAATTGGTTCAGATTTTACATTGCTGCAACACTGCGAAATATAAATAATCAGATGTTTCCCACTAAGATCTAACACCATAATTACCTACACAGCAGAAGGGAATAAGCAAAAAATTTCATCTCATGGTTGTCAACTACTATTTTACTGTACTTTATGACGCGTGTATGACTATTCTCCCAGGGGGATTTATGATTTGTTTTAGAAAGAGCATATGCAAAAGAATGAGGCTCTCCACACAAGAACTCTTGGCTGAAATGCAAGATGCTCTGGATTGAACACAAAGATGTCCTCGCCTGCCTCTTCCACAGCTCTGCACCCTCCCTACACAGATCTGGCTGAGCAGCAGCAGCCCTGGCACTGATGCATCATGCCCACTCAACATGCTACAGATTACACTTCTGCCAGGAAAGTCTGTGCTATTTCTGTGTCTCATCTCGTGACATTTTAGCAAGAAATCCGAAGGAGGCTCAGCAAGCAACATCAAAAGAGTCCATCACGACATGCCCCAGCATCCTCAAGGAACAGGCGCCTCGCAGCACACCGGGACCCCATTCCCCTGCCTCCTCCCCAGCCAGCCCCTTGCTGGACATCCCTTCTCCCTCACATGACAAGCACAGGTTTGTGTTTTTGGGGTGCAAGAGGAGGCTGTGTGTGCACTCCTAGGACCCTCGAGGACACGTGCTCTGCAAAAGGGGTTCCCCATGGGCACAGGTCCGGAGAGGAGGCAGGACCAGCCTCTGCACTGTGACACAACACACACCCATGTCTGACAATAATGTACAGCTTACTGGATTGGATATGGACCCAAGAATGCATGGAACAGGCCCATCTGACAAAAAACATACATTCGGGGAGATACAGATATATACAGATATAAATACATAGATACATAGTATACATAGCTGTATTTGTGCATATTGTGTTTACAGACAACTAAATGTAAGTTGAAGTAAATCAAAATACAATCAAAACAAATTCTTCCTTCTACTTCCTTCTAATTCCTTCTCCTTCACTGCATTAAAATAATTACAAATTCATAAATTATTGCTGTTATTGGAAATGAAAACATATTGATTTGCTTATAAGGATGACAATATTGTAAACCTGGTACAAGCTGAAATAAAAGCATTTCAAAACACACATGAAGGCAGCCAGTAAAGAGGCAGCCTCCTTAAAGCTGTTCCAAAATTAATTTAGAAATTAAAAAGTAAATTTATAAAATCATATCTTTTTATAGTAAGCCACAGAAGAGTTTTTTATTGGAATTGGCCTGAAAGTAATTCACAAATAAACACGTTCAATAATATTTACTGAAATGATCATTTAGCAAAGTAAATATGATAGTGTCTGTGTTTGGCTGACTTCTTGGCTTTTGCAGGGAAGGCAATCAGGAGGCAGCAAATCAAACACAGCAGCGTCCCCTTCGTTTGGTTAGGGCCCTAATATCTTAACCCAGAGGTCCATCCACTACTGCACAGTCAACATTTTAGATCTCTTTCCCTCTACTCATCTTGCACCTAAACCCACTTTAATGATGTATCAACTGCAGCAACTAATGAACCTTTGTCCAGAAGGGGAAAGACTGTAACAGCTTAATGAGACAGTAATACATATTAAAATCAATTTTATTCACATTATGTATTTATTCTATCTTATGTATCTTATCTTATGTATCCTCCCTCTGAAAATAACTGAGACTGTAGGAGAAATGATCATTAGCATTTTGATAACAATCTTGCCAGCCTTCTGTTAAAATACTTTCTCTTTAAAGTAAAACTGGGATTTGTTATCTTATACAAGCAGACCACTCTAAAATTAGCAATGGCAAATTCATATTGGTTTGCATCAGATTTTCAAAAAACTTGGAAAAAAAATAATGCTAACTTGCCTGAATAATCAGACTCTTGTGCTTGTTGCTGTAGCAGTGGAAAGACACTCTAAGCATTGACTAACAAGCAACCTCTTCTCATAAATACCATTTTTGTGCACAGAAAGGCACTTCTTAACCATATACAGCATTACTTTCACTTGTCTGATAAATCATATTCCCGATGACAGCCCACATGAGGGACAAATTCCTCCCTACCACAAATCCTCTACAATATCTTAAAAAAAAAAACCCAAAAAACAAAAAACAAAAAGAGGCCGAATGCTGCAAAGCAGGAAAGGGTTTTGCACCTTTGTCCCATTGCCACTGTAAGCGGACAAAAATTCCTCAGCATTCCAGAGTCAAATTATATTATGCAAACACCATGGTGAAAGAAAACAGTTCCATCTCTCCCTCTTTTAAATTAGCGAATCCCACAGCCTTCCTTCTCCTCCTGGCACCCAGTGCTGTGAACCAGACAGCTAAGCCCTCCCATTTCCAAAATGGGACAAGATGGAGACCTGCTGTAGAAACAGCTTTAAAGTGTTCATGAGGATCTGTGTCCCACAGAAACCCCTGCCCTTGGTCAACCACATGCAAACAGACCAGTCACACCAAAAATCCCAACCACTCCGACAGGACAAGAAGCCAAACTTCAGCAGGGGCCAACCCATGCTTTGAAAGTGCCAGAAACCAGTTACAGGACAAACCCAAGCAACGTTTTCAATGTTTAACACCTCAAGAGCTGGCCCACAGATGTGAAAGCCTGAGCCCAGTGCCAGGTGACAAGTCCTTCCACTGACCCCCTGAAGTGCTCCATCAGCTCCTTTGGGCAGATATTCACCTGCCCATCACCTGAGTTCACAGGTCACTCCAAGTAACAGCAACCAGTGAGCTGCAAGTTCTGTGGAACCGATGGAAGTTATGCTCAAAAGACTGGGCAGAAAGTATTCTTGATTCCAGATGTTTTACATTTTTCTCTCTGCTTTTGAAAACAAAATGTCTTTTTAATTCCAAAAGTAATACTCTTTCCTTCTATTCCTCCCCTATGAGCCATCTCATGTACATGTATCATTAAATCAATGTTTGCTCTTTCTAACAGAATAAAAACGTTCAAATTACATACAAAGACAATTAGATTAAATTATTATGCACATGCTCTGGGTTTTTCTTTATAAAGTTATTCAAACAATTTTAAAGGTTTTTCAGCAATCCTCTAGCAACATAAGCAAAACTTCCCACAAAGAGGAGGTAACAAGTTTAACATTACTGCTGAGGAAGACAGTAATGGAGCCAAGTGAGTAAAACTAGCACATCAGCAACCCCCCCGCCACCCCATGCAGTCAGGAAAAGGCATGGCTCAAGCTGTCAGAGGAATCTAAACTGGCAAAAGAAAGAGGATGTGGGGCTGGTATATGGGGAGAACATATTCCCAGGCCCATCTGCATCATGCACTAGAAAGAAATTTTTCTCATTGTTTAATTACCCCCCACTTTTTTTTTTTTTTTTTTTTGCATAATGAGAGCAGTAACTTTCCAGTCAAAGTACCAGGCTGCTCCAAGCAAGAGGCTTCTGTCATTAGGAGCAGTTTGGTTTGGTGCAAGACTAGGAATAAATAGGTAGCTTTCAGCTAGCACTGTATTTCCCCATCACTCCCTCCCCAGCTGCAGAAGCACAGCTGCTGTGGGAGCTGGGCAATGCCAGGGTCATGCAACTTTCTCAGATCCTGTAGTTTATCTTTGTCCAGGCTCTCACATCCTATTAGGAGTGATCTTGGGTTCTTCCCATGACAGCTTATGGCAGACTGGGAAAACCTGTTGTAAAATACCAGATTTTAACAGGACTGCACTGAACATGCTTGCAAAAATTTAGCTTGATATGTGATGAGTGAATGCAGGAAAGCTGAAACAGTGTGCACCCCCAGCAGTTTTGGTCTGTGGAAGTCACAAAGTCCCTAAACACTGAATGAATCCAATGCTCTAGGGGTCATCAATTACAATGTCACAATGCTTAAAGACATGAATCAGAGCAAAATATTAGTTATAACGCCTTCTGAAGCTTAAGGAAAGGCTTCTAAGAAAGAATGATCTACAACTTTGAAAACAAGTGTCATCTCCATTGAAGATACTTCAGGTGAGTCACTAAAGTACAAGAGTAAACTGTGGTTTCTATCTGAAATTTAAGCACTGTTTCTTGAGAGAAACAGCATGACATATTGAACAGAATAGTGAAATTAGAAGGGACAGTATAGAGACAACAGCGCAAAACTCAAGAACTACCCAGCCTTTTCAAGTTGAAATTGTAATGGGATTATTAAGCTAAAATTATGAGACAGCAGACAAAAATACAGTATAAGAAAATACCTCCTCAGAGAAAGAAACCATTCTCAAAGAAATAAATAAAATCTTGTTGTAGCACTTTATGTGGCAGCTTATTGATCATACGGACACAGCTTCATCTAGAAAGGGCATGCATAGCCTCCCCCTGACATGCAAACACAGGCACCCAGCATTACCAGCCAGTGCCTGCAGCCTGTCTGACTTGTTGGGCACCCAGCCAGCACTAGGAGTCTGCCTGAACACGAACTGATAAGATTAGAAACAAGGAATACAGTGTACTATTACAGTCCATGTGCAGCATACATCGCTGCATCCCTGCGCCAACGCTCCCCGCAAACGAAGTGCAGCATCTCTGCCAAACCCCACACAATGACAGAAAACAACCATTGTAGCTTCAGTGTACACAGCCAGCACTTTTCAATTTTCCCAACACCCAGCTTCTCTAGTAATAATTCTGTGTTTGTACAGCAGCTTCCTTCAGAAGACTGAGAAGTTCACGAGGGTGGGTTAGTGCTACTGGGGCAGGTTTTCAGCTGGGAAATGTGAAGCCCAGAAAGGTCATGCAGCTCACTAGACACCAATGACCATGTTCTGCATGTGCCTTGAAACCACAGCAGAGCCTTAGGTCAGCTGGGCAAAAATTGCCAGGCTTGAAACGTGCACAAGATCTTTAGGGCTGAGTTGAGCAAACTCATCCATCTGTCTTTGAGTAACCAGCTACCAAACACGGAACCCGGTCATATGCTAAACGTTACCAGCGTTCATCATGAATCATTCAGAAGGGTGAGGGGCAGGGATTAAACTTAGTACTCACATTTGACATCAAGAGGAGTCCTACAGAGGCATGTCACACTGACCCAAACTAAGAGGGAGGGTTTGGAGCTAATGGCACAAAGCCCTCTCCACTGTCCCACAACTTTTTTAGGTATGACTGAGCCACTGCTGGCCACCCCAATTCAGAAGAAAAAGTCCAGAGTCAGCACTGGCACCCTTTGGTCACATCAGGTCCATCACACATTTTTCTAGCTTGCAAGTAAAATAACATCATCAAACAGGAAAAAATCACAAGTAAAAATAGTTCATTTCTGGAAAACATAATGGACATGAAGATGACACCTGCAAATGGCACATTTTCTTGAAAGTCTAAGCGCTCAGTGAATGATGCATTTTTCTGACACAGCCCCTCAGCAATCCCCTCTCCTATGCTCACTCAGTTCTGTGAAGACAGCTTCAGCTGCTGCGGTTTTAAATACTTCTGGCTAAATTTTTCACAATACCCTGTATGATAGTTAATCTCTTGTGTCAAAACACAGTTTTAGCCATCTGCCAGACAAAAAGAAAATCCTCAAGATCAGAGCCTTTGACATGTGGAACATTACTCCTTTTTGGATGGCTTTATGACAAAGTTCAAGTGCTGATCAGTGAAACTACAGCATCAGAAGCAAATAAATCAAAGGGAATGAACAAAAGTAAGGTAAGTCCCTGGGTTTATGTACATGGCACACTGCTGAACAGCACTCCAGTCTGTGCAAGTCTGACCATTAAAAAGGCAAGCTGAAAACTACCCTCTGCCCAAGACTAAGTGTGTCCCCTACACAATCCTCTCCTGCTGTAATATATAAAAATGCATATAAATGCGAGACTCCCATCCGCTTCCTCGTGCATAACCCAGGGTGGGATCTTCACCTGACAATGTAACCAAAAAGGAAAGAAACAGGAGAGCGGAGAAACACTGTAAGGTCTACTCCTCTAATCCACTGTACCCAGTTTGGGATGAGGCAGAATTCTTAAAAAAGTTACAGAATGTCTCTTTTGGAGAATTTTTACCAAGTAGCTGAAAAGCTTATTTAGCAAATTAGTGCTGTTCCCTTTGCTTGCAAAACTTGCGTGAAGCCAAGGGCTAGCGAATGGCAGCCTTCCTCCTGAAATAGTGAAATAGCTCTGCAAAGCTGATACACGAGATGCAGCCCATCCGTCACTTTGCTCAGGCACATTGACACATCATTTTCCTTATGTGCACATCTTACTCTCCACCGGTACCTACAACCCCATCTAGTAATGCACCACATCCCTATCCATCACTTCGGCCATGTTCTCTCTTCTGGGAAAAAGGAGAGATGTTTTGTTTTACTAGGTTGTTTCTTTTTCATGCAAATGTTGTTCTCAGTTTGTATTATGAGCAAATGAGCAATAAGCCTCGCACCTGGAGGTGAAGACTCCTGGTTTGGGAGGAAATTACTAAAGAGTTGCATGCATTTAGCTGGCTATTTGATCTTGAGAACTCCTGAAAAATAATTAAATGATAAACTGCAATAATTGTTAAAAAAAAAAAAAAAAAAACCAAACCAAACCCCACACTCAGTAAAGAAGGCAGATTTACCATAATGCCTCAACAATCTAAGGGACCCATTTACTTTGACAGAACCTGAATTCCCCAAGCAATTCGACAGTGGTAATGGAAACAGAGGAGCCAATAAATTATAACCTTGTGAGTAATGCGCCTACCATTATAAACCACTCTTTGTCTCCTGCCTATTCTCTGGGGGGGCACACAGTTGTTGGATTTCCTCTCCTTCATTCTTCCAGTGTGCTCATTCAGCAGTTGGGCCCTTTTATAATGTCTATTACTATACTCTGCATTTACACAGCTTTAACGTGAACATCTCAAAATACGCAATATCATTTAGAACAAGAGTGTTGGCTTTCTACAGGCTGAAACAGAGGCATTGTGTCACACCATTATATATTGATAGAATCCCAAATATTGTATATATCCCAAATATATTAGTAGGTACATGAGCCTTCCAGATCTCTCACACTGAAGACATGTACCATGTATCTCAAAACACCTACAGTATTTCAGCAGTGTTTCTGAAGAATGGTCTTGGACAACTTTAGAAACAGCATCAGTGCCAGTTCATCCCCAATAAAGAAATACAAACCCTGTAGAGTTTTGCCCAAGTGATAAACAACGTGTTGATTTCAGAAAACAGCATCTACGCAACGAAGACTTCTCCAAAGTATAAGGTGCAGAAGCAAAATACAGGCATGATAGCAACACAGAGGCTGACCCTGCTCTGTCTTCTAAGGTTAATTAAAACTCACAGAAACAGATCCCTGGTGTGATTCTAACATACCAGTCCAAGGATCTGGGCAAGATTGAAGTCTGATAGAAGTGACCTTGGCTCTCTGCCATTACACTTCACAATCAGCAGTTTCTTTCCTAACCAAAAAGCCTGTAATTGTATGTCCTATTTTATATCCCGTGTTATCTAAAATGAAAGGTAATAATTACTAAAATAGTGTAATTTGCATTAAGGCAGCATATCTACAGCAATTTCTGAAATATATATATATCACAAAGAATCACTTCTACTTTCTTCAAGGCAGCTGAGCTGTCAAAGACCAATGCAAGACAGAAAGAGATGTAATTCTGCTCTTCTTTATCAGCCTCAAAGCTTGATTCTAGCCTGGACTGTACCATCTATTGTTTAGTACAGAGAGAGGTTCTGCACTCTTGTCTCCAGGACTGCTCAGCAATCAGCTGTATCAGCAGCTCCAAGGAGGATTATTCTCCCCTGCTGTTTTTTTTAAAAGCAGATTAGTTCAGACTTTCTTTCACTGTAATGAACCTTGTAAGGATCAAGCACATAGCATTGATTTCCAGGATAAAATTGTGTCATCAGTCAAAAGGCCAAGCAAACACTCCACAGACCTACTCGGTCCCAGCAGACCCACTGCCCCAGAATTACCTATTAACCCCAGCAAAAGGAAAAGAATCGCAGTTGTTAACCATAATAGCCAAAATGTGATTCTCAAGCCGCATAATTTTGCTTTCTGCCAAATTCAGATGGATAACAACCCTCACAGAAATGGACAACAGAACTGCCAACGCTCACCAAAGTGCTATGCAATCAAAGACAGAAAATTATAAAATGCAATGTGTTTTTACTTACTACACGATATCTGCAATAATGGCTAGGGAAGCAACTTTTTTAAAGCCTGACAATTTATGGTAAAATAATGAAAATTCAATTTCCCTAAAGATTTGCAAATAGCTTTCCCCATCAAACATTTTCTTACATGTACACACCACTGAAATATGCAAGCTTGACTAGGACCTGAAGACTTGATAAGCAGAGATTGTCTTCTTGTTGGATGGTCACAAAAGCCTAGAGAGGGTGCAAGACCCTGCCCCTCCGACACAAACATTGCAGGTGTAACCAGCAGACCCTGCCTCCTACAAGAGACACCTCCCTGCACTTCAAACCAGACCATGGCATACTGTTCTTTACCTAATGAATGCAAACTTCCCTTTCTATAATGCTGAAACTAAGAAGACAGGAAGGGGTTATCTCCTGTGACAAAGCTAAAGCACTAAGCTTAGTTGAAAAACAAGCAAAAAAAGCAGAAGGCAGAATTCCATCGCCTTTCTTTAAACTGGACAAGTCATTATTACATACCTGAAGCTCATTGAAGACTATGGCTCAATAATAAAGGATCTACCCTTCCAGAAATACTGCTGAGTAAATTTCAATTCCAACTCCAGGACTGAATTTTATGGAACAACGCATGGCATTTGCCATCATTTCCTGTAGGGAAAACTTCTAAACACCAATAAAGGTATATTCCTTTTGCTCGGAAGAAAAAAAAATTAGGAAACTAAGTAATTGAAACATTTACTTTAGCAATACAACTTCATAGGGAACTCTGCACTGACCTTTTCAAATCAAAAGCCTGTACACTAAACTCCAGCTCAAGTGGATTTCGTGAAAGATCAAAGACAATTAAACATATACAATATACATATGACATTAAAAGTGAGATTAGGTTCACAGTTTTAGGACTGTCTCCATTCCCAAGTCTCCTGAAGAGGTCCGACAGTAAATTTTACCAGACCTCACAAAAGAGCAGTACAGAACAGAGGGAGGAACTGATCTTGTCCCCTCTGAGACAATGAAACCCTTGTCATGGACTTTAAAGGGCGCAAGATGGGGCATTAGATTGAGGAGTCCAACACATAAATGCACACGTTGCAGTACTCGCCTTCGATAAATCACACACCTTGTACATAAAAATGAAATTACGTTCCCTAGAGAGGGGAAGCTTCAGCTCCCAACCCCGCTCCGTTCCGGCTGTCAGGAGGGCTCTGCGCGGTTCTAACCGCACCGGCAGCGCCCCGAGAGCGGAGGGGAAAATTCCGGGCTTGGAGGAACCCGCCGGGCTCGGGACGGCCGAGCGTTCCCGGAGACTTCCCCCCGCAGGCAGCGTGAGGGAGGGAGCCGGCTCCTGCCTGCACCTGAGCGGCACCTGGCGCAGCCCAAGACGCCGGATAAAAGCGCTTTCGAGGCACTCTGTGGTTCCGAACTCCACGTCCGGCTCCGCTACTCCGGGGGCGGCCCCGCGCCCCGTCGGTGCAGCAGCTGCCCCACAGCCGCTATAAACCCACCCAAAGGGGGGTGTCCCGGGGCGGTCCCGGCCGCTCCCGCCGCCCGCGGCCGCCCAGAGTACTTTGAGGACATCCCCGTCCGAGACTCCCATCGTTAGATCCGGGGAGGGACCACAACAGCCGGCCGCAAGCGCGGGGCGGGCGCACGCCGGGGCCCGCGGGCGGACACC
>WBMY01006284.1:0-12540 GCA_013397315.1 Donacobius atricapilla | reverse complement strand
CCCAAAATTTGCCCTAAACCAGTACACCCCAGAAACCCCTCTGCTTCATGAAGGATACTTCACTTGCCCCATACAACCCTTGCACCTGTAGTTTTGCAACAGCTTAGGTCTGAAATCCCTCCACTAACCAGAAGAGATTATTCCTGTGTTTATCCTTGTATTTTCTCTGAGCCTACACTGAAAGCAGAGAACCCAGTGGCACTTCACTCTCATTACTCAGCTTCCTCAAAACCTTCAAAACACAAGTCTTGAAAAAAAAGTTTCAAGCTTAAATTTTTATTAAGGCATTTGGGCTCCCCTGTGGCCCTCTAGCTGCATTCCTGAGATTTAATTATTCTCCTCTCACCTTCCTTTTGTACCATGTGTGATTTGCCAGAGGGTAAGACAATAGCAACTTATCACTGGATGATGCTACCTTTCAAAGTTCTCTGCTTGGGCCTTAGGAAAGAGCTCCCCTCTGATGGACAGCCACGATCTTACTTGTCCTGTAGGGGGTTTGGCTGCCAATCCTCCAACAGGACACAAACATGCCTGACGTTGTTGCAATTCAGAGATATTCTGCTCCAAAGCCCTTTTTTATTGTTACGATGATTAAATTAAAAACTACTGAAATTTATGGGTTGGAGTCTGACAGGTCAGCCTACTCCCCAACTTTAGCCCACTCTGCTGTGATAATGTCTTTTTGTGAAAAAATTAGGGTTTGATCACAGGAGAAAGAGTGCGTATATACAGGTATAACTGAACTATTTATTCCTGGTGAACTGTTAATGGTGGGTCGTTTGCAACAGCCACCCAGTGCCCACCCAAACCCTGCAAGGCAGTGTTTCCTCATCTTCACAATGACCCAGCTATGATACAGTCACACCCATTCTGAAGGGAGTGTCCCTACTAATGGGCTATCATGAACTCACAGATTCAAGGACTCCAAAAATATTCTATTACTCATAGAATTACATCATTCCACTGTGTAACTCCCTGCCCTGGAGGAGGTACCACCTGAACCTGGTCACATATAATCTTGAGGTTTGGGGACTTGGGACACCCTCACAACTGGACATCCATAGGAGAACCTGAATTTCCACAAGACCACTGCTTTCAACAAGACCATAATCATCATTTCAACAGCACTGCAACCATTGCTTAATCAGATTGTGACCACCACCCCTGACCAACTGTTTAAGACAGTGTTTCTGTACTACCACCTTTATTTTAATTTTTCTATTAAATTATAACTCCAACTTGAAATCTCTCACAAGGTATTTGTGTGGGGTTTATTTCTCCTGCTGGTTTACCTTCAAACCAGCACACATTTGCAGAAGGAAGAAGAAACAAAAGAACTAATGAGCAAACTATTTCTCAGCTTGTAGAATGACAAGTCTGAAAGTGTCTCCCTTAGAGTCAGCAGTAAAAATCCTATAAACTCCAGAGGAGAAGACTATCTCTGAAGAGATGGGGATTTTTGGGGAAAAAACAAACCAGAAAACAAACTCTACAGAATTTTGATCATCCTCTTAAGCTGCGACTTTACAAGGATCTCTCTTCTTGTTCTAGCTCCATTTTTTGATGCATCCCAGATGATGCCAGACTTGGAGGGGCATTTCTTCACACCCTCACCACCCTCTGTGACCTTCTCCTCCCTGCCTCCACAGGGAGTTTGCATCCAGTGTATTATGCCATGTGTCTCCCAGAAAGAGATTCTCAGTTTTGACTGAGAAGGTGAAGGTTCCCATCAGTGTAACAATACTACTGCTGTTCAAATAATAATGAGTTAGGTTCAATATTGCCATGTGCGGCCTTCACTGTGTCATAAATCAGTATTAAGCAAGTTTAAATTACTTAGGGTAAAGGTTTTCGAGCTCCAATTTTTATTTCACTGATCAGCATCCTATCAATCAGGTACCTCAGGGAACCAAATAACAATGTATGGGAGAGGAAAACAGCACTAGCAGATTCTCGATGATCTATCAGAAAATGTCTAATTGGCATATGGAATGTCTTGGAAGACTTGTTGTCACTAAAAACAAACAAACAAACAAACAAACAAATGACTGAAATCTATGGCTTTCAGAACACTTGGAAAGATACTTTGGGTAGTGTCAGAGACAGGAACAGAACATGGGATCTCCAGAAACCCTCTGTCTCTTTGGAAAAATTGCTTCTAAAGAGCCACTTTGGTTGAAGGTTTGCACTTCATTGGTGATGAATCCCACAGCAGTGGCCTAGCCTCCTTCCCCTCCAATACCGCACTGACTTCCACAGCCCTGCTCTTTCTTGCTGTGATTAAGCCAAGCCAGGTATTTCAGCAAAAACTGCTGTCATGGTTTGACACTGGCCCAGTGCTAGGCACCCATGAAAATCGCTCACTCACCCTCCCCTGCCACAGATGGGCAGAAGAAAGAAAAATTAACAAAGGCTTCATTAGTTGAGATAAGGACCAGGAAACAACACTCCAAGGGCAAAACAGGCTTGACTTAGAAGTACAAAGTAAATTTATTACTAACAAAATCAAAGGAGGATAATGATAAGTAAAACAGGCCCTTAAAACACCTTTTCTTCCCCCAACCCCTCCCTCCTTCCCACTAACACCGCAGGGAGACAGGGCATGGGGGTTTTGGTCAGTTGATCAGTTGAGTTCTCCTTCTGCTGCTCCAGGAGAGGAGTCCTTCCTCTCTGAGACTGTGCAGTACCTCCCATGGGAGACAGTCCTTTGTGAACTTCTCCAGTGTGGTTCCAATTTCATAAGCAGCAGTCCTTCCAAAACTGCTGCAACGGAAGTTCCCCCCATGGGCAGACATTCCTCCCAAAACTGCTGTGGCATAGGTCACTGTTCCACAGGGTGTAGTCCTCCAAGGACAGGCTGCTCCAGCCTGGAAGCAGCCTGGAGACCCTCTCTCTCAGGTCTCTCACTGGAGCACAGCCTCCTCCAGGCATCCACCTGCTCTGGCATGGGCACCTCCATGGGCTGCAGGTGGATCTCTGCATCCCACATGGATCCCCATGGCCTGCAGGGGGACAATCTGCTTCACCATGGTAATCACCATGGACTGCAGAGGAATCTTGGCTCTGACACCTGGAGCACGTCCTCCCCCTCCTTCCCCAATGACCTTGGTGTCTCCATGTTGATTTCCCTCACATGTTCTCACCTCCTCCTCCTCTTCTCTGACTAGGGAAAAAAAACCTGTGCCTCCCTTTGTTTTGATTTTCTTCTTAAATATGTCATCACAGAGGCATTACCAATCGTCTCTAATTGGTCCAGGCTTGGCCAGCAGCATGTGTCTCTGTGCCTCTCAGAGTGCACACTCTGCCAGCCCAGGCTAACCCGGCAGGTACAGCTCTGTCTGCCACGCAGACCGGGCTGATCCAGTGGGTTCCTCAGCAGACCCAATTCATGGCACTAGCCCAAGGGTGTACACTAGCGACAAAGGCAAGGAAAGAAAGGAGGGCTTTGCAGAAGGGTTGTCACACGAGTTTACAGGAGTCCCTGGTGGGACCTCCTCACCTCAGGGTTTCTCCTTAGCAGAGCCCATAACAAAAGCTGAACAGTAACTTTCATGCCCAGGTGGGGGAAGGGAAGGGAGCAGGGGATTCACCAACCAGGGGAAAGCAGGGAGTAGCCCGAGGGGTGAGGGACACCCTCGGGGGACAATCTCCCTGAAAAGGAGGGGGACCCCTCTGGCTACAGCATATCCTTTGACACCTTTCAAGGAGCTTTCTGGCAGCAGGGACAGACCCCAAGCTGACAGGCATGTCCCCAGAGGAGGGAGGTAGGGAATGGATACATGGCTGTGGGGAGGGGATAACGGAGTACAACCAAAAATGTATAACAACAGGGGTACATGGACTGAACCACAAATTAACACACAACACAAATTATAAAACACACTGCTACAAGCATGTACATCTTCAGAACGATCAGGGATTGGCTCAGCCAGACATGGTGGAAGCTTCTAGCAGCTTCTCACAAAAGCTGCCTCTGTGGCGTCCCCCGCTTCCAAAAACCAGGCTGTACCAATCCAATAAACTGCTCACCAGAAATGCAACATAAAATGGAAGTGATCCCTGACAGTAATTTAAAAGTAGACTTGATGATCCTTCAATCAATAAAATGTTCCTCCACCCCCCTTCAAAATCCAAGAAATTAAAAATATTT
The DNA here is from genome assembly GCA_013397315.1 of Donacobius atricapilla. Taxonomy (NCBI): domain Eukaryota; kingdom Metazoa; phylum Chordata; class Aves; order Passeriformes; family Mimidae; genus Donacobius; species Donacobius atricapilla. Next base: position 8,390 of record WBMY01006284.1, on the reverse strand, counting down.
GGTTGCTATTGCCAGCGATTATGATAAGCTATGTTAAAATATGAAGTGGGGAAAATTTGTCTTCATTTCCTGGGATAACATAGATGAAAAATATGCTGTTCCATCTTGTTTTTTAACCACTCAAATGAACTTTGTCATGCATGTATTTGACTTGATGTGCATAACTGATCTGGGGAAGGAGTGAGGGCAGGGAGCAGGGAGAGGGTAGGTTTGGCAATTTCATCTGATGCAAATAAGTTTATTAGCTGCCCTCAGATTTGTTCCTGACTGAACATGACAAACAAGACTGCATGTTGGATATCTCATCATACTCCTTTGGGGAGAAGGCACAGCCTCCATCATGGTGTCACTGTCAGCAAACGGTTTACAACAGTTTTCATTACACATAAAGCGTCTAATAATTTTCTGCCAGAGTCTAGGGGCTGGGCGGGTCCTTCTGCGCACAGGGACTTTTCCTCTGCAGAATGAAAGTAAAAACTTGGACAAGAAACAAGGTCAAAGCTAACATGCCCCCCTGCCTCCCCCTTTTCAGTAGCTGAGATTCAAATATTATCTACAAGATTTCTTGTGCCTTAAAGCAGTATTAGGAGGCTTTAAGTTCTGGCTAGATGAGGTGAAAGAGGTTTGTTCAGGCTTTTTTTTGTACAAAGTTTTTACTAAGTTTTTTGTAGCACACACTGGTCACTGAACTGCAGTGCTGCTGTTAGATGCATTACAGGGAACCTAGGAAAGACCTGACAGAGATTTACTTATGAAAAATACAAAGCAATTTTCTAGGAATAGAATTAAAGCAGGGCTAGCAAGTTCACACTGCTCTATTGCCCATGGAATCAGTAGCTTTGCTATTGACTGCTATGGGCCTGGACTACAAAGAGCTAATTATAAATGTGCATATACATCTGTGCCGCGGTACCTTCAGAGAGTGTCTCTCTGCTCACCCGGGCTAGCTCTGGCACCAGGGCAGCGTGTCAGGCACAGCTCCAGCTACAGATGACCAGAGCTGATTTTGTGGGTCCTGAGATCTGTCGACCCACTCTTCTTGGCACAGGTTGTATTTTTGCGACGATCGGTAAGGAGGAAAGGAGTCTGGGTTGGGGGAGCCAACAAGATTTATTGGAAGGCCGTGCGTGGGGCCTTCTCCCCTGAGGCTACAGCCCAGCCCAGCCCCGAACCCGGCTCAAACACTGACTTTTGAACCGGGGAGGGGAAAGGGGAGTGAACGAGGGAAAACCCGATGGGGACCCTCCAAGGAGTGACCCAGTACATAAATGACACCCTTGGGAGCCAACCTCAGGTGAAAGGAGGGAACAGTGTTCCTTTGCACCCAATCCTCCGCCATCTCTCCCAGAGCTTTCTAGAAGCTAGGTTGAGTTCCTGAATGACGGACAGCTCACCGAGGGAGGGGACAGGGAAAGGGCACATCCAATTTCTATGGAAACTGGGGAAGGATACATTGAGTGACAGGAGACAGAGCAGGGAACAACTATATCTAGGAAACCAAGGGGGGTGAATAGAACAAACCATTCTAACATATCAAATAAACATAAAAAATCCACACTGCTACACATCTGATTCAGTATTGCTCTTTTTAAGCATCTAGGGGTGAGTAGTTTTTCAGCTGGTGCAAAATCTGTGCTGTAATCCTGAGAGCATTCTTGAGTTTCACCAGCTAAGAACCTGAGAGCTGAGGGGATTTTGTGGCTGAAAGACCCAGAACCATGAGACAAATATTACATCTCTGAGCAATTAGCATTCACTGACCTGTCCTGAAAAACATCTTTTTCCAAAAAACTCTTGTTGTCGTGTGTTGTAAAGAGCTGAGCTGAAATGAAGATGCTTCCCCTGGAGCAAAGCATAACTCATTAGAACAGATCAGTTCAGCCTCTTTCCCCCCTTCCACAGAGATGCCAGGTGGATTTTACTGGAATGCCCCAAGTGACAAGGTTTAAATACCTTCTGATAATAGTATGTCAGTTAACAGGGTGGCCAGAAGTACTTCCCGCTGTTTCAGCAACTACAGGATCAGTTATTAAAGTATTTTTGGAAGAAATAATTCCAAGATATGAGATTGTGGAAGCAATAAACTCAGGTAGGGGAACTCATTTTACAGGAAAAATTCTTCAAGGACCTCCATACCCTCTGACACCCCCAGAGCTCAGGATGGGTTCTCAATGAATGGATGAATGGAGAAATAAGAAACACCTTTCTGAAGCTGGTGATAGAAATTAAGATGCCGTGGGTACAGCTCTTGCCACTGGCTTTAGCAAGAATAAGGGCTAGACCCAGGGGAGATATTCAATTATCTCCCTTTGAACTGATGTTTGGAATTCCATACCCTTATAATTCCCAGCCTAGTTGGGGGGTAGAGATAAGTGATGTATATTTAAAACAGTATGTGGCCAGGATACTGTGTCTTATGAAATCTCCTTGACAGAAAGCTCAGCTGGCATAGGCCCTGCCTTTGGACTTTGCTGTTGTCAACATCCAACCAGGAGACTGGGTCCTAGTTAAGGAGTGGAAAGAAGCACCACTAGTGGTTAAGTGGTGTGGATCTTTCCAAGTGTTCCTGACCACAGAAACAGCTGTCAAGACAGCAGAACCCAGGGGACCTATCATGCTTGGGTCAAGGTCTCTGAGGCCCCAGAGATTTGGACATCTCAGCTGGAAGAGAAGGGTGGGAAGCTGTGACTGACACTCTGCAGGAGTGGGCCAGAGCAGTAGCCAGTGCGTCAACATTGGGGGAAGCCTTGTGTGCAAACCACAGACTGCCTGCTGAAATAGTTTGTGTAGGCATCCCTCCTCTCAGATCTCTAGTCACTGGGGGTCAATCCTCGCTGTCACTGTTTTCTTTACGTTAAGCTGTTTCTTTGTGCCTTCACTTGCCACAGGTGGTGCAGAAGACAATGCGGAAGTGTAAATTACATAAGGGGATTAGATTACACCATTCGAATGTTTCTATTAATAATCTTACCTATATATTGTCAGTTAGGTTGGGGCCAAAAGTGGGAAAATAATTTTTTAACCTTAGGAGATGAAGTAGCAATAACCTTTAACCTTAGCAATTGTTGGGTCTGCAGAGTGCCAGGGGGATCTGAAAACTGGCCATGGGTGGCCAGCCCAGTCGAACCAAAATGGTGGGTTAGCTCCCTGAGTGAGGTCCATAATAGGACAGGATTTTAGGATGAAGAAGAAAGTCCATGGCGGCTTCATTCTTCTGAAAGAGGTATTTATTGTCTAAATAGAACAGGAGGCACATACGTGAGAAAAAGTGTTTGTGACTAGACTTTATCTTTAGGTTGAGATTGTTGGATCCCCAACTGCTCTCCTTATGATTGTTCCAGATATCAAGGCAGATGGAATCAAATGCATGTTAAGCTCACTAACAGTAGCTGGGTAAGGTGTTCCTTCCATAATTACCAAAAGGATTTTGAAGGCTTTAAAGCAGTGGGGAAGGATAAGTTTTTTGACCCCTTATTTTTAAGCTGCCCCCGAGACAATTCCACAAATAGGACACATGCTGTCCCTGACTATCAGTGGAAGTGGCAACACCAGAATGGAACTCGGACCATTTTTAATAGGTTCTGGTCCAGATCTAACAAAACAGATCTGACATGTAATTGCAAGTGGAAACCTCATGTGGGAGCTTGGAAATGCAAATACTGTGATTCTTATGGCGGGGCAACTATTGTTGGAGGACCACTAGGCCCAGGAAGCAAGCTTTATTTTGACCCACCAATTGATAATGAAAATTAGAAAGGTCCCTTTTCCAACAGGATCTGGGCTTTAAAAGGGCATTACTGGATTTGTGGCCAATATGCTTACCGCAGGTTACCCCCAGACTGGTCAGGGATATGTTATGTGGGATACATTAGACCATTATTCTTTCTGCTTCCACAAATTCAGGGAAATCAGTTAGGAATCAAAGTATATGATGATCTAATTAGAGAAAAGCAGTCAATTGATACATCTCTGGGGGGAGGGAGCACCCAAAAGTGGGGTAAGGATGAAGAGCCATCTGAACAAATCATACAACACTATGGACCAGCCACATGGAATCCTAATGATTCAGGTGCCAAAGAACCCATATATAATTTAAATCAGATAATTAGGTTACAAGCTGTCTTTCAAGTAATAATGAACCAGACAGCTACAGCTCTTGACCTTTTTGCTGACCAATCTACTCAGACAAGAAATGCAATATTCCAATATCGGATGGTATGAGATTATTTATTAGCAGAAGAAGGAGGAGTGTGTGGCAAATCAAATGACTCAAACTGCTGTTTGCAAATAGCTGACAATGGAAAAGTGGTGAAACAAATAACAAAAGGAATAAGAAAGTTAGCTTGTGTACCGGTCCAAACATGTAAAGGATGGGAATGGGACAGGTTTTCATGGACTATGGCTTAAACAAATGCTTTTTTTCCTCTTATGTGTTGTAGCAACTCTAATCTTTTTACCATCTATGATCCCTTACTTAGTACAACTTATTCAACATGTGATCAAAGGGCTGCAAGTAGTAGCCATGCCTACTGATCCAGAGATGGCTACAAAAGGACAGAAACTGATGCCACTGCAAATACTTGCAAAACCCAAAAATATCCAGGAACAGAAAATTAAGTCCATGATAACTAAAGTTTGTAAAGACAATTATTAAAAAAAAATAAAAGAGGAGGGATTGAGACGAATTACAAGATTTGTCTTTTCAAACAAGTGGTGGGTCTGCTGGTAGATAAAACTAGCACTGAGAGATAGGAGAAACAAGGGGAAGGATTCTACTGATTGATGAATGGCAAAGAAGATACTTGCCTTTACACACAAACTGTAGGTTTGCTGGTAAATGAAACTGGATATTGAAAGATGAAAGAAACAATGGGGAAAACCCATAAATCCCATAAGAATTAAAAATTAGGGGGGTTATACATTAAAAGGGGAATCTTAGGTCTTAGGCATTCTGGGAAGTCTGTAGCTGTCAAGTACCTCAGCCAGTGGGGAAAGAGAGAGGGAAATGCGGCTGGGAAATTAGGATAAAAAGGAGGCTGCATCCTCCAAAAATTTGAGTGACCACAGGGGAAATGGCCCATGGCCTCTCCCCTTATTTGAATAAAGTAAAAGGACTCTTCTGTCTCCTTTTTGGACATAAACCTCTGGCGTTTGTGGATTAATTTTCCTAACATCAGGGTCAGGGCCGGTTGGCTGCAGCTGGCCACAGCTGCACTGTTGGGGAACCAGTGGAGGTGCTGTGGTGTCAAGCTGCCTCAGAGTAGCAGCGGAACAGGGCAGGCAGACAGATGTGGATGGGGAAATGAGACATTAATTTTGAAGAATTGAGGATTTTAGGGAAATTAAGATTATAGTGAAAGTAGATGTTGCTGAGTTAGCTGAAGTAGATAGATAAGCTTTGTTCATAGTTAACAGAAGCTGGACTAATTCTGTTTAGTTTTGAAAGTTAAATTACCTTTTCTCATAGAATCATAGAATATTTTGGTTTGGAAAAGCCCTCTAGGATCACTGGGTCCAACCATTATCTGAGCACTGCCAAGGCCACCATGAACCCATATCCTCAAGTGCCACATCTACAGTGCTTTTAAATCTTGCTGGGGATGGAGAATCCACCACTCTGGGCAGACTGTGCCTTAGCTAGACAACCCTTTCTGTGAAGATCTATCCCAGATCTAGTAACTCATTGCTTGTCAATTTTATGTTTGTGTAGCTGTGCTTGTAATGAAAAACAGAATGTAATAAATAGATCTCAGAAACACAAAACAATAGCAAACTTTTCCCCATACTGGGAAACATATTGAACACGGGAAACTGTAAGTTCTACCAAGGATTCATTTGTTACGTATGCATTGAAAAGTTAAAAAAGTCAGAACAAGGAAGACTGATTTTACTTACTCATTTTGGATAACCCCTACCCAGAATAGACCTCCGACCCATTTCAGGGAACAAACTACGCATGCTTAATAGCCTTCTTGCCAATTAGCATACGAAGCAGAGAAGAGGAAGTGACAGGGGTATGAATATGCACTTGTATTTTGTGTATTCAACAGTTTTGTAAATAAAAGGCTTTGTAATCACATGTAATCTCTGCAGTGCACATTAGGGAGCTATCCCATGCGCTGCCCGGCATCATAATAAACATACCCTTTCTAACCCTAAACTGTTAGAGAGTCTTTGTCCATCACAGTTGGATATCAATATTAGATCGATATTCATATTTTAATAATTCAGAAGCAGGACTGCAGGGAGAAAAAGGTGTGGGTGGAGAGGGGCCAAGATGACCCTCCAGGTGAGCCCCCACTCCCTCCAAGAAACTCAAAGAAAAATGGCTGGGGGTTGTGGCATAGTTAATTGGTTAATTGCTTTTATGTGCTCAGGCTCCTCCGATAGCCTGGTTTCCCAGATATTTTTTGCTGGTCATTCGGGGGTATGTCCCAACTGGTAAGGAGGCAGGGGTTGGGAGAGCGGGGGTCACTTGCAGCCAGATTGTGGATACTTTCTTTCCCCTGGTTGGCAGACAGGCAAAGTCACACCAGAGGCAGGGCTCCGGGCATGTGTACAGCCCCTATAGTACTTTTTCACCTCATGTATAACACGTTGAGGCATAAATAAAAACTAAATTGGTTCCTCTCAGACAGGTGTGACTAGATGGCCTTTAAATGCCCCTACCAACCCAAAGTATTCCGTGATCCATGATCCTCACGTTATAGATGAGTAATGGGATGATTTGCTCTCAAAAATAAGATTAATATTGTGAGTATGTTAAGAGAAGTTTATTATGTATAGTTATGTTATTGTGGTTTGTTGTTTAGATGTCCTCTGTTGTCCCCATAGTCCCCTTTCCCCCCTCCCCGTATTGTTGCCACCAGACAGCCTGGGTTTTCCAAGAACTGTGGAGGGAAAGTGTGTATATGAGCCCCTTGCATGGGGCAGTTGGGAATGGGAAAAGCTCATTGCTAGGGGGGTGCAGCATGATAACACCTGGCCTGCAATCAAGTTGCAAGAAAGTAGTCCACACCAATGGCAAAGAGTGTTGACTGGCAGACTTTGGGAGGGGTCAGGGTTGGCTGATGCAACACCAGGGGCAGAAAAGGTGCAGCAGCCATTTTGTAGATAAGCACATGATGGCTGGTCATGCTCTCCCAGTGGCGCTGTCCTTTTTCCTTATTCAGTCTTTTGCTGTTTTTGTTAAGGTTTAATAAAGCTTGACATTTTTAAAAGTGAGGGTCATTTCTCACACTCATGAGAGGGAAGATGTATGCTAGTATCTTTACAAACAGTTCCATGGGTGAGGGTATGGGTGTTATTGTCTTTTAAATGGTTTTACAAACTTTAGGCTCCAGGTTTGTTGCAGACTCCAGCCAGCTTGGCTCCTGAAACTGACAAAGGGGTCTGCACAAGCCTGAGTTTCTGAGCTTTGGGGTAAAATAACAGGTTCAAGGGGGGATGTGTGGTAGGTGGTTTGGGAAGTCTGTATCTTCTTAGTACCTCAGCCAATGCGCAAAGGAAGAGGGTAACATGCAGCCGGGGGTTTAGGATAAAAGGAGGCTGTGCCCTTTGAAACCTCGAGTGAGAAAACCCCTTGGACGAGTGCCCCAGTAGACTCTCTCCCTTTAGGCAAATAAAGTTTCAGGACTCCTCTGTATCTTTTATAGACACTGGCTTTTCATAGCGTGATTCTCCATACACTCACGGAGAGATATAGAGAGCCTTCCCAACTGCAGCATGACGTGCCTGACTCTGCATCACAAATTCCCTTCAACTCAAATTAACTGCAATGGATTCTGAGCTTGGCAGACATCAGCTGGTTTCCGTGGCATTGTGCATGTGCAGTAGAGATNTCTATCTACTTCAGCTAACTCAGCAACATCTGCTTTGACTATGATCTTAACTCTCCTAAAATCCTTAATTTCTTAAAATTAACATTTCATTCTTTCAGCCCTTTCTGCGCTGATAGAGGAATTTTGATGGCAACGAATGTTCCCACAGTGAGGACAAAAGCACCCGCTGTAGATTAGCAGTGAGAGGACAGAAAAGAAACGTCCCACTCAGTATCAAAAGCACTTCTCTGGTTAATGTTAAATATCTAGCTCAGGCAAAAAGGGCCTGCAAGCAATCAGGCTCCTCTGTGAGGGATTCAGCCGATTTTATTTCCAAGTAGATCCCAGAGTATCTCCATAGCTTGAGCCCCCAGGGAGGAAAAACAGAGTCTTCGGGAATAAGGGAGAGCATTACTGCACAGCAATCTTGCAACAGCCTTTCTGATTGTTATCTTCTTCTGTGGTGGTTAACCCACAGCAGATTAATTAACCTGCTTTTTTACTTTTTCTCGCTGACTAGACATAGGCACATTTGCCTGCTCCCCTAAAAAGCCTAAACCCCTGTGCTGG
>WBMY01006283.1:26984-46225 GCA_013397315.1 Donacobius atricapilla | reverse complement strand
CATTCCTTTAAAATAGAAAAAAACAAAAAAGGAAAACAAGCCAGATACCTCTTCAGTGTTTACATTTGGTCAAGGACTAAACTGCAGCTCCAGTGGACAACCATTCTCTGCTGCACATGTGTACAGTAATTCCGCTTATTAAGTAGAATTACTTCAGGGAAAGTAAAAGAAAGCTTAATAATTTCAGTTTAAGATAAAAAAAACCTGAGATATAGTTGTCTTTACAAAACAACAGTAATAAACAAAAAGCAAACACTCCTAAAATCAAAACCAATACAAACTAACCAAACAAATGAATCCAAATAAAAACCCCCGCCTTGAGGAAAGAAATACTGTTTTTTTCTTACCTCACTAGAAAGAGGTAGCATGTTTGAATTTTGTTAGGAAGAAACAGCCTTGATGCTAGGTAGAGCTTTGAAATAAGTTATTACAATCTGGGATGTGGTCTCTTAAAAATATAAAACAATACCTAATATTAAAGGGAAGAAAAGGAAAAAAACCAGACAATTATCTGTCATAACTGGCTGAACATTTCATGTGCAAGATGGCTTTGCAGAAGAACTTGGAAGCACTTTTCTACTTTTTCTTTGAAAGATTTAATAGTGATAGGAGATTGGTTCTAATACCTGACATNTTTTTGTTCCGGGAGCCATCCGTTCAACAAGATCTTGAAACAGCCACTGCAATAGCTATCTGAAGGGTAGCTCTCAAATACTGCAAAGAATTTGAACAGTTCATCTCTGGAGAAGCGGATTTTCTGGAATTTCACAGCTTTTTTCATCCTGAGTTNAAAACCAATACAAACTAACCAAACAAATGAATCCAAATAAAAACCCCCGCCTTGAGGAAAGAAATACTGTTTTTTTCTTACCTCACTAGAAAGAGGTAGCATGTTTGAATTTTGTTAGGAAGAAACAGCCTTGATGCTAGGTAGAGCTTTGAAATAAGTTATTACAATCTGGGATGTGGTCTCTTAAAAATATAAAACAATACCTAATATTAAAGGGAAGAAAAGGAAAAAAACCAGACAATTATCTGTCATAACTGGCTGAACATTTCATGTGCAAGATGGCTTTGCAGAAGAACTTGGAAGCACTTTTCTACTTTTTCTTTGAAAGATTTAATAGTGATAGGAGATTGGTTCTAATACCTGACATGAGGACCATGATGCAAAGAAAGTGGAGAGTTTTTCTTTTATGAGAAATTCAGGATATTTATTAATAGAAACAAGCAATGGCTATTTTTTTCTAATATACAGTGTTGCATTATCCACTACTGTTAGGCCTCATTATCTTATTATTCATGGCTCATTTTTCCAATCATAATAACAACCCATACAAAGCACTGTATTTTCATTAAAAATCTCATTGCTTGGACTCCATTTCATTGACATTTCATAAGCACTATACATCAAAATGCACTGTATGTTTGTGGGTATAAAAAATATTGATAGCAGTTCAATTGCAATGAGTGATTTAATTGCCCGCTAATTTGACTTAGAGAAGAAGTTCTTTGTTTTTCAAACTTGATTGGCTTCTAAATCGATAAAGCAATGATAGGCTGCGGCAGAAGGGTTCTTTAGCATCTAATTAAAAATGCCACTTGAATTATTCATGCATTATGGTCTTCTATGAATAATTTATGCAGAAATTTCATTGGCAAAACTTAATTTTGAACTTCAATGAAACCTTAAACCTTATTACATTTTCCAAGGTCTTTCAAAATAATGTCTTCAAAATTTTTATAAGTATCATTTTCCAATTAATATCATAAAATTGAAAGCAGAAAATAAATGGATTAGATTAGTTAATTAAATAAATATGACATTTGAGTAGATAAGTATAGAAGCAGAAGTGGAAATATCAAAGTCAAATAAGAAAAACAGATTTATACTCTAACCAAGAACTATGGACAGGACAGAGTGCATAGGATGGAACTGGACACGGACCGCGATCATAGTTTGACTTTGGCATAAATTACAACTCCTGACTAAAACTTTGTATAAGATAAAATTTTAAACAGTTGAAAAAAATGGCATTCGGAGTGTTTTTACATAAATTTGAGACCATTTGGGTGACTGTGCTTAAAGGGGTCTGCACAAGCTAAGAAAGCTAGAGAAATCTGCATGTTTTTGTGGGAGGAGATATATGCTCACAGACAATAAGGAAAAGCTTTGTGCCCCATGAAACATATCACATGAAAAGGACGAGAATAGATTTCCTCTTGTTGTATATGCAACAGAGAATAGCCAAGAACAATTAAATACAGTCATTTCATGGTGAATCTCAAGCTACTTTTGTACTGTTCAGCCAACAAGCGTTAAGTACAGTTGTTTCACAGGGAATTTCAAACCACTTTGATATTGTTCAGGTTAATCATCCCAGCAAAATCCAACTTAGAAATTTCTTCTCTTGGCCTCAGACCAACAACCTCCGAAGTGTGAACAAACTGTGAGCTACAGGCAGGCTGAACCACAGTGTGCCACATAACATTTATAAATTACAGTGTCTTGGCTGTGGAAAGAAATACTTCGTAAGTAACGGTATCTTGGCTGTTGAAAGAAAAATTGTCTAGTATTAGAATGGCCTTGAGGCTCAGGTAATTAAGTACGCCTTTCCTTTCCAATTTAATCTTGTTAAACCAGCAGATGACACTATTACACATGTACATTATGCATACTCTAAGCTTTGCAGGAGATAAATAAGAGAAGTAGAGTAATAGGCACTAATTTACTGAACAAGGGCTGTCTAAACTGACCAAGATAGAGTCTGAAGAAAGGAAAGCTTCCTGAAGTCTGATCTTATCCGAATTTTATAGTGACAAATCATACCAAACACACATGAAAAAAGAAAGTATCTTCATCATTTTTCTCTGCAGAGAAAAAGGAGAGTTTAAATGATTTTAGCTAAAGAGACATATTTATGGATGATTTTTAAACAGAAAAAAGTAGCTGTTTTGTTCCAGGAATTGATTGGTAAAAGTTTTACAAAAGTGAAATATATTTTTTAACATGTTCATTTCAAAAAACACTCCATACTTTTTAATTTTGAGTTTTTTGGAGTTGTAGTGAATATGCGGCATGATCACAACATCTTCCATTTCATTTTAGTTCTCCTGGAATTTTAAGCACCGAGTGCCTCGAGAAATCAACCTTCCAGGTTTTTAAGAGTATGATTTCCGTTCCAGGCTTCCTGCTAATTCTAAATCTCTGGGAAATACATTCTTATAGAAACATCAGCACACTTGTACAGCTTTGAGGCATCTGTGTATTTGGAGATACAAAATCAAATAAGTGGCACACAGTGTGAGGGAGAGCCGTGAGTTACATAGCTAATATTCCCCATGTGCACAGGTATTCCGCCGTTGGACTTAATGGTCTCAAAATCTTTTCCAAACTAAATGTCTCTAAGTTCCATGAACATATTATAGACTTCTGAGGAAGTGTTCTGGATGTCTGAAGAAATAAAACTCACACAGACACACACAGACACATACACACACACACACATGCAGTTTTCAAACCTGTGACCTAAGTTCTAGCTGCTTATTTAATTAACTACATAAAAATTAGATGATTATTTAGGTGTCTCACAGGAAAAAAAACCCAAAAAACCCCAACGAACAAAAACCACAAATGGAAACAATGAAAAGGCAATCAAACAAAGTAAAAGAGGTGCTTTGATATGTATTCCAGTAGAGCAAAGCACAAGAATTTTGAAATATAAGATTCAAAAATGCTCAGATTAATTTAAATGTGTTATAAAAGAAGGAGTGCAGAGAGGTAGCAGAATACACAGTTAACTAAGATTTTCAATGACTCACTTGATGAGATCAGTAGAGGAAGTCGACAGTAACTGCAGTATCAATACTGCTGTGAACAAAGCAGTACGTCAGATGAATAAGCCAGGAGTAACAATTAATATATGTTCCCTCAGTCTTACTGTGGGTGAACAGAAATTAATATTACAGCGCTCCAACTTCAATCTGAGCACGGTTTGAGTTCAGTAAATAAAATATTTTCATATTATTAAGCTCATATAGGTCACTATGTATAAGCATCCTTATACTGAACGGTTTTTTTCAGTTTCATTATATAATTGTAGGAATGCTCTGTCTAGAAGGGATAATTAAGTTCTAATCTTTAGGAAAAAAACCCCTTGCATTATTTCTCAATACAGACAGAGTAAGATGAGATGGTTTATAACAGCAGAAGTATTCAGTGTAAAATACTGCACATTCCATGCAAAGCTAAAAAGTGTCTTGCAAGCATCTGGAAGTGATATATTTAATAAAACTTAAGGATTACTAGCATTCAAAAATTAAAAACCTTGTTGAAACAGTACTTAATATTTAACCTCATAGGGTTATGTATAAAATAGTTACAAATTTTAAAAAGAAATAAGTTCACAATTTAAAAGGAAACCAATATCTCTAACTACTAATGGGGGGTTTTGCTATTCCTAGTGAATATCAGTCACAGAGACAGAATCCAGAAAAAAAATACATTCAATGTAAACTAAAAGACCTCTACAGTCACGGTCTCCTTCTGAGAAATTTTATGGTAAATATATATGTTTTATGGTAAATATATATGGCATACTTAGTATTTTTCCATGTAAAAAACACTACCATGATATAATCAGCTTTGTCAGCCTTTTCACAGAAATATTATTCATATTTTAGGAAATATAAAGGTAAGCTTCCTACTGACACTCTCAAATTTTGACTTGATTTGGGAATTACCTAAGTGGGTTACAGTGTAGTTTCCGGTTTGGTAGTATTTTCCAAATTAGTCAGTAGTCCTTTTTGTAGTAGTCCTTCCTCATGGAAGATTAGGATATAGGATATAGGCAAAGAACTATTAATACTGCCAAACACATGAGAAGCAATGAATATTGAAATAAGAGCAATTAAATAATAGGAACAAAATGAGAAAGCCTTATTCAATATTTGAATCAAAGGTGACTCAGCAGATACAATTATTTTTCTAATAGAAATAACAGTTTGGTGAATATACTTAAATTCAGATGGAAGCCTACAAGAAGAACTATTTCTCTGTTCTGATTCTAATAATCACAGAGGTATTTGGAAGCCCCTAGAATCTATATGCGGTAAAATTTTCGGAAAAGTCAAGATAAGACAATAAATGTGGTTCATAGCATCATAGAATCATTTGGGTTAAAAAAACACCCTGAGGTCATCAAGTTCTACAATTAATCTAACACTATCAGATCCATAGGTACATGTTTTTTAAATACCTCAATGGATAGTGACTCAATTGCTTTCCTGGTCAGCCTGTTCCAGTGCCTGAGCATTATCAGTTCTCTTACTATCCACTCTAAACCTCCCCTGACGCAGTCTGAAGCCATTTTCTCTTGTCCTGTCCCTTGTTACCTTTGAAAAGAGACTGACCCTCACCCTGTTACACCTTTCAGGCAGTTGTAGAGAGTGATAAGGTCTTCTCTGAGGCTCCTTTTCTCCCACAACAACCCCACCTCCTTCAGCCCCTCCTCATTGGGCTTGTGCTCAAGTAAACAGAGTTAGACAACTATATGGTTGGTTATGGATTCAGATTATCTCATTATATTCATTACTGAACCTCCAAATTGCAGTCTGACTTCTCCTGTTACATGCTATTACTTATTTATTATTCCAAGTTCCTTCAGACATATATTTCAGGGGAGCTTGACTGACAAGTTTTCAGAGGAGACCCAAAAGGGAATGAATACTTTCTGTGAATGGTTGTTGTGCCTACTAAAAGGAAGACAGAGAGAAAAATGTGCAAGTAGCAAGCAGAAGCATTACTTCCACATATTATGCAAGTTTTGGCTTTTTTTCTGCCTGAACTTGAAAAAGCATGGCTTGAGTGGGAGTAATCCACAGTGTATTTAGCTTGGCTCAATATTGAAGAGGGGTTACACCCCATGTCCTGCACATTCTCAACATAAAGGTTGATAGCAAGTTGACAAAAAGACAGAAATGGCATGAATCCTTACTACAGACTTTTTTTTTCTGTCAAGAATTACTTTCCTTTTATCTAGAAAACCTGTACAGTTGATTGTTATTAGCATATAGCAAAATAATCTTCCTTAATGTACAATCACTTAGATTGCATTTTCAACGCAATTTGTGAAATTAGGTAAGATTATTTAAAGAATAATTGAAATTATTGGATTCACTAATATATTTATAATGGGTTGTTGGTTTTTTTTTTTTTTTACTGTACCCTTCTGAACTCCATATTATTGAGCTTTTCTTTTGTCGTGTTTACTAAACATACCAAGGCCTTTAGGAGAGAATAGGTCTTTCTCTTCTTGGCCTATACAGTATCATCATCACCTTCTTTCAGAGTATTCTGTGGGCAGACTACGCAAGAAAGCTCCTTTATAATCCAGTGAACCCTGACTGTGGTGCTTAGTATTAAAACAGTATGTATATTTGTATGTTGTTCTAGAGAAAACTTTTTCCCCAATGTAAGATTCTTGCTAATAAGAAATAGGACTTCAGTGAAGGATAAGTTCTATCCTCTTAAGCAGGTCAGTTACACAGTAGAATTTAATTCAAAAAAACTTGGGATAACGGAGGATTTCAGTCTTCCAAATTATTATGCAAAAATATGTTCTGTGTCAATTTATAGTAATAATGTCACATTGCAAAAGTCAGAGCTATTTAATCAAGATGATTGGTCTTTCTGCTACGGAAAAAAACCTAAATAAGATAGAACTAGTCTCTGTGGAAAAGTCAGAAAATTAAATATTGTTTCAATTACAGATTCCAAGTAACTTTCAATTCTTCTTTGTTGAGTATTGATATTTTTGTTGGTGACATGGCTCGGGTTCTTTTTGCTTCAGTTAAGTTATGAATATTTAAAGAGAATGTAGTAGGTATCAAACTTCTTTTATTCATCAAATTTAGTCCTGTTTTTATGTTAAAATTTCAGTAAGCTTTTCATTTCCTTACTCATTTAACTGTAACCTGGGATAGCAATAATGGATTTTCTTGCAACCATTTTACTTTATATCTGGAAATTATTGGTTTCTTACATATGCTGGAATTTTTACAGTTGCTTGGTTCCAGACAATTCAAAATTTCAAACACATTTATGCTAGCAGTGACTGATTTCAAGTTAGAAAATATTATATTTTATGGAGTGTCTATCTTTTATGGATATTGCCTTTAGATGGCGGTCTGCTTTGTAGTCACTTTCTTTGATCTTTCCATTACCTTACTGCTATGTAGATTTATAAAGAATCCACTTCCTTCCAATTCCTCTCCCTCAATCTGCACATGAGGTATCATTTGCCTAAGAAGTGTCTGGCTAAAAGCATTCATTCATTCTAGAGTTTCTTAATGCACATAGATTTTTTGCTATGTGATGAATGACCTTGCTTTATTTGAAAGGTTTGTCAAAATTGAGTAGATTCTCAAGGAAAAATTAATTATAAATATGTTAATAGGTACACCTCCTCCATTAACATATGTAAAATACAGTAAGCTGTTCATATATGAAACATTTAATTTATCAGTAAATACCCTAAGTCATAAGGAAGAAATTGATGGATTTTAATAGAATATGACTGGTCTCAGCTTTGAGTTTAAATAAGTTTTTCAAATCTTTGCCTAGTACAAGTGAAACTTTTGGTCAGTATCATGGCAGAGCCAGTTTTATTACATAACATACAACCATACGCTGTCAACAAATATTGCATAATTTTTTAATACTTTTCTCACCTTCAATATTCTTTCTTATTAGTCTCAGTTTGTGCAGCTTTCAATAATTAACTTGGAAGTGAATATTGATGCTATTGGGACAACATTTGAAAACTTAAATATATGTAATGGTTATAATAATGAAAATAAATTTCTGTTCTTTACTACTTAACTATAGAAAAATTGTTTTGGATACAAATATTCTTTCATGATCATATGTTCTAGAGTACACAGATTGTTTGCACTCATAAGTGTGTTGACTCATAAGAATTCATGTTAGAGAAAGGTCTCATTAGGTAAAATCATAATCCATAAAACTTCAATAGAAACTACTATATTGCATTTCATCAGAAGTATTAGCCACACAGTATTTGCCATAAAAAATATAGGTTGGAAGCAAAACCAGTATTAAATCCTCATTATGTCTTATTTTGAGGGATGAAAAATGGTTTTGAGAAATGAAAGTTAAAGGCTTTCTCAGGGGCACTGTTTACTCTGTCTCTTCTCATTTCTTCACATCCTAGGGTTTTAGTCAGTCTAATCTGGGGTGGAAAAAAAGTTAAAAAAAGAAAAAAAGAAAAAAGGTTGGTCCTTTTGTTCATATTACTGACAGTGCAGCTGATTTTTGAATTGATTGCTTCAAGGGAAAATCAAAAGCTCAAGGTTTGTTACTTAAAGTTTCATTAAGGGCTACAGGTCTCTGGTTCTCTATATGTTTGAATTTCCATTCATTATTTGGATGTCCTGTCAAATAACTCATGTTTGACCCTTTAAGTAGAGAGTAGTAACTACTACTGAGTCTGTGAGTTAGAATGTAAGATAATGTCCACATTCAGAATTGCAATAATATATGAACATAATTATTTTGTTTTCTCCAAGAACTTTTAAGCCTTTTAAAGAAACATTTTAAGAAGATGGAGTCTTCAGTATCCTGTTAGAAATAAAAGCGTCACACTATCTCCAAAAAGACTTGCATTCACAATCATATTATAAACAGAATAATTTGACTTTACAATATTCTAAATGAGGAAAATAAAATGTTCCAATATTTTGATGCAAAAGAAGCTTTTAAGAGTATTTAAAAAATATGCTTCCCCTTCTACAAAATGGTTCTTAAGTGGATATCATAATCAAACATTGTATAAACATTCTTCTTCAACAAAAGTTAAAAAAGAAAAGACTTGTGACTAGTAACTTCATATCTTAAGGAATTACTTCATATATACCGTCTTTCAATTTTATTCCAAAATAGTTAACGTGGCTAAACTATCTTTCCAATTTCTTCCTCAGTCTTCCATCACAAGACTGTTGCTTTATCTCATCCTAACACACACTGACTGCTTATATTTAAAGATCTCTTAATAGCATAATGACCACTATCAGTTAAAATAAATTTGAGATAAAAATCAGAAGGAATTAAGATGGTTTTTATCTTTCCAGTATTCCTAGCATTAGTTCTAAGAATTTAGTTAAAACAGATTCATGACTTTTTGGGACATCAGTGGAAACAACTTAGGAAGACTGTTAAAAGTCAGTGAAATTTACAGACAAAATTATTTATTATTCAGATACTCATTTCTTGTCTCCTGTGAAAAATCCTCCCACCCTTCTGATCCTAGGTGTGTTTACTCCATTAAAGGAGTATCCCTACAGCATCTAGAACTGAAGTACTTGTTACGCCTCCTATCTTCTCACCAGTATTTACAGGCCTCCTCTCTTCCTCCAGACCAGCAAGGACCTGTATTTGTAAATAAATACAGACAAAAGATCAGATGTATCCCTTCTCAAGGACATGTAGTATTATATCTCTGTGAACAACATATCTACAAGTTTTTTAACTGCTGCTTCCTCCACGAGAAAATCAGAGTAAGAGACAGGGAAGATGTATAGTTACGGCTATGCCTCTATTAACAGAAGATCATAGAACTTGACCAGTGCACGTTCACCATGAAAGGTCTGTGATGCTCCTAGGGCAGTTTTGGTCAGGGAATTGACAAAAGAGAATTACGGATCAAATTAATGACTAGGGAGTTGCCACTGCCAGAAGTAGAGAAGGTTTGAAGCTTATTTGCGAAAGAACAAAATATACAAGTTACAGCTCTTTGTCTTTGTCCAGGTTATGAATATTTCTATCAGGCTTTGGGAGTAGCTGGGAGCTGCAATGTCAACAATAGCTACTCTGTTTTTTAGCACTGCCTTATCCCATTTCCAACATCAGGGGATCCAGTCTAAGTTCTGGCTAGGGCTTCTGTCATTAAAAATTACCTACAAGATTTTTGATGCAAAAATGTAAATTCACCTTAATTAAAGATATGTGTTTACACACAGAAATATGACAGACATGGGCACAACAACCTATAATGCTGCACACTGATACTTCCTGAAAGTTTATTGTGAACAGAGCTGTTTTTTACTACACTCTAGAGCTGCGCTTTATGTTGGACACCAGCTATTTCTAATGTATTCCTTAAAGTTTTTGATGTTTCTAACATGTATTAAAACCCCTATGAAGCCACCAAAATGTTCCTCTATTACCTGAATATATGATTGAAGAAATAAATTATATCATGCATATTTGCCCTACCTTTTGAAAAGTAGATTTATCAATACTGTTCTCTAATGAGACTCTTAAAATATCATTCTGCATTTTTTTGCTTTGGTTTGTGATTTTTTTTACCTAATAACCATGTGCCCAAACATATTAAATACTAAGTTGCTTTTTTTGTTTGAATTTATCAGAAAGGTCATAAGTCATATCTTTTTTTACTGCATGTAAAAACACAGATCTTAAAAATTGGTTTATGAATCCTCATTATAAAGGTCTAAAACTGCCAAGATGCCATGGTAATTCAACAGTAGAGTGCTTCACCTCAGCAAAATATTTCACCAGAAAAGATTTGCATGAAATCTCTATAATTCCAGACAAAATTTGGGAAGTCAGCTGTGAGCAACACCACCAACAGAAATGTATCTTATCCCTCACAAAGTAGGTATAGATAATGTAGAAGATTTATCCTAAATAAAGAGTTAAAAGAGATACAGATGTCTTCAGAAATCTATAGAAAACGGTGGGAATACAAAATAGAAAAAAGGCTGAGGTTTAAATCAAAGAAATCTGGAACATCAAAATTTAACAGATATTACAGTCAGCATACACATAATACAATGCAAAGAGGGGGATCAGAGGACGGAACAGAGTGGAAAGTTGTAGATGCATTTATAACAGCACACGAGTTACAGAAGTTAGGGGAAAATGTGATGGCTACTTCCTGGATGGAATAGTCAGCATATCTGACTTCCCAAACACAATAAGGGGGAGATGAAACAGAAGGTGGAGCAGAGTTGTGATGCCGTGGTGTAGTGGTTTCATGTCTGCCAAATTTTGTTTGCTAAGTTCATTGTGGTGGTCTAAATATTTTTCTGCTGTGAAATAGGATTAGGATAACGAAGGCAAAACAGGGCCAACTCAAAGATAAAACCAACAGATTTATTAACACACACACTAAAAGAAAGGAAAAAAAAGAGAATTAAAATGAAAGCTTCCAAATCACTCCCTTCCCCCTCACCAACAGTTCACTTTCCCACATACAACATAAAGAGACAAAACCTGTAATTTTCAGTCAGTTTCACCGTTTAAAAATAATCTTTCATCGTCTCTTTTAGGAAAGGAGTCTCTCTCAGAACTTCCATGGAGAATTCCCCACTGACAACATAGAGCAGTTCTCTTGTGGGTCTCACCTCTCACAAAGACAGCTGCCCAGAAGCCTGCCTTTTTTGACGTCCCTCCCAATAGCAGCTTTCCCAACACTGCATATGGGTCATATCTGTTATTAGAGGTACTGTTTAAGGATGCCTCTTCCAGTATAAAACAAAGATTCTCTTCTGCCATCTCCAAAATCATCTCAAAAACTAGAGATCCCCTTTTCCTTAGGAGCAAAGGACTTCATATCACTTTTAACTAGAGCCTTACACTGTCCCCCCTCAACAGCATTCATATGCTACAGGAAAAAAAATATTCCATTCTCCATAGTTTACTAGAGACGTCCAGCCAAATGAGGCCACTCCTCCTCTTTTGTCCCAATAGTCTTTTCACTCTCTCTTCGCTGACTTTAGTCCCATGCTGTGTCTCCTTATAGTTCAATCACTTTGTCTGTTCTCCTTTCAGGAAGGGCCTGTGCTGTGGAAGTTTCATCTGCTGGTGGCAAGAGTTAAAACTTGCCCAGGCCTGTGGTGGTTATGTGTTCTCTGCCGGGCAGCAGCTGCAAGGACTTTCAAGAGTGCCATGGGGACTGGGGAGGAGAGAGCAGGCTGAGGAAAATCAGAGTGGAAATTTAAAGCGGAAATTCAGCGNGCATTTAAGCCGTGTTACCCAGAGGTGTACACCTGTATTTAGTTGGCTAATCTGGTTGTCAGTTTCAAAGAAGATCGCTAATTGTTTTTTACCATCCATGCTAAACCAATACACATGGCCAGTCTTTGTTGAAATCCTTTCAGAGGAAGGAAGTCAGTAATATTTTTACTCATTTTTACTTCATGAATGTCAAAATTTCACCAGATTAAAAATGGCAGGTCCTCTTCAAATTCAGCTACTTAAAACTGCTCTACACAGTAATATGAAAATTACTAGCTATTCTACTGTATATTTAGTTAGGGTTTGCTTTCAAAGAAATTATTCAAAATTGTTTTTACGTATAACATACTGTGATAACACATACAAAAGTGTAATATAATTCAGACACGTCTGAAGAAAGATAACTTAAGAAAAATAAAATTGTTAATAAATCATAATTAAAAAAAAATGCCAAGTATCTTAAGCAGTTAGAAACTATTTGGAAGGTTTAATATTTCTGTAAGGAGGAAAACTGATGTTTCAGGCAGCCCTGTTTCTTTATTCTTTCCTTAAAGCAGAATAAAAGCAATTTAAAAGAATTTTTCTGTTCACAGTTGCATGTTTTTTGCTATCAACTATATTTTTTTCCCCAAAAAACCTTCAGCTGCTAATACCTCTTTTGTCAGATGCCTCTGCCTGTCTTTGTTCAATTCTGCCTGCTTAGGCTCTCAAATGCTACCAATTCCACAAGGTTAATATGCAGTTTTCTACATTTGTATTCAGCTTAAAATGATTTTGGCCCCTCAGTGCAGGCAGCGTACCTTCTGACCTGCCTTGTATTTGCAAGTGTTTCACACAGTGCCTCTTATTGTTTTGAACATTTCATTCCAGTAAAGGACTTCAGATTGTTCTCCTGTTAATCCTGGGGAAAAAAAAAACGAAGGGAAAAGTTTACTCCATACTTAACAACTACCACCATTTCAGCAGGTTATTCTTTTGGTCAGAGCAATAATCAATTACTTTTGATGTTGCATCATCCTTACAGTCATTATTTTAATTAAACTGGATGATTACAAAGACCATTGGAAGTGACCAAGTGTTTAACATTTTGTACTAGAAATGGCAGAAGCTTTTACAAATAAATTGCTCTTTCTGTGATACTATCTTTAATCAATATCATATTGTTTTCAAAGGGTGAAC
Source organism: Donacobius atricapilla (assembly GCA_013397315.1). Lineage (NCBI taxonomy): Eukaryota > Metazoa > Chordata > Aves > Passeriformes > Mimidae > Donacobius > Donacobius atricapilla. The sequence continues at coordinate 32,985 of WBMY01006283.1, read as the reverse complement.
TTGTTCTTTGTTAAAAGAAAAAGAAAACAAACAGAAAACAAACAAACAAAGGTCCAACAAACCAAAACCCAAAAATCTGACCCACCACAGAATTGGATGATTTTTCTAAATTTCCCTAGTTACAATTATCATAAAATAAAGTATTTGTAATATACATTGTTCTGTATATATACTGTGTCATCAGCATCTTCCATATTGATTCTTCAAGTTGGTGATCAAGTCAACATTTAAATTTTTGTTCAATAAATTGAACAGATTGAGCTCCTGGAGTCTCTCACTGTATCACCCTATCCAATCCTTCTTCCATTTTCTTTTCCAAAGCATTCGCCTGCTTCTACAGTTAGTGCTACAATTAGTATTCAAAGCAGAACTCTGCATTACACCCTAAACAAATCATTCACCTTAAGACTCCCTCTCAGACTCTGTTTTTGCAAGCACCACATCCTTGCATAGCACCACATCTAATCTACAAGCATGAGTTTATTTTTTTGCATCATAACACAATATCTTCAGTTCCTGAAATTCATGCACTTTTTGCATGTTCACCCTGGCTAGTAGAGTATTAGGATCTTGGAGGAACACATTTGCTTGAGAATGTGTCTCTAGCCCAACATAATCTTCTATGCTTTCATATGAGGAGCTAGCACCCATACTCAGACTTATAAAAACAGATTAATTGCTACCCTGCCACATGATTCCCAGCATAATTGTATCTATTCTTGTTGTAAGTTTATGCCTATGTAACGTTCTTCTAAAAAAGTCAAATATAAATCTTTCCTGTTGTAGCAAGAACTTTTTTTGTCACGTTTGATATTATTTTCATCATTATTTTTATTATTTTCATCTGTTTCCCCAACTTCAGCCCTACTTTCTTAAAAATGTTTAAATTTTAATTGCAGATTAAGGACCAAGAGGAACAAAATTTAATCACATGTCCTTAGAATTGCACACACACACACATACACACATTTTCAAAGGTTCATTCTTATTCATCACTTGTACAATCCTCATGTGACGATGTGTGGAGTTATGCTGCGATGGAGTTAATTTTTTCATAGCAGCTCACATGTGGCCAAAGCGGTGTTTATAACACAGGAATCTATTAGCTGTTTCCCAGCAGTGCTTCCATAGCATCAAGGCCTTCTCTGTATCTGAAGCTGCCCCTCAGCAGGTAGGCAGGGAGAGAGACAGCTGACCTGAATGGACTAAAGAGATATTCCACACCTCAGAGCCTCATGCTCTGCAACAAAACTGGAGACAGACTTTCCAAACTAACCATTTCTTGCAGACTGGCTCAGCATCATTCTTGTGGTGGGAGGTGGTGACAATAAGTCAGTTTCTTTCAGTTCTTTCTCACTTCTCTCTCTTCACTTACTAAGCTGTCTTCATCTCAACCCATGAGTTTTTCCCATTTTTACGTTTCTAATTCTCTCCCTGTATACCACTGTGGGGGAGTGAATGAGTGACTGGTTGAAGGATTTGCTGCCATCTGGGTTCAACCCACCACATCTTGGTAAGTGGAAGCCACTAAGGTGAATCCCTTCTTACTATTCTACATTTTTTAGAAAATCAATGTGTAAAAAAAGTCCCCAACTCAAAAATCTACCATTTCTGTTCTGCTTCTTCTCATACTACAGGGTATTGACCTCTGGCTACTTCAAATGTCTAATAATCACCTAAACTTCTATGACAAAAAAATCTACAGGCATTTCCACCCAAAAAAAAGTTGACAACTATATGAGAAAATTAGTAATGAATAAATTCAGAGTATAAGAACAGAGAAACCAACAAAATTACTTGAGTGACACTTTTAAAAAAACAACTTATGTTTTCCCAAAGCAGCATCAAATAGTGGAAAGAGGTTACACAGAGAGCCTTTTTACTGGTTACTTTAATTGTACTAATAATTACTAAAACCAAAAGTACTAGAACATTACTAAAATAAAAGTTTGAGAAAAGCAAGATTTAATTTGTTTTAACAGACATACATTAAAGGAGTTCCTTATTTTCCCTCTTGTTTTTATTTTGATAGGGAACTAATAATGAACTAACTATTCTCTTTATATTTGATCTTTTTCATGACGTATTTTTGGCTAAAATAAATTTTAACATTGGCAGCAGACATCCTTAAATATCTGTTGAATCTTTAAATGCTCAAAGTGAACAAAGGTATTTTTAGTTGTGTAGAAACAGACTAAGTAAAAAGCTCAGTGTATCCTGAAGTGTGAAATTAAGATTTTAGAACTCCATACCCTATACTTACTTTATCAGCAATCAATAGCTGCAGGTCTATATAATCATCAGAATACTACTCTACAGGCTGAAATTAGGTAGTCAAACACAATTTAGTACAATATTTAGTGTAAACAGGCTAGCAGAAAGATTTTTGAATATATTCAGTCTAGAGCAAGGAAATATTCTGTCTCCAGGTGAAAGAAATTACATATATTACTATGCCTTCTGGCTGCTTAATTTTTGAATTCAGAGATTAAAATATTTCTACAGGTTTTTATAGAGCAAAAATTACTTGCATGGAATACTAAATTTACATAAAATATTTGAGATTATATGAATACCTTTTGGAAATGTCATCCAGGTAATTGGTGAAAAATCTACTTGAGAAGTGGATTTGGTGGACCAAAAGTACACTTACCTGTCTAACTGGCAAGTAATTTTAAAAAGTTGTGAGTAAAGCTCTTCTTGTGCTCTACTGATTGAAGTATGAATTATCATTAAGTCCTCAAAGCCATTTCCTTTTTGCTTTGACAGAGAAAATTCACACACATAATAAATTAAGATTTAGGATTTCAAAACAAATTTTCAAATATGACCAAAATCAACTTGCTCACCCCAGAAGTTTGCATTACCACGTAAAAATCACCACCATGAAAAATTTTGAGAGAACTATATCAACAGGACCTCATCAACAATAGACATTCAATGTAAAATGTGTCATTGTAAAGCCAGTAAAACTGTGGTGACTTTTAAAAATTTATTTGTATATATTCACATTACATAAAAATTTATAAATTACACTTTGTGTTATCGCACTAGTAATGAACTCTGCTTTTAAGGCAGTAGATTGCGCACATCACTATAATACCACAATTTAGCAGAAATAGAAGACCTTTATCTATGTTTTTTAACTTGGTGAAATTTATTTGGGGCATTATTGCAACACTGCACTTTCAGTAGTTGAGAAGTTGAACTCTATGAATGGAGAATCCATCTAGCCAAACATTACTACAAAAATACATTAAGTATTATGTAGCAGTGTCAGCACAGGGAGAAGTCTATAAGACACCAACATCTTTCAAAAGGGAGAAAAAAAAAAAAGAGGATGAAGAATACAGTCTCTAGCAAGTAAAGGTCACATGAAAATGTGAAATAAGAATAACCATGCATATTGATAAGAACTGGATCTAACAAAGTGCAGGCCAAGTATATAATGTTTATGTGTACAGAAACACATAAATAATTGCAACAGAAAAGTATACACAAATAGAAGATATTTTAACAAGCCATTCAAGAGAAAATTACACAGTGTTAATTTCCTCATGAACTTTTTTACATGTAAGCTTAGATGTTTTCAGCATTAGGCAAAAAAAAAATCATAGTGCTTTGTGTAAATAGATTGTATCACTAGGATAATTTTTGTCCATATTTTGATATGAAGATTCAAACTTCTTGCTTTACTCAACTGTTTATCATATATAGTCCTTCATTCTAATGATCCGTTTTTATAGTATCTTTATATAATAATAGGTTACGTAATAGTTTTGTCTACATGATGGATGTTTTCATTTGATCCTTGGATTTTGATCCTTTTGCATGTAAAATTCATGTAGGCTTTCTTGACAGAAATAATTCCTTACAATGTCTGTCTTTAGAGCTGCCTGAATGCTTTTAATTAGTCCCTTAGGCCTGAAGGAATGCATGGATCATGGAAAAAAAATTAAAATTGCCTTTTGATTTAAATGTTATCATAGAATTATAGAATAGCCTCACAGGAGAGGTGCTCTATCCCTCTAATCACCTTAGTGGCCTCCTCTGGACTGATTCCAGCTGTTCAATGTCCTCCCTGTGCTGTGACCCCAGGGCTGGATGCAGGTTCCAGGTGGGATCTCACCAGAGCAGAGCAGAGCAGAGCAGAGGGGCAGAATCCCCTCCCTCCCCTGCTGCCCACGCTGCTTTGGATGCAGCCCAGGACACCTTTGGCTTTCTGGGCTGGGAGTGCCCATGGCTGGGTCATGTCCAGCCTCTCACCCACCAGCACCCCAAGTCCTTCTCCCCAGGGCTGCTCTCCACCTGTTCATCCCCCAGCCTGGACTGATACCAGGAGTGGCCCCAACTCAGGTGCAGCACCTTGCACTTGGCCTTGTTAAACCTCATGAGGTTCCCATGGGCCCGTTTGTTGAGTTTTTACAGGGCCCTCTAGAGGAAATCCCATCCTTCAGGGGTGTTAACTGCACCATTCAGCCTGGTGTCACCTGTAGATTTGCCACAGGTTCACTCAATGCCTTCATCTCTGTCATTAATGTTAGTTTTTATTTGTCCCCTCCTATATGACAACTAAAATTACAACTCCAAACAGGCTCATAGCAAACGTCTCTGGAAGACCACTGCTTCGCATAAAAGTAGAGTGGTGAAGCAAAGAATATGGGGGTTTGCATCCAGAGGCTCGGAAAAGCACCAGGTTTTCTTTGTGAGGTACCTGATTGCATTTTGTTCTAATTTAATTTTAATCACCAAAAAATTGACTGCATCTGGATTATTGGGCATGAGGAAGAGGTATTTTCTATGGAGAAATGCAACTATAGCATGAATTTTAAATATGTTGACATTTTGTGTGCAATTGAAGATGTGCATCTTAGAGGCTTCAGTCAAATATACTTTAATTAATTATCTTATTTCTAAGGAAATAGTAAGAGTTAATAAAGTAATAGAAGAGATTATACCTTCTAATGACAGAATCATTTCCTGCTCTAGCAGGTGGTTATGTTATCCACACTGAACAGAAAACTAGGCCATTAGGTCATAAAGCATGGAGTGAGTCACTTTTAAGCTCTTTTTTTTTCTTCCCATTGAGCAGAGAGCCATACTGATATTATGCTTACTTGCAATGAGTAATTATGTTTTCCAAACATTTACACGTGCTGTTCAACTGAAGCTAGAACTGTGATTCAGTAGACCAAAGAACAATTATTCACATCAGTGAGGAGGAAAAAGGTGGAATACAAATAGGAGGACTTCACAAGAGATGTTAGAACATAAATAGTCAAGGCAATTTTACAAACATTCTGATGAGAAGATTTGAAACCATACACAAAATTGGAATAAAATCACCCATATACAACTGCGGACATCAAAGTTATAGATAGCAGAAGGAAATTTCAATAGAAACTTCAATAGAGGTGCACGCTGTGCATATGGTACTTGCACTCAGTTCCGAGGAAGTCTCCCAGGCTTAAAAGTTTAAAGGTCAATTCTTCCCTTTTCTAAGGAACACATCCTCATTTACCTTGCTCTGTTCTCTATCACCTATAGCATTCTAGGAGATAGATAGATAGATAGATAGATAGATAGATAGATAGATAGATGATAGATAGATAGATAGATAGACAAAAATACATAAACACGTATAGAGGGATATAGAGAGATATATTTATGTATATAAATATATTTATATCTAAACATATATTTATATTCCTATGTTTCTATTTATGCATCTGTATATCATGTCTGTATGTATCATATTTAATAATATTCAAGTATATATATGGGTACATAGGCACATGAATGTTTATATAAATGTACAACTTTCTTTTTCTACAGCATTAGTAGTTAAGGTAATAAATTTTCCATTCCAAAATAGAGACTAGGACAAAAGCCTTTGAACACACTGTTCATATAGCAATGAACTGGTACTTTATATCTTTGTAGATTTGTTTTTGTGTATTGATTGTTGACCTTGGGGAACATAACAACTACCAGAAAATAT
>WBMY01006283.1:0-26930 GCA_013397315.1 Donacobius atricapilla | reverse complement strand
TTTACAGTTAAATTTTTATATTTTATATTAAGAATTTAACTGGATAATTTAGGAGAGATACAGAAGTGTCAATTTAGCTTTGGGATAAGACAATCAGCGTGCTACCATGCTCTTTGGAAACTGAGGGCTATGTATAGGAATTCCTAAAACAAGTGCATAGTTACAGATGTATGTTTTTACATGTAAATATATAATGTAATATAATATATGCCTATAATCATATGCATCTATCAGTCCAGCTGAATATGATCTTTTTGTTTCTTTTGCCTCAGTTTTAAGCTTCTCATTTTTTACTTAATCTTTTTCATGTTTAGAATAATAAGTAGAAGCCAAAGTTTTTAATGCAAGTTTTTCTTTTGTGGAGCTTCCTTTATTTATGATAGACTATATAGCAAGAAATAATGAAAAATCCACCAATGTCAACACTATTTGTTTCTAAAGACAATGTAATTCCAATGTTTCATTGTTACTAATTATTAGAAAATAATAAGACTAAATACAGGAACTTCTACTTTTTAATTGTCGTTTGTTTTTTTATATTTATGATGTACAGTGGCATAATTCCTATCCAGTACTTTATGTCTTCTCAAGTCAATCATAAACTACATTTATAAATCTCAGAACAGACTTCACAGTTTATCTCTTTTCCTATAGCTTGCATTGAATATGAAATGAACTATCTGTTCAGAAGCATATTTGTTATAAAAATCAGGTTTTTATCCAGTCTACTTCATAGTGCCATTGCTAACACTCAACATAACTTTTATTTAGTGCATTTATATATAAGTACAAAAGTAGAGTGATCAAAATATAATTCTAACAGCATTTCAAGGATAAAGAAAGTTAGTTAATCTTCCTAAGGTTTAAATATGCAAACATAGGAAAATAATCTTAAATTCTATTTTTTTGCTTAAAGTTGTTGTATTTGAGAATGACAAGCTTACCAAGTTTTTGCTAAGCAAAAAGATGCTGGAAGGGAATTTTTCTAGAACAAAAGCTGTAAGTATGGGTATCAACTTACAATCTTCATATTAAAACAAATAATTTTAGCAAACAGGGGGTTATATGACACCTTTTTAGATCACTAGAGATAGAGATTATTATAAATAATTAATCTATCTAATTGGAGATTATTTGAGAAGTTTATTATTTAGACAGAGGCATAAATTACTTACTTAAACAAGTAAATGTGATCAGCTACCTCAGTCTGCCTTGCCTGAAAAGTACAGATCCTCAGATGAGGCACAAATGCTTCCACGGTGTTATAGCAGCCTGCAAAACACAAGACATCACTGTGCTGACTCTTAGAGCAACTGCCATTTATAACCAGATAATCAGACACCTGTCAATTCAATGCCCAGAAAATCTGCCTATGCTAAAGGCTTCATCTGCTTACATAAAACTTCAAGGTGAGCAGCTATTTATTGTCAAGGTTATCTGGTTGGTATTTCAAAAGAAGCTTTGTTCCAGCCTCAGTGAAATAGCACAAGAGCACTTTAGGACTGCACTGGGGGGAAAACCAGCTTTGCTATCACAAAGAAAAAACATAAAGCAGCTGGATGAAGAGTTTAGGATATCTGAAACTTAAGCTTTGAAATGCTTTTTTTGTAAAACATGGTGACTGAGTAGTCAACGTCTGTCAGTGCATGTGGTATCTGTTGTGTAGCAATAACTGGAAAAGAGGACACAAACTGAAGCACAGTTTGCTAAACGTGAAATAACTCTTTTTACTGTGGGGGTGACTGAGCATGAAAATAAGCTGCCCAGAGAATCTCTGCCTTTTGAAATCTACAAGAGTCATCTGGACGCAGTGCAGGGCAGCACTCTCTGACCATGACTAATTGAGAAGGCTCATTAGACCAGATGACCTTCAGACATCCCATCACAGTCTCAGCTGTTCTGTGACTCTGTGATTTATCTTGCAGTCAGTCAGCCCTTACCACTCGATAAGACTGTATGCAACCTCATATACAGTTCCTCCTTCTAGACATCGGCTATTCCCAAAATACTTCTACTTCTGTCCATGAGTATATTAGGCTCCCATTGTACTTTTCAAGAGCCCTGCTGTCAGTTAATATTTCCTTTTCATTTCAAACACAAATTTACTGATAACTTGTATATGTATACTCTCGTATGTAGAATATCCATTACTATTCCTCACTACCTCATGTTCTTAGAATCCCTTTTTTCCCAGACTCATTGATAAGATTTATTCTCTTCTTTAGCTCCATTTTACTAGATTATCAGGCTCTGCAAGTTTTCATACAGTCTGCCAAATTCCTTGATTACACCAAAAGACATTTTATTGACTTGTTGGAAACTGCAGTTTTCTTTCTTGGACAAACATAATCAGAATTGTACATCATATTTAAGATAGTTTTCTATTGTCTTGGCCTTCTGAGAACAGCTGATCTGAAATAGTACAATTCTTTGTGAAACACCAGCCTTCCTGACTGTCTAAAGTAATTGACAAAATTGATTATCCTGTGAAGTATTTTTCTTTTTCTTCCTTCTAAAAACACCTGAAAAGTCAGAAAGAATTTATATTGATTAACCTGTGCAACTGCTTGCAAGATGGCAAGTCTCTGGGGTATGTTTTGTCAACCAAATCAGAAATACTAAGTGCCTGTTTCTTACCACTCAGGGGCTTGTACTCTTGTCATTGTTATTAGAGAAGTAGAATTGCTTTGTTATTTATTCACTGCCTCACAGCCAGCTCAGATAGGCACTCAACATAAGGAAATTCTATAATGCAGCTTTAGGCCTTTCGAACTTTATATAAAACCAAGAATCAGATTGGATCCTAGTGTCAGGATGACTTAAATATTTCAGAATTTTTAGAAAAAGAGCTTTTACTAATTCACTATGTGATATAAAATGGCTGATGATTCTAGTGATTCCTCTTATCTATGAGGGAGTGACCTCCATTTTCCATTTCACAAACTATAAGTCAAATTTATTATTTAATCTATTGCAAGTCAAAGAATCTATTACAATCAAAATAAATCTGGCATTTTAGAATACAGTTACATGTTAAGCTCCTGAGTCCATCTTGGTAACAATAAATAGTACAAGTACAGGTGTCTATATGTAAAAGAGCTTTTCAGAAATTTCAGAAATTTCTTTTGTAAATTATGGTATATGCATAAGTATTGGTGAAAGAAAGTGTGATTCTTTTGCAATAGGGGAAAAGGATAACAGCAAGAGCATCACCTAATAGAATACTGAAACTTGTGTTTGACTATGAAGGGCAGCAGATAGAAAGGGAAAAAAGCAAAACCATGAAGGAGGAATGTTTTGAAGCATGAGGGTAAACAAACAGAAGGAATATTTAGGCTGTGAAAAAAAAAATTAAAAAACAAATGAACGAATTAAAATCTTAAGAAAAAAGAATCTATTCAACTCTTGATTACATTTCTAACTAAAAATGTGGGAAAGATATCATTCAAAAGGATGACAGGATAGACAGCACCCAGCAAGCATAAAGCTAACTAGCAAACTAAACCTGCCTTGGCAGAGAGAAGGATGACAAGACATACTCATTCTTTTCCAACTATATTGTTTAAGACCCATGAAGCAAAGAGTGATCAGTATGAGCAGTGGATATTGAATCTAATTTACATTTCTGTAAACTTGTTTTTTCTTAAAAGTTCCAGTGTGAACAGGTAATTGGCAGCCACCTATTAATTCTCTAGCCGAAGCCAAAGGGCCAGCTGGCATGATTTCACATCCCTCTCTCCCAGGGTTCCTAGAGGAATTCTGGGTAAGGTACAAACAGTGTTTTACAGCAGCAATTAGTTTATTCCTGGGGCAAAGTACAAATAGAAGAGGGTATATATATGCAGCAAGAGCTTGTTTCCCACTCCACTGTGACTGAGGAAATGACAGTTGGCAGTGGCCCATGCAAATAAAAAATACCAGCTGGAAAACTGGATTATTTTTGTCCCACGTGGCAAAAGGTATGTTGGATGACAAGAAAATATGTCACTGAGTACCAAGCAATCTATTCCTTGATGTTTATTTAACTCACAAGTTACAAATTAGTTCATAAATAAAAGTAAGGTACCTTGTCATTTTATAGAAGCTATTTGGAGGATCTGACACCAGATTATCCATAAGGACCATAATGGTGATACAAAACTGATTTCAACTAACTACTTTCTCAAAACTTTTATGAAATCTCAGGTTTGTATTAATATCTCTGTGAATATTTCTTGCATACTCTTTCTTATTTGCTGGAAATGTTTCAACTTCTTAGCAGTTTTGGAAAAATAATTAATTTACTCTCATTTCCTTCCTATTCAATAGTGTTTTGTGTTGCAGACGGAGCATCAAGTATTTTTAAGAAAAATTAATCCATTACTTCAGAGCAGAGGAATTAGATCATTAAAATTTAAGATGATGATTTATGTCTAACTGGAAATACTCTATCTAGATACATCTCTGATATGTAATTTCATAACAGAGTGAAAATATTTTATTTTATTCCATACAGATATTGAAAATCTAACCTTTTTGTTTTCTACCTCACTGGATTTTCTGAAAAGAATTCTCATGGTTGTTGAGCTCAGGCTTTATGCAAATTCAGCTGTGAATAGGTCAGTTATGGTTATCTGATATCGCAATATTTTAACATTGATTTACAATATCATTAACTTAATCTGTCCTGATGACATTAAAAGAATGTCAAATAGACACAGCTACTTTTAGGTTTTGAGTATTTCATGCCAGTATTTGTTTGAGATTGTGTTAGTGGCAGCCCTAAAAGGTGAATGTACTTTTCTACTACATACTGCATTTAAAGTAGAAGTAAAAAATTATATATTAAAATAGAAGATTAACCATTTTCTTTCGGAAGAATGTTACAAACTTAAAGAATGGTATTTTGAGGAGGCTTAATTGTGGTTAGTATTGAAGATGACATATTGTCAAGGAACAAATTGGGCATAGAATGAAAAGAAGCAGAGACTCTTTGTGACATAATAGAATGTCCTCAAGTGTCTCATTCAGTTCTCTCAAATCCCTCATGGTGAGATATATTCTATGATGCTTTCTTCACATTTTGCAAGCGTTTATTTTGGTATGAAAATTTACATCAAAAATGAAATAATATGCATTTTATTTCTACATACAGTCCTCAATATGTAGAAATTAATTAAATAACACAAAGTTTCACATTTAGTAAAGCCCAGGTCTTCCACTAGTTAGCTTCTAGTGTTATCTAAATCCATTTACATTAGCCAGTAGCTAACGTCTAGAAATGTGCAAAACAGGATGCATCCTTTGAAATGCTAATGCCTTATAGCTGTGTGATTAGAACTTAATTAGCTTTTGAAGATTTTTAGTGTGAGATCTCAGTGATCTTGTAGACCTAACTCATTTACACTGCTAAGTGTAAATGAAATACAAAAAGGCACACATGTAAAATGTACATCCTGAAAATGACATGTATTCTAACTTTTGAGCAAATGATTCTTTTCCCTAAATATGTCTGAAGAGGTATAACAGGGTCTCTTTTATTCCATTTCTGTTTAGTCTCCATTAATTAAATTAATAAGACTAATTTGTTCATTATCCTTTCAGCTTTTTATTATTCATTTATTTGTTTTAAAGCTAAAATATTATTACTCGGACACTGTTCATATGAAATCCTGACCAGAACATGCTAATTCAGCTTTTAAATCAAGATTATATTCCAACAAATTGTAAGCTGCAGCTATGACATATTGATCACCTAAGTCTTGCCTATGCAAATTTTTGAGTTTTTTTAGTTGCCTACTCAATCCATCTTCCAGAAGCTATTTTTCAGAATGCTTGTATCACTATTTACTGTTACTAGAACACTAAATCTTGCCTTTGGCTAGAAATACTTTTGTGATTTGGCATGGTATATGCGTAGGGACGCACTCAGGATTTTTTTTTTTTTTTTAATTTCTTAAAGAGAAAAAGACATGTGCTAGTGTGCTAATCATATCTCTTTGGAAAAAAAAAAACAAGAGGTGCAATTTATTAACTATAAATTACTAACTTGAAGATCTACTTATTTACTGGTTATTCTGTAATCACAGGATTTACTCCCCATTATTGCACAGCTATTATACACTGTTCTCCATTGCCATGGCACAAGCAATGTCACAGAATTCCTTTTTAAAATGGAGTTTAGCTGATAACATACAGTATAAGATTCATAAACAGCTATTAAACAACTATTGTGTCTCCTAAGACATTATAAATAAATGATATGAGCTAAATAATTTTTACAAAATGACCTTGTGTCCACAGTGCATAAGAAAAAATGTATGTCAAACATAGATTTTACTCTCTTTACCTTTGATATCTAAATTCAAATCTTTAGAAATACAAGGTCTAGTGCTACTCTGTTTAACTCCCATGTATTCCAACAATTTAATTTGTTTTGCTTCAATGTGTGGGTATTTAGCATTTTAACAGTTAATAATAAAAATAATACTACATGGTACACAGAAATTTAAAATACAATACTTATCTCTGCCTTTGCGGGTAAAATTTTTAACATTAAGACGTAGATAGACTGAGTTCATTCAGGTTCAAAACTGTACTGAGTATATCTGCTGACAAATAAATTAAGGAACAGCTAAAATACAGATGTAGAACAACAAGGACAAACAAATCTCTCCTTTTTATTATTACTGTTTTTTTGGTCTATTATACCAACAAAATAGTATAATCTATATATTTTCATTAGGAAGCACCTATTTAATAATTATCTACATACAAAGCCCTGAGACTGTTGCCATAATGGATGGAAGGGGGAAACTTGTGCAGAAGACATTGTGCCAGAAGACATATGCTAGAATAGCTTTAGAGATATTTTCATGTATGTTCTTACTCTTGTAACTTCTGAAATATAATTATTAATGCCCTCCTCTCTCTAAATTTTTGAGATAACAGAAAAATGGCCATCATATCTTTGAAGTATCTAGGAGGAAAAATTATTGTCCGAGTGCATGATCTGTTGACTGACTTAATATTCAAAAGAAGTAAAGCAATGCAAATATTTATTGTAACATGGTTGGGTTTGATGGGAGGTTTAGGGGTGGTTTGTTGCTGTTTTGTTGGTCGGGGTGTGGTTTCATATTTTGGAGGGGTTTTCAGCTATATTACTTTTTTTTACTTTATTTTGGGGAAAAAAACCTTCCTGCCAGAAACTGATGAGGAGAAAGCATTTTTTGAAATTTTTTTACCATTAATGTTTAACTTTCCGGTTAATAAACTTTGTAGTTTTTAACTGAGAGTGATCCCTTCCCACTCACAGAAGAATTTTAAAATAAGTGGATAGGCTAAAATCTTTCTCTTCAGACCTCTACTTTTTACTTTTCCTATGATTGTCTTAAGAATATATTTTTTTTTATTTCCAGTGAGCAAAGATTTATTATCCCCAGAATAAATTTTGAGCAAAATCATGGAGTCAGATTTGTAGTTCTCAATTTCATTTTCAAGTAATCAGTGAAATTATTTTTATTTGCTAATGCACTATGCTCCAATAAGGATACATCAGGTTTTAATACCAGGAATGCACTTAATTTAAGAGATGTGTTTTTTAAACTATAATATTATGGCATTAGTTTAGATTGTCTACAGCTATACCAGGATAAAGATGATTTATTACAAAGTTTATGTTTCCAGCTTCCAACAGAAAACTTCCACTTGCATGGTCTTTCTGACAGCATTGTTTCTGACAGGGTACTGCACTTCATCTCATGCTTCAGGTAGGTTCTCTTTAAAGCTATTATGTTGAGGTGATTAGTCTTTCTCTTTACCCTACTAAGACAGCCAAGCACACCTAGAGAATAAAAAAAACAACAATCAGGATAAGCAGAATGTGCACACAAGCCTCAGACCTCTCCTGCTTTCAGGACTATCTTGTTTTGCAGCTGTGGTGTCTATCTACAGCTCCACCATTTACTGATCCCTCTCAGGTACCAGTACTTATTCACTTAGAGAGAGATCAGTTCTTCAGTTCTCATGAGGGAATGCACCAACTACCATAGATGACTCTAAGAGAAATACACAGGCATTTGATGAACACCATAAATTACACATGTTTTGGGTTTCATTTTAAGAAAGCAGTAGTAGTTATTGATTAGAAACTACTACTTGAAGACCCTGATCAAAAAAAGCAACTACAATTGAAGCTATATTTGATTTTCATAGTTCATGCTGAAAACCTGACTTTCTCAGGGACACGAGCACCATTATTTGATCCCTTACTATAGCGGATGGTACTGTGTCTTCAGGATCATTGGTGTTACTACATCTAGAGTTACTGTTGTTTACAGTTGCCTATAATGGCCAAAAACTTGACTGAACATTAATAATGTCACAGAACTAACCTACAGCTAAAATCTCAAGTCCAAATGGCTTGGAGATTTGGCTTTCTTAGATTATTTATCACTGATCTGAATTTTCAGACTCACAGTGTTAACCTAATGTCTAGCTACTTCTTAACATCATTTACTGGATAGATAGGTATTCATCTCAGGAGGAGGAAACTCATGGACAAAATCCCTCAAAATCACATATTTAAAAAGATTGAAAGTGTTAACTGAGGAAATGCATGACAACGCACTAGAAAAATGTTTGTCATAACTAGTTCCCATCTCTTTTCCACAATCAGCTACATTTGAACTAAGAAGATATATTATTTTAAAAAAAGAAGAAAAAAAGCATATGGTTACAGTACGTTTATAATAATATGTTTTGAAACATCATCATTTCACTTTTTCTCTTTTCCAGTTTCATACTCTGGACATGAGAGCTTTTAATGCTATAGTTCATAATGCTTTTTTCATGATGCTCTGCAGGTATCGAAAAACATATACTGTAAATATTCTGAACCACCAAGCTAGAAGGGCTGTACAATGAGACAACAGATTTTTAAAAACACTGTTATTACCATAAAAGCCAGTAAATGCTGAACTTGGGAAAATTTTCTTGAGGATTCTTTGCAGAATAAGTTAGGAACATGAACAGCACAGTCTAAGTACTTAAACAATCTAAGATTAACAGCAATTGAAGATGGCAAACCTGTAAACATAATTGTTTGCAAAAAAAAAATCGGAAGTATTACAATTCTTTATATTTTTAAATTCCTCAATCTTTCTCTAAGCATCTGTTAAATATCGCTTATGCTAAGCATGCAGAAAGTTATGTGTTAATGACACAACCTAATTTTCTTGGCAAGATATTTCTGTTTCCTTCTTTTTCCTTTGATGGCTAGAGGTAAAAAGTTTCATTTAATTTAATCTTAATTTCAAGAGTGCACCAGGAGGTGAGATATATTATGAAGCCATTTGAGAGATTCTTAGTAGACAAACTAGATAGACTACTTAATTGACAAATACAATTAAAAGGAGAAAGAAAGGAAGAGAGAGAAAGAAATAGAGAAAGAGAGAAAGAAAGAAAGAGAAAGAAAGAAAGAGAAAGAAAGAAAGAAAGAAAGAAAGAGAAAGAAGGAAAGAGAGAGAAAGAGAAAGAGAAAGAAAAAAGAGAGAGCGAGAGAGACAAAGTGAAAGAAAGAATAAAATAAAATGGCCTGAAAAGAAAATAGGACTGGAAAAAACTTATACTAAAAGATTTTTTTTTTTTTGCATAAACTACACAGAAAAAACACAAGTCTTCTTACAGTATGCAGGAATACATAGGAATGCAGATAAATGAAAGATACTTATCCATCTTCAATTTGCAAAAGAGGGTTTTTTTCATAGTTAGGTGTAAGTGAATTTTTTACCTACAACCATCTATTTTTGCAACCCCAAGAAGTACAACTGTAGGCATATATATTTGTTTCATAAATAGATATATATGAATACACATTCCCATTTCAAATGTAGCAGGGAGATAAACTGAGATATCATAACTGTGCTTCTCTGCACTGTTGTAATCTATAGTTTAGACAATGTATTTAACAACACTAAATTAAACAGCTAACCTTACACTGCATTTTTTATTTCGATCCCAATTAATATATTGAGCCTCAGCATACAAGATGGCCAAGACTTTTCATTATAGAAGAGCTTGTTTCAATGCAAAATACTGGTTCATGAACAAAAACTTTTCAGAAACACATGTTGGTTTTATAACTACCGTGTAGGAACGATTTCTCAGTTTCCAGATATGAGGTCATGTCAGTGAATAAAAGAATAAAAGCATGTAATAATGGAAAACTTGTGGATTTGGGTGCTTCTCTGGAATTAGTATTCCAGTGGTGTANTGTAATTATTATTCCAGTGGTGTATATATATATATATATATATATACTGATAGATTCCTCCTTTTGAAATTTACATTTCTTAATTTGCAGTGGAAACTTTTCCAAAATTTTCAATGCTTTCTAAACCTGGAATATAATTTCATGTTTCATTTATTAAATATATTCAAACCAACATGTGCTTAGAGTCATTCTTTCCTCTGGGCAATGCTACCAAGGCATGAGTGTCCCTTAGTCCATGTCCATATGCAGAATAGAATGATTTCTCCACATATATAGAGGAAGTGGGTGAGATTAAAATGCCTTATTACAAGAAGAGTGTATGCCTTGGGGGGCAGGGAAGAGGGGTCAGATAGACAGTCTTCTGCTTGCTTTCTAGAGGTACTTTCTTTTCTTTCATGTAGCAACTTTAAATATTTTAATCTTGTGCATATAAGCGTATTTTACTTCAGTATAAGATCTTTTGCAATTAGGCAACACACTTATGGGAAATGCTGTAGTGAAGAACATTCCCGTCCACTTGTGAATCATGTTGGTTTATCTGCTCTTTGTAGTGAAAAATTGCTTTCTTCTCCATCTGGCCTCGGTAAGGACAGTAACATTGCATTGACTTTCGAATACATTAGATCTGAAATAAAACAAGATCCAAAATAAAATTAGCCAAATCTCGATGAAAGAAAACAAGCCAAGCAAAGTGAATGTTCTTCTCAATGTTATGCTGGGATATTTCTCATAACAAAGAAACAATGTTTTAAAGTTCACTTTGTCCTGTCCCCCATTACCATGGGCAGGAACATCACCCACTGGACCAGGCTGCTCCAGGTCTTAAACGCTGCCACAGATTTGAAATCCACAACCTCGCTAAGCAGCCTGTTCCAGTGCCTCATGACCCTCAGAATTTCTTTCTAATATTAAGCCTAAATTTCCCCTTTTTTGGTTTGAACCCATTACTCCTTGTCCCATCACTACACTTACTGATGAAGAGTCCCTCTCCAGTTTCCCTCCACGTCCCCTTCAGATACTGGAAAGTGGCTATGGGTTCTCTACACAGTATCTGTAATATAAGCATGCACAATACTTTAATAAGTGCCCTTTAAATGATATGCCTTGGGATGTATGGAGGTGAAATTTGGTACAGCTGCTGATAAAATTTGTGATATTTCAACATTTACTATGTGCAAACTTATTTGTCAGTGAAAAGGAGCATTATTTCACATTAGAAATATAAAATCAAATCACAGTACACCTTTTCTTTAGGAAATTTGGGCTAATAGGGGTTCAGTAAAATCATTCACAAATACTTTCTCTATTACCTGTTTTAAGGTTATGGATTTGTGTCAGTCCTTAAATTGTAAATGTGACTGGGACAGTAATATCTTTAAAATAGAAAAAAAAATTAAAAATTAAGAGAAAAAGTTCTGAATAATTTCATTAAACTCCAGCCTCATACCTATAACCCAAACTATCTGTTCTTCTGCCTGGGTAAGGAACAGGTAATACTTTTATTTAGAGGCCTAATAAAGGCTGCTCATGAAAAAAATCCACTCAGATCTTATAATGAAATTTACATTTTAATGAAACTATGAGCACATTATTTTTCCTATCATTAATAACCTTCCTTTTAATGAATTACAAATCAAGGTCATGCAACAAAAAACCTCTTCACAAATCATTTCCTTCTGCTTGCATTGCAGAAACAAAACTAAAGTAAACATGCAACTTTTTTCTTCATATGCATTTTTCATTATCTTAAGTTTTTAGTTACAGACTAAATATTCTGGTCTTAAGCCTTGCAAAACTGTTCTAGAAGAAAATGAAAATCAGCAAAACCATTATAAATATCCACTTAAGGATTATCTTTCACTCCTTGGCCTTCTGTTTGCACTAGTCTCAAGGTTAGATGTGAAATAGCATCTGATATGCAATGTCCTTTAATATCCTGCCCAGTGTGAGTGCTTTTAAAGCAAATCTAACCTCAGCAGCCCCTCACTCAGCCCGTTCAGACTGTTTTTTCTGTTTCTTAAGAAACATTTCTATTTTTATTTACATTTCGAGATGTTAATATTGAATCTTTTAGGAGTTAAAAAGATAAATTTAGGCAGTTACTCACAGTTGTAAATGTGAAGCAAAAAGAGCTGGAAGAGCTATTGAAAAAATTAAAACAGTAGAAAAATACCTATGAAATTTAGAAAAGTATTCCTGCTTTGTGTTGTGTAATTTTGTGATTGCTTAACTATATATTAATATATATAGTTAATACAGCTTCTCTTTTGGAAACTGTTTATTTTCTTAGGATTGGTATTTCTAAGGGAAAGTGCTGTAATACCCAGTAATGTCACATACTAATACTAGAGTGAAGCTTGAATTAATGAGTCACAGCAGAACCTAAATGCATTATTTCCTAACAGACAACAAATAAAAATCTGTGCAATTGTTTTTTTCAGTTTTAAGTACATTTATAAATTTGAGTCAAAGATCAGTTCTGAATTAATTTTAGATCATTTTTGTACTGCTTTTCTAGAAAAATATTTCAGACCTAAAATATGGACATATTGTAAGTTGTATGTCTGTGGAACTAGTTAAAACCAATTGTAAGAACCTTGTATCTCTCAGGACAAAGATTGCCATTACTTCTTCCATATGTAACAGCAAAGCTTCTGATTGTTGAGTCCACAATTTTTTCAAATTCAATTTCTTTTCCATTATTATTTTCAACACAAATGCTGAAACATTCCCTGCAAGAAACCTGTGAAATATTTTGAGAAGTACTTTAGGATAATAATTCAAAATTACAGATCTTTGCCTATGAGCAGTGAGTAGCATAGGTTTTACTATAGTCATAAGCAGGAAAAAATTCTAATGTTAGCAAAATACAACTGTGACTGATTATTATTACTTAGCACCTTTCAGGTAATTGACAACTGGTAGCCTAGATATCAATAAAAAGGAAAGCATTCACCCTATTCTCTCAGTAAACTTAGCAGAACTGGAAAAGCTTTCAAATAGGCATGCAAATTTAGATGAACTCATTTTTCCACCAGGTATTTCCCAAACAACTGCCAGAGCTCAGAGACAATTTTAGAAGGTTTGAGCTTTTCATGACAGATTTCAAAAATAAAGTATTTATGGCCATATGAAGTCTCCTGCTGTTCCTACTAACACAGTAGCAGCACTATGCATTCAGAAAAACTGAGATTTAAGTTAAATGTCGAAGTGAGCTCATGTGGAAAACAGGTGTCTGACAGCTCTGGAAGAAACTTTAGAAGGAGAAACCCGAGAACAAGTTTTCATCCTATTTATTTATACAGAAATTTATTTTAGTAACTTAGTTTGTTACTGGTGCATGACAGCCTTACATTCTGTGGTTTTCATTTAAGGTCTTAGAAACAGTTTGAATTTTACATATCCTTTGGAAATCACAATGAAAACATTTTACAGAATTACAAAAATAAGTTCAAATAATTAGACACCTAATTAGTATATTCAAGTAACAGAAGTTAGAGCTCTCTACTTTTAGCCCATAAAGCTGGAATTTCTACTAAACTAGTTTATCATTCTTTCTTGTACGAGACAGTTTTCATTAAACAAAAAACAACAGCTGTCATTTCTTACCATACTTTTTAACTCTTCCCTTCAAGAGTTCTTTTCAAATAAAGTTGATGTCATTAGGTGATTTTAATACAGAGAATTTATTGCATTTTAGAAAACAATCAAAGTAAACTTCAGAGTATTTTTACCTATGGTTTTGTTTTGATCACGATGGCCCCTTATAACCCTGGATCATTGGCCATACTGTTCCTGTATGAAATTTATTATGCGACAGTAAATATTCAGAATTGGTTATATAAATCTATGTTGTTTTGGCGTTATATATCTATAATAAAAACATACTGCATAATTACATTAAACCTGATAGATACCTGTTTATTTTAGCTGAGAAGCTCAACCTAAAACAAAATAATTTTTGTGCTGTTTGCTTGTCCATTTCTAATTAATGTTTTACAATGTGCTCCTTTAAAATACTTTAGACATTAGCTCTTCTGCAGAGCCACATATATTATCATCTTTTGATTGGAGTATAAACTCAGGCTACACTGTATGAACAATTTAATCCCACTTTAAGCTTACTATTGTACCAGCCTTTATGATCAAAGAGTGTATATTGTGATGTATCTTAATCAGAAAATTTAACTCTTGTAGATGCGATAAAACACAGTCACATGAAAATCATCCATTAATACTGTATATCCATTCACAGATTATTTTGCAGTCTGTCACACTTGCAGATGTTTAAACAGTTTTAATGGACTGATACTTTAAAAAAAAATCTAAGTGAGAAATCTCAGGGAGTTCTTGTCAAGGAATCAATTTTACTATTCTGTGTGATTAAATAGATGGACCTTTTGGTCCCGGAGACATCCTGGATGAAAAAATTAAAATTGAAAAAACAGGTGAATCAAGAAAAATCAAGCAAGACATATGAATGACAGAGCAGACACATCCTTGTCAAAAGTCTTTGAGCTGCACTTGAGGATTGCAACTACTACAGGCATTTTGATGTATATCAAATATACATCCTTCGTGCATATTCTTCAGTCTTGTACTTTTGGCCTGAGACAAGAAACTCAGCCAGAAGAGATCTCTTTTAGACACGGCATAGACAATGTCATCCACATGATGGTACTTTTCAAACACAGAACAGAAGGAAGACTAGCTTGAGTTTTTCTTCCTTTCATGTGTTACTTTTACAGATTTATCATTTACATCAAGCTTCTTTTTTCTTACTTCTAAGACTATTGTAGAGGAACTAATGCTTTTTAATAACCACTGGCCTTGCTGTTTTATTAAATGTCTCTTGAGCTGCCAATGCGCATGTACATATACATGCATACACACACAATCACATCTTGTTACACTTCTCTACTTTCTTATGGAAACAACTTTACAGATTCCTCTTCACGTTCTTTTGTTTTGTTTTGCTTTTTGCCTATGGAATTATGACTTTTTCAAATGTCCAGCAGATATCCCAAGAGATTTCCCAGAAATGTGTTTTCTTCCCCATATATTTTTATCAGAGCTAGTAACAGTATTTCATTGTTGAATCTTAAAAAAGAGATTAGCAAACCTGTTTAGGCAGAATAAAGACAAAGAATGCTGGAAAAAGGATTTTATTTATATTTTTAATGACAATTCATGAAACTTTATCTAATGATATATACTGGTTTACTGTGAATTGTTCCAAATCCGTTAGGTAGTGATTAGGCTTAAAAATCCAATTTATACAATGCATATTTTTCCGGGAAGTATTTTTTGGTGGAATTTGTTGGCTAATTAAGATGAACTATACCTTGAACAGTGATCTTTGTGGAAATCTGCTATTTTCAGTTCAAATAAACATTTTCTTAATATATATCTTCTATCCCAATAATCCAAAAAATTCTTCATGCCTTCAAGCTGTGAAATAATACTAATTAATTTTACTAATTGTTATAAAGCCTTTTTCACATCTAGGCCCCCATTTCATATTTTGTGGATTCTATTGTATTTTTAATTCTCTATGCAAGGTCTTGGCTTTGATTTTCCACTACAGATACTGGTAAGAGTACAAGATATATAACATGATGCATTTGTAAAGGAAGAAAGGTATCACCTCGTAAAATAAATTTTTCAATGAATCAGAATCACCAGACTAGTTCAAGTCACTAGTGTATACAATAGAATAAACAATTTTCTCCATATTACAGCTAATGAAACCAGCAGTGAGAATACTTTGTTAATTTTTGAAGAGTTAATAAACAAAAATGAAGTGAGAAGCATAAGTTGCTAATTTTGAATTTTTTTCATGCAAAAAATACATTTGTCCAAGTTATATTCATTCGTTTCGACTATAGTCAGAAGTCAATTCTGTATATGCATATGTATTCCCACTTCAGAATCTGCATGTCATTTATCTCTGTACCATTTCTGAATTACATCATGTTTACATAACTTATGTCTGTGTGGAACATTAGTACTTCACTTAAGTACAGCCCATACAGAGAGAGACAAAAATATGCATTTGAAACTCATTAAAATATATATGTCAAACTGTCTTCATTGTAATAAACTCAAGTATTTAGGCACGTTATGTTCCCACATCAAAAGAAAAACAAAAAAGTTAACCCAAGATCACATGCTGGGATAGAAAAGTCATCAAGGTTTACTTTAGAGTATATATATGGAAAGAAAGCAAATTTGAAGAAGAAAGTTATGAAGAAGGAAGGAGGGAATAGAGTTTGAGCAATGGCTGAGCAAAACAGCTATGTGGCCAACTCTGTGGCCTTGGAAAAATCCATGAGTGACTTTTGGGACAGCAGTACTGCCTGAAAAAGCAGTGTGACTGAGAATAGGCAAATAGTCTCCAGCTGTTTCATTCTTTTCCTGTTCATTAATGTATGTCTTCTTGGCAGGATAAAAATTGTATTATTATATTCAGTCTGTCACCTCTTTCCTAAACCAAGTAAAATCTCCTCATTTCAGCTTGTGACTTTGATAAATCCAATCCAAAGTACTTTCTGAGAAAAAAAAAAAATGCTATCTAAAGACATACTTCCTTAAATTTTTTCAGATCACAATTTGTAAAGGAAAACTCAAGTATTTCTGGGTGTTTTTATCCCTTCAGCTTCTTTTGCCAACATAATCACGTATTTATGAAAATGCTCTTTTTCTCCAATTTAAACTTATATAATGAACTTTTAATTTGTAGTTACTTTTTAACTCTAATATGTCCTCTCCCCTTCCTTTTGTTCTGCTTCATATGGATACTGGAATTTTTCACTAGGCATGACAACTCCCCATTCACCTTCTCTGTGTGATTCATTCTTGAAGTTTTATCAGATAATTGTGCAATCATTGCAAAGAACTATTGTATTTAGCCTGCTTTTTATGGAAATTCTATTTTTCTCATTATTGCTGTCATACTACTTTTAGCCTTTCCTAGTTTTATTAGATTCTTTCTAGCCAAAAATACATGCAATAGTCAAGGTGTGGATATATTACAGTTATAAAGAGTATTGTAATAAAGATAGTCAACCACAATAAAAAGGATGACAAGCAAGTCCTCCTTTTCTACTTAAATATGTATGGCATACTTGAACAGATAAGTTTAGAATGACAATGTTATAAATTTATCATTTGGAGAAAATGTGGCTTCAAGAGAAACAGATAAAATAAGTGAAAAACAGTCATGTAGTGTTTGTGTGTTTATTTATGACTGCTGCATGTCAAGCTTCAAAAAATTTGAAATTATCTAAGTTCACCTAAAAATCAAGTGCACATATTTGAGTGCTCATTATTAAAGCTGGTCAGCATTTTTATTATTATTATTTAAAAAATTATTTTGACAGAAAAATACTAATTTCAAAGGCAAGTTTAAAGAATAAATATGTCATCCCTTGGATTGGATTTCTGAACAAGACTGCAAGGACACACAGAAGAGCAGAAACTTTCTTAGCTCAGTTGCTAGGACTTTCATCAGAGATTCACGGTTAGATCCAGCTTTCTGTCGAAAACAATTAATCCTTTCCATAGGTAACCTTGAGCAGAGGTCTGGCCACACTTTATGCTGGAATATCCTCAAACGTGGAACTAAGACAAAAAGCTGACTCATAACCATATTTTACAGCACACACCAAGAACATAATTAATTTTTGAGTGATTGATAAGTCTCAACATTTTCGGGATTTTTTTGCAGAATTTTTCTCTTGTAGCTTTCCTTGCATCTGTGCTATATTACTGATACTGTACAAGGAAACTGTAGTGTCCCAATGCCAGCTACAGTGAGCAGAGACTTTGCACTGAATTCAGGTTGTCAGTAAAAGCAATGTGCATATTCATGTTAAACTTCACAATCACCTTGGTCTTCTCCCTACTTAAACACAAATTTAACAGCGTAGATTAGAGATAGCCATTTCCTGCTCTGGAGATTTGTACTCTAATGATCAGCAGCTATATTGTACTCTAGCTGATGTTTGGGCAACACAATTTCCTTTTGGTTGGCAATCTACACACTCCTCTGAGGACAGGGGAATTCACTGGAATAGCTTGTGAACATATGGAGTTTAATTTTTTATTTGTCTAAGCCTGATCATCTATTGGTAAATTCCACAAATTATTATGAAAATCCCATAATCAGGATGATTTTCATTAAAAACATAAAAGGGAACATGCACAAGGATAATAACATCCTCTTTTAAAAAATAGACTGTGGGGTTTTTTTTAATAGATTAATCCTTCCGTAGGAAATATCCTTCTCTTTCATGGAATGAAATGCCAATTTTTTGAAGATATGGCTGTCATGAATCCACATGAATGACAGTTTCTAGCACAATTTATGTCAGTTACAGTAGCAAGACTGAAAGCTTGTATTATTTGTAATCAAGCAGAATACTGTTTGTCCTAGAAAGACATGTTCAACTGCACACTAATAACAAAGACAGCAACAAACACAAGTCACTTACTGGCACACTGGTAGAGCTGCTATGCCTTTACTAACTTACACATTTTCCCACCATTTAAAGGTTACACTCTGAAGGGGCTCTTAGATGAAGATAGTCAATATTTTCAGAAATGCCGAGAATTATTGCATAATCACAAGAAAACAAACAAACAAACAAACAAATAAACCCAAGCAAACAAAACCTTAAGAGGGCTGGGACATTTTTCAATGCATTTTGCTTCCCAGCATTATCGGAGAAAGCAATTTAATTTTGCTTTTGCTACTTTTAAGGAAAGGTGTCTCACATTAGACTGTTTTAAACAAAGAAAATGAAAAGGAAAATGAGGAAAGCATTTAGCATGTTTTGAGTCACTTTATATCTCATTTGATCTACCACCTGTAGCTCTGACCTTTACTTGTTTTGATTACTCAGAGCTTGTGTTTTTGGCAGTCATACTCTGCCTTGTGACAAGCATTATCAACTTCTCACCCTGTGCTGGTTGGAACACCTGAGACATCAGAGAATTTTAACAACTTCAGCAGGCAAACAAAGAGCAAAACAGAGCAAAGCACTGAATTGCCTGAAATATTCATGTCTAGTTTGCAGGAAAAAAAAATGGTTTGCAGTGTCAGGATAGATTGTTGTAAATATAAGGATAAAGTAGCTAAAAAGTCATCCTGGTTCATTTGAAACATACTCCAATCATTTCTCAGCCACCAACAGAGCACCACTTGGAAAATCTATAGAAGATACTAAGAGAAATAAGTCTTGAGGAATATGTACACCATTATTATTAAACCCATAGGGATGTGTCCTGCTCTGGTAAGGACATGATTTTTCCAAAACATCTAACTGCTAATCACACGTAACTCTGAAGTGGCCAAGTCTGTCAAAAAGGTCAGTGGTATCCTTTGTGAGACCTCTGTCAGCAGGTAAGGGGAGGTGATCTTGTACCTCTATTCAGCGCAGGTAAGGCCACATTTGGAGTGGTGAGTCCATTTCTGGGCTCTTCAGCACAAGAGAGACATGGAGGTCCTGGAGAGAGTCCAGTGGAAGCTGACAAAGATGATTATGAGTCTGGAACACCTCTCTTACAAGGAAAGGCTGATGGAGGTGGGCCTGCTCAGTCTCAAGAGACAACAGAGTGGGGGTTTCACCAATGTCTATCAGTATCTGAAGAGAGGGTGTAAAAGGATGGAGCCAGGCTCTGCTCAGTGGTGCCGAGCAGTAAGACGAGAGGCCAGAAACTGATGCACAGGAAGTTCCACCCAAATGTAGAGAAGAACTTCTTTGTTGTGTGACTGACTAAGCACTGGAACAGAGTATGCAGAGAGATTTTGAGGTCTCCTTCTCTGAAGATATTCAGGAACCATCTGTTTGCAAACCTGTGCATTATGTTATGGGATGACCCTGTTCATGAATGGGGAGATTGGACCAGTTGAAGCCCCCTTGGTGGTCCTTTCCAGCCTTAATTATTCTTTGATTCTGTGAAGACTTCTAAAGCATCACTTAAGCAAAAAAATTGAACAGAATTATAACAATATCCATTTCTATAGAAATTTCAAGAAAAAAAAATTAAATCCAAGTGATATTATCATACCTCCATACATTAACATTTTCAGTGACAAAAGTTCTTGCTAACACAAACCTTAGACAAATCTGTGAATTTCATCTCCTATTCATGACATCTTCAGCTTTGAAATTAAACTATTAATTTATTCTCAATTTTAAGGGGAAGCAATTATATTTCTATTTATAATAAAATATAAAAAACACAGTCTAGGAAAAGAATGCAATCTCTTTAATTTATAATATGTACATATACATAGAAACAATACATATATATACATCTGTTTCAGATGTCCATTTTCCACATATAATTCATTAAATGCAAGGGAATCATGACTGCTTAGTGAAAATGTATTTTCACTCTCTGTATTTAAGCCTGAAATATATTTCTACGTAAGTAAGATAATCCCTTTAGCCACAGTGATAAACAGAGAATTACAGAATCATTGAGGTTTGAAGGGATCTTTGGAGATCACCTAGTTTAACCTTCCTCCTAAAGCAGGTTCACCTAAAGCAGGTTGCACAGAATCACACCCAGATGGAGTCTGGATATCCTCAGAGAGGAGCCTCCACAACCTCTGGGCAGCCTGTTCCAGTGCTCTCCCATATTCCTGTGTTTCAGCTTGTGTTTTTGTTGCCCCTTATCCTCTTGCTGGGCACCTCTGAAGAGAGTCTGGCCCCATCTTCTTGACATCCACCCTTAGGTTATTTGTATGCATTGATAAGAATTTCTCTCAATTTCCTCTTCTCCAGGCTAACACACTGCAGCTTTTGTGATACAAGACTGTCATTGTTCGACACACAGGCACACACGCACACTCACTTTGGTGACAAGGCATGAACTGTTTAATATAAGATCTGACTCCACTTTTATAGTATTTTTACAAAGGCCAGGGATTGAGGGAGAAGGTTGACACCTCTCCCCATCCCATTGGTCAAGAAAACTGTCCATCAGCTGTCCATATCTCTAAAACAAAGAATGTAAACTACTTTGACAAATTAAAACATTGCTTCTATTTATAACACTCGTGTGTGAGAAACTACCTAAGAACTGTGAACTGTGGGACACAAACAGAAGGCTGAAAAATCAGGGTGACGTTAGACTTATTCCATTTCCTGTGTCTTGAAATGTGTTATTTAAAACAAAACAAAAAAATCTATAATTATTTCATTAGATAATAAAGCTTAACAACCTGTGAAAGTAACTGTCAACTAATGACTGGATAAATAATGTTTCTTTTGAAGACTAGCCTTTTAATTCTAACCATATTCTAATACCTTGTGCCACTAATGAAATACTTTGAAAACACACATAAACTACATTATTTGTCCTTCATTTTTCATTCAACCTTCTTTTTAAACTCCTCAAAATTTTGGTGGAGAGGGTGAACTGATCAAACCAATTTGGTTCCAGGAATACTATTGAAATGAAAGATCTGTTTTATAAACCTTATTTTACGGAATCATAGAATGGTTTTGGCTTGGCAGGGACCTTAAAGATAATTCAGTTCCAAACTCCTGCTGTGGGCCTAGACATCTTTCACTGAAACCAAGGTGCTCAGAGATCCATCTAACCTGGTCTTGAACACTTCCAGGGATGGGGCATTCACAACTTCTCTGACCAACCTGTTGCTGTGTCTCCACAAATCACACTGAAGATTTTTTTTCCTACTTTCTTTCAGTTTAAAGCCATTATCCTTTTCCCCATAAATATATGTTCCCGTAAAAAGTCTCTCCCCCTTTTTTTCTTGTAGGCTCCCATCAGGTACCAGAAGGCCACAATTAGGTCACCTCAAAACCTTCTCTTCTCCAGCCTGAACGATCTTTATTCTCTTAGAGTTTCCTCATAGGACAGGTGCTCTATCCTTTTGATTAGCTTGGTGGTCCTCCTCTGGACTCATATACCAACAGTCAACGTCCTTGGTGTGCTGGAAAAATTGGCATAGTTCTATGACCAAAGTTAACTCAGGCAAAATCCAACTTCTCATTAGCAACACTGAGACACTGGATGTTTCTGCTGTGAGCATTCAAAATGCTGTGAAAATTGACTGTAATTTAATTGCATTTTTTAATAGAAATATATTTGGTAGTTTTATACCATTAACATAACCAGTTCATTCTATTTTTGTATCTTTTTTTTTGTTTGGTTGGTTTTTTTATGTGGCAGGAATAATTTTATAACTGAGGAACGGCTTTGAGGCTGCATAGTGTCACAAATTAGTGGTTAGGCCACTTAAGGAATCACTTTCAAAGGTATTAGCAAAAGCAGGTTTTAATAAAAGAATGTGAAAGCATGACTTAACAAAGTACATACAACAAAGGAAAACTGATCAGAATTAATTAAAAATTATTTGTATGGATACCAAGGATATGAAGGATAGCACAGCAAAGGCTAAAAGAGGTGCTCTGTGAAATGCACCCCAAAACAAGTCATAGCATTGGAAGTCCTTGTTTTCAGATATTCTTTGAAAAAAAGAATTCTCTAGTGTGGTAAGGTGGCAGATATACGATATTCACATCGAGCTCTGCCATGTTCTCTACAGAGTATCATTAAGAAATCATGCATTTTTCAGAAACACAAGGAATAAAGAAAATTCCTAACACATCCTTCTGATTCTAGCTATACACAATTAACTGCTTATCCAAGTCTTCCTCAGAACTGTCAAAGTCCTTTAGGAATGGTGTTCTCCAATTTAGTATCCACTAAAAAGAAAACCACATGCTGCTTCTCTCCTCCTGTGGGAGACAAAATGCAGGGACTGGGGGTTGAGATAAGAACAATTTACTGGAAACAGCAATGACAATAAGAAAACATAAAGTAACAGCAACAATATTAGTACTAAAAGCATGCAAAAAAGAAGATGATTTACAAGCAAAAATACCCACCATGGACCACAGCCGACAGCAGGGCTAATGGATTCCCTACCCAGCCATGCTTTCATTCCACCCAAAGTCATGCCCTTCTTCCCAGAAGAGACAGTCTCCTGCTTCCACCCCCAAGCGATGACATGAATTACTGTAGAATAAAAACATAGACATGCTAAGTGGGTGCAGGCTCTGCCTCCTCACAACTACTGCAAAAAATAAAAATTAACTCTGTACTGGTCGAAACCAGGACAGGGAGATGAGTGAAAAAATAAAGGTCTGTTTCTGTTGGGGTTTTTTTTGTGGGAAGAAAAACTGCAAAAATTTGTCCACCCTCCTGGTTTTGTTTTGTTTTGTTTTGTTTTTGTTTTTGTTTTTTAATTTTCTCTGAACCTCTGTGTTTCAAAAAGTACTTTAGTCAATGTGTTTTTATTGAAATTAATATATTTCAGGGATGGATTTCCTTCAGATATTATTCAGTTCTGTAGCTAGTGGTTGTTCGGAAGACCTCTTTCCTTCATGTGCTGCATTCTGCAGTCCCAGAGGTGTGGAAAAAAAGAAATGATTCCAAGATAATGCTGAAAACTGTACTTTCTTAAACATGCTGGAAAAAGAAAAATGCAATTCTTTTGAGACAAGAATCCTAATTTTAGCAAATTTTGGGGCTTTTAACCAAAAAAAGAGTGCATTTTGATGAAGATTTATTATAGCCTACAGTTTTAAGCCCATTTTTTTGTGGAATATTTTACATCAGGCCATTGAATAATGAAATAGACAAACTTCATCTTTTTGAGGCAAAGAATTTTAACAGATCTATGTGAAATAAAGCTACACAGATTAAAAAAAATTATTAAGATTCAGATTCAATTCTTCTATATTTCATGAAAGGGTGAAAAAAATTTTGAAAATCTGTAAGGGAAAATTGCCAGAAAAAAATTCAGAAAATTTTACTTGGGAAAAGGAATGGAATATTCTGAAAAACAGTTTAGAAGCATTATTGAGAGTCCCACTACTATGGTTTTTAAATTAGTTATTAGTTTGATTTCAGCTTACTCAGTCATTGGGCTGAGATCGTTCTCAGGCTACATTTGCTCAGGTGTTTGTACTGAGGTACAACTTTAAACTTTAAACCTGTTTCTGTGGATCATTGTTTGGTAATATAACATTGTATAGTAAGAAGCCTGTAGGGCTTAAGTAGGTTTGCATTTTTGCTTCAATTGATTGGAACTTTAATCTTAAGAGTGTTTGCAGGACTTGCATTCCAGAGTTAGACCCATACAAGGATGAGAAGAACAACTCAACACCAAAGCAAAGGAAGCCAGCAAAATTCTTAACAATTTTTTAGATCAATTTCAGGTCTTTTCATCTTACATTATGTATACAAAATCTGGTACTTAAAACCAGAAATTCCTGTAAACTCACATGCTGGTAATTATTAAGTTACCTGCTAGTGAGCAGCAGAAAGATGCTGTGTTCTGCAGGATATCCCTAGTAAAATATTTGTTCTGGGTATCAAGGTATCAACTATTTCAAGTCAGCTGCCTGGCTTTAATTTTCTCATGGAGTCTAGAAATCTCTGCCAATATTTTGCTTTATAAAGAGTTGAAACCTTAAGAATTGCAGTTTTCGTGATTTAATAGTTCAAATTTAGACTAAATATGTATGATTAATAATCCGAGATTTCATTTTCCTCTCACTTGACTTCTGTTGGTGTGTTCTGAGTATACTCCCAACCTCATAGTCTAAAGGCAATGCTGGATAAAAAGTCTATCTTCTTCTATCTGTAAGAGCTTCATTTTACATCCAATAATTAAATGCCAATTGGAAGCTGAAAAGTAACATGTATGAGCATGACTTTTTCAACAGTTATATCTTTGATTTGGGAGAAACAGTGCACACTTCTGTGCTAGCAAATTTAAGATAAAATACCTCAATATTCTTTAGAGACTGAATTTGACCGTAAATCTCTCCTCTATCAGCTTACATTCTAAGTCATAAAACTAATTGGTTTTGCTTATTTTCTTTCTCTGAATAATCAACATTTATATACGCAGTAAGACATCATAAATTTAACTATGTTTGACTTAATTATTCTTTTGGGTAAAATATTAAAAGTAATGACATTGTCTAAATAGAGGTCCATGACACATTTTTCAGAAAAAGAGAAAAGAGGTAAAAAATAGGAATTTTTTGCACAACGGGGACATAGCATAGGCAGACCTATAAATAATGAAGCTGTACCTCTGAAGTTTGAATTTTTAGAATTTCTTTTATTACATTAATTGTTCTCTCTATTCAGCTTTCTCCATCTATCCTCAAAATAAGTTGTTTTCACAATTGCTTAAATTTACAACAGAAATTATTTATAAATATACCCTTGTAGAAAACATATAACCATCAGATTATTGTAGAATACGTAGTCAAATTACAACACAGCCCTTTTGCAAACACTTTATTTTCTCCTTGTGCTAGGTCCGGTTAGGGGAAAGAAAGGAATGAAGAAAACATCATTACACTTTTGATAGTTTTAGTCTTACTTCTTAATTGGTATGTTGCCCTTTACTCTTCCAAAACCAGCACAGTTGTTGTGGAGACTGATTTCTGACACAATAATTATCCTTGAAGATTTGGTTATGACACCAGATAAGATTCGTTATGTATGCCATTGGAGTTCTTTGGAGTGCCTTCAAGGGAAGACTCAGAAAGAAACTTTTTCACTCCATCGTAGAAGAATCTTTTCTTTCTCTCTTTCCTTATCATAATTGAACTCTAAGAATAGCTATAACTACATTGCTAAATTTGTTTTTGTTTTAACACTTAGAATGTGTAATTATGCTTAGTTCCTGCACAGAAAAGTTGTCTTTAAGAAACAAGTGCCTTTAGAATTATAGTCCTAGACTATCAGGAGCCAGAGTAAGATTTGGTTGAATGCTTATTAGGTCCTAGAGGCTAAAAAGAAGCTAAAACCCCACAAAGATTGAAGTCAGAGACATGTCTAAACTTAGAGAAAGTAAGAAATATAAATGCAGTAATAATAGCAAAGTGAAGCGTGAAATATACTGGTGATCAGTCATAAGGTTAATTTTCCAAACATGTATAAGGGTTCTTCATTCTAGTCCATGGCAGTGTCTGAATGCCTGTTGCCTTGCACATAATTTACAGACTGGCATTCATTTGTAATTTGAAAATTTCCACAAAAATCATGAGTTTTCACCTAAGCCTGTGAAATTAGAATTATTTAGAATTTCCTTTGATTTATCTGGGTAATGGATCAAGCCTTTAAGTCAGTGGTCACATTCCACTATGCAGAACTGCTGGGAGCTCTTGGCCTGGGTGAACAATTGCACATTCTACTTATTCAGTGTGAAAAAAATGTCTGGGGACAACTCTTTCGGTTGTTTGTAAGTCAGATTTGAACGATCTAGGTTTTAGAAAGTAAAATCACCTCCATCAAATAACATAACTACATCACAGGAATTAACTGAATACATTTTGACAGGAATTCCATGTTCATCTCTGTAGGTCTTCTGTCCCTTTTTTTCACTTTCTTGACCTTGGGAACGCAACACTCATGAGCTTAGAGGAAGTGGCATTTGAATATTTAACAGGCCTTGTATTATGGTAGGCAAATTTGGGGAATTATAAAACTTAATGTCCTAGAATGACTTTATGATGCTTGTATCCCCAGTCGTCTGTTCTGTATATTGTGTTGTGTACCTGTAAGACTGATTCTGAGATCAAAACAAAGAAAGGAGAAGCGCACAGTTTGT
>WBMY01006279.1:110937-134151 GCA_013397315.1 Donacobius atricapilla | reverse complement strand
CCTCAAACCCCACAACCACCTCACCCCAAACCCCACAACCATCTCCCCTAAAACCCACAAACCACCTTCCCCAACCCACCCCAAGCAGCTACCTCCCCCTAACCCTCCCCCAACCACCATCTCCCTACAAACCAAACCAAATCAAATCCTCCGCAAAACGTACAAACCTCCCCTCATATCTATATTGTACCAACATGCATCTCTCTTCTTCTTTCCCCCTCCAGTCCTTTCCTCCTCCTGCAGTGTTCTATGCCAGGGATGGATTTCACGGAAGCCTATTCTGACCGGTGCTCGGCCGTGGGCCTTGCAGCCAGAGAAGGAAACGTTGAAATACTGAGGGAATTGATTAATCGGGGATACAGCGTTGATGTCCCGGATAACAGGAGGTGGTTGCCCATCCACGAAGCGGCAGCGCACAATTCCAGTGAGTGCCTGAAGCTGCTCATTGATACAGGTAAGGAAAGCCTGATGGGAAATAGTGTGGTTTTCTGTTACCCTGTCATAGAAAATACAAGTTACATAGATTTATCCTATCCTTGTTTGGGGATTTTCTGTGTGGTTTCCCAACTGCGGTAAAGGGAAGTTGACACGCTGCAGTTCATGGGGGATACTTGAGGTGATAACAGCACATTCATGGGTGTTGCGTAGGCCACGTATCTCAAATAACTGTTGTTTTCTTAAAATCATTGTATTTTGTAATTCACTGCCAAATATCCCTTTTTTTCTCTTCATTATGCTCCTGTGCAGCTCCAGCTGAGGACTACATCCATTCGAGGACATTCGAAGGGCTGTGTGCTCTGCACCTCTCCGCTCGTCATGGCTCTGTGGAATGTCTCCGGGTTCTCCTGGAAGCTGGGGCTGACCTCAACAATGTCACCACCGAATCCGCCACCACCCCACTCTTCCTAGGTGACAAGAACTTCCCTGAAATCCCAAAGAGTTAAACTCATGAGTTTAAACTCAAGTTTCTCTGAGTTTAAACTCACCAGAATTTCTTCCTTGCCTGCCATGTGGTGTCTTTTTGTAGCCCTAAATACCAGGCTTTAGACTCAGAGATGGAGTGGGTGTGGAAATAACCTTTTGTTTATGGGTAAATCTGCTTCAGACAGTGTTCTAAAACAAAATTATAAAAGCAGACTGGTTTTCTGCATCAAACACAGAAAAACTTAGAAAGGTTCAGGATTACATCTGTATGAGGCTGTTTCAAAGCCATTTTGACTTTTATAATTCCTCCCTAATTCTTATGTAAAAAGACTTATTTTTGACATTCCTAGTTTGGCAATTAAGGTCCATTATTTTAGCATTTTTTCTATGATTTATGTTTGGCCTTAATGCTTAAAACTTCTGTTACGGTGAATCCTGAGAGTCTAAATCATCTGATTAAATACATTTATTGATTTACTTGCCTCTGTACTTAGACATCATCTGGGTCATACCTTTGTTTCCAAGTTTGGGGGAATTTTGGTATAATTTCCAACACTGTTTTGGGATCTAAACATAGAAAGCAAGTAAGTATATAATGGGCAAGTTTAAAGGCATTATGATTATTGTTTCAGGAAGTTGGCAGTGAGACCTTTTGAGCTTTTAAATCCAAATACTTAAATTATTTATTTTTAAAATTCTTCAATAAGAGGTTTTTTTTTTTCATTACTGTTCCATGGAAGCTGTTGAAAATAGACACGCAGAGGTTGTCAAGTTTCTGCTCCAACATGGAGCAAATGTTGAAGGTTCTCATTCTTGGTCTGGATGGAATTCTTTGCACCAAGCTTCATTTCAGGTAACCTGTGAGCACATAATGTAATTTCCATGTAACTGGTGTATTCTGGGGGATAATTATTTCCTTAATAATTATTGCATTTTTGTCAGGCAATTTGTCCTAACCTACCCTAGCAGTCATAAGCTTGTACTTAAAAATATGTTGGTGTAATGGTTCTAACACATACAAATGAGTTTATCATGTAAATGAGAAAAAGTGATCAATTTGAACTTGCCTAATTTCTTTTACCATTAATTTTTCAGTGCAGCTTCAGAATATTGAGTATATTGTGGGTTTTATTCTTTCTGTCTAGAACATGTGGGGAAAAGCAGGTTATGTAATTTCCTTACTTTCCTGCTGATTGAGTCTTAAAACATTTATTTCAGGGTTCCACTGAGATAATGCAAATGCTCCTGGAAAAAGGGGCCAGCAAGGACTGTCGCGATGACTTTGGAATTACCCCTCTGTTTGTGGCTGCTCAGTACGGCCAGCTGGAGAGCCTGCGGCTGCTTCTGTCCCATGGTAACCACAATCCTTCATTTTCCTTGCTACACTTCCATCAACTCCCACTAAATGCAATTTTACCTCTGCTCTTGCACTTCATTATTTTGAATATTAGAGGTTTTATTTCCTTATTGCTGCAGAAAACTTGCTGAGTTTGCAGCCACCCTGTGAAACAGGATGACTGATGGATGAGACTTCGGTTTTGTTTTGTGTCAGGTGCAGACGTCAACTGCCAGGCCAAAGACAGGGCCACCCCCCTGCTGATTGCTGCACAGGAGGGACACCTGGATTGTGTGAAGCTGCTGCTGACTGCAGGGGCAGACCCAAACCTCTATTGCAACGAGGATAACTGGCAGTTACCCATTCATGCAGCAGCTGAGATGGGCCATGCAAAGTAGGTGGTTGCAGAGGCATTCAGACAGAAGATCCTGGTCACACAAATCTGATCCCCAAAGGAGGAAGTTCAGCCCTAAAAGGGAGAAAAATTGATTGTTCAAACTGATCTGTAGTTTAGAAGTTCTGTTTATTTTCGTATTTTAAATGTCTCATAGTAGTTTCTTCCACACTGACAGGGAGTAGGTTTAGATGAAATATTCGGAAGAAATTGTTCCCTGTGACGGTGGAGAGGCCCTGGCACAGGTTGCCCAGAGAAGCTGTGGCTGCCCTTGCATCCCTGGAAGTGTCCAAGGCCAGGTTGGATGGGGCTTGAAGCAACCTGGGATAGTGGAAGTGTGCCTGCCCATTGCAGGGGATAGAACTGGATCACCTTTAATGTCCCTTCCAACCCCAACCATTCTATGATTATATGATTTTTAATTCAGTGTCTAACCTGGGTTTGATCCATATCCTAATTAATGTAGAGGGTTTTCCACAGTGCTGAACCAGATATCAATTCACTTCATGGCCATATTACTTTTCCATTTAAAAATACAAATAACCGCATTATACATTATATATGACTTGAACAGCTGCTAATTAGAATTCTGTATTAAGTAGCTGAAGTAATTATATGCAAATATTGGATTAGCTGCACCAGCCAGAAAAATCAAAGCCACAAAACAGTTTCTTTAATCTTTCCAGAGATGCATTTGTAGCTTTACCCAATTTCAGAGATACAAGTCAGTTCCACAGCAGAGAGCCAAGAGTGGAAGGAAGTTTTGGGAATAGACCATTGGGGAGAAGGATCTCTCAGGAGCTCCATGATTCACACATGGACAGCACTTAAATATATAAATGATGGTACATCACTGGCAACCCTAACGCAGCACAAGTAAGTTCCAGCAGCAAAGGAACTGGTGTTTGTCACAAATGTGATGTGGCCTGGGGTGTGAGCTGTAAACAGAATGATTTTTCTGTTTCACAGAACTAAGAATTCATTTCATTTGCAACTCACATTTCCAGTTTGCTTCCAAACTTCCTTGGAGATGGGATTTAATGTGCAGTCGTGTTCTGTTGCTGTGAAAAGAATTGGGTAATAGGAAGTAGCTGTCCCTGGTTTGGTTTAAAATACTTCTTTCCAGCCAAATCCATCCCAAAGCACAACATTTGCCAGGGGTCTGCGTATGGAATTATAAAGCTGCAAATTCAAGAGTGAGAAACCATGATTTTCTTCCAAAGCTGCAATGACCCTGTGCAAAAATGACCGTGTGTTTAAGATAAATCATTGCATTAGATCAGAAAACGGTGGTTTTAAATATCTGCAGGATACTGGAGCTGCTGATTCCAGTCACTGACCGGATTTGTGACAAGGGTGAGGGCAAAGTGAGCCCCGTGTATTCCGCGCTGTACGGCGGGGATGGAGAGTGCCTGGAAATGTTGCTCAAACAGGGCTTCAGCCCAGACGCTCAGGAGTGCCTGGACTTCGACTGCAGGTCCCCCATGTGCATGATCTTCCAAAAGCAGTAAGCAAACCTATTTTGAAATTATTCATAATCATATTTGCTTTAATTAGCTTATTTAAACCTGTAGTTTCCCACCTTCCTCCCTCAACTCCTGTCTATCATCTAATATTTTTCCAGAATTCCAGGTGTTCCTCCTTTGCAGACACTCTTCATTAATATTCCTCCTAGGGAATATTCATGTGAAGTCCTGGAATGTGACTCAAGTGCTGCACTGAGGAAAACATCTTCAAAAATGGCTTTTGAATCCTCTCAGATTTTAACAGATTATTTCTTGTACATAGATTGAAATTTATTTATGGCATAGATGCTGCCATTTAAATTAATGAAATTTGTTAGTAATGAATTTAGTTCGTGGCCTGCTCCTAGGAAGCTGCCTTTAAAAATCCTTGGACACAGTTTTTCCCTTTCTGTCCTGGTGTTGCGTTATGATAATTTAGGAAGGGATGCAGAGCAGGTGATAGCTCTGAACAAGGCAGTTAGCACGTCACCACTTCTGTGGAATAATGTGCCATCTAATCACTAAAAGGCAACACCAGTCATAGTCTGAGTCCTTATCCTATTACCTTTGTTGCTGTGGGTAATGATGAAAGGATTTTAATAAAACCATTTAAAAATGTTTTATTGAAGACATGTAAAAAGTGGTAGGTGCTTTCTGAGGGAAAGCTTATGGGATGCCCTGTTCCTTCTCCCGCTCACAGGTATTTTCAGTTTATTGATGTTCTCCTGAAATATGGGATCACCCTGCGTGGGATTAACTTGGCACATTGCCTGTGCCATAAGAAGTTTGCTCTGTTCCGACGCTTCCTGAGGTTGGGCTGCTCCCTGCCCTTGGAGGAGGAATTAACAGACTTCATCCGCCACAGCAGCACAGTGCAGAAGGAATACAAGGAATGGCTGCCCTGCCTGCTCCTGGCTGGCTTCAACCCTGTGAATTTCATGTGCAGGTTCTGGTAAGCAGGGATCCTTGTCTTTATTTACTTAAATATCTCATGCTAATGTGCAAAGCTGCTGCTGAACACTGCTTTCACAGGATGGCCCTTGATAATCAGTTGCCACCATCAGGAATGGGAGGGGTTGTGGAAAGTCTGAAATAAATCATTCACACGTCATGTACTGGAGGCAGTAAAACAGTTTTATTTAGGAAGAAAGCCAGACTGGAAATTGCCTTTCTCTAGAGTAGCAATAAAGCATTGCTTCCCAAATTTACATCGAACGTCTCTAATTAACCCCCAAATTTGGATGCATATTGTGTGTGTAATACTTTAATGCAGCCATGGTAAGAAGAAATTCCAATGGGAGAAATAGGTCAGGGGGGATGGGAAACAAATGGGAAGTGAAGCTGGGCCAAGGCTGGGAGGAGAGGAAACGGATGCAATTTGAGACTGTTTTGTTTAACACAATGTGGCAAAAATTCCAGTCAGATTTTTTTAATTATTATTATTGAAGTTTTTTCACATATAAATAACAGCTTGGTGATGTTTTATATTTAATTGGGCACTACAGGGTTAAACTTAAGAGTTACAAAATATTTGTATTTTCTCCAAGCTGTAGTAAACACACTACAAATTTTACAAGTTTGTAACTCAGTGACTGAATGAATCTCACTGTCCTTGTGTATCACATGCGATGCTTTTTGGTCTTTTATTCTATAATCTACAAATGCTTTTGAAAGGTATTTTAGGGGAGTCTTTGTTACGCAGGATTTTCTCCATGAGTGAGGACGTTCTTAATTTTGTCCTGGAGTTCATGAATTGGAGCAGACTTCCTCCAATTGTGGAGCAACACCTTTCTGAATACAAGGAGAAGTTCACTTGGGCTTCCAAGAGCCATTTTGGTAAGGAATACAGGCAGGAAAATAATGCCTCCATGTATCCTGCTTCCAGGCTGCAGGTGGGGAGATTTAGGAGATGACGACAATATGACTTAGTTAAGTTTTATTTTTCTACTTTGATTTGTATTTCCAATGAAGCATGTGCCCTGTTTTGTAAGCACTGGACAGTAATTAAATACAAACCATAAAAATCAAACATAATCAAATTGTGACCAGCCAAAAAGATTCAGTTGGTTATGCAGGAATTTTTCATAGTTCAGCCTTCAGAAAAGCAGGTAATGTTATTTGACTGAACAACTGCACTTAGGTGTCTTTGTTAATGATTTCTTCCACAGAAAATTCTTCTTTAAAAGGGTCTGTAATCATTTTTAAGTTGTCCAACTGATAATGTCATTTAATAATACTTCCTTTAGAATGTTTGAAGCTATTAAGGGTGTTTTTGGAGTTAAAAAACAAAAGGAGGTTATTTGGAGAAACTGAGATCAAGTTCTCTCTTTATTTCCTTTTTTATTAGTAAATACATTTGTGTAGTAAGAGCTGCTCTGTGTTTGACTTGGGGTTTCATTTTCCAGCCTTCCTTCCTTCCCTGTCCCATCTGTGCCGCCTGGAGATCCGGTCCCTGCTGGGGAGCGAGCGCCTGCGCTCAGAGCGCGTGATCCAGGAATTGCCACTGCCAGCCTGCCTCCAGGACTACCTGCTCTACCTGGATGTGCTGCGAGCCAACACTATCCCAGACCTGCAGGATTCCCTGGAGCAGGGAGAGGGGGGAGCTCCTTCCAGTCACTCCAAGGCTGAGGATATGGAAGAGGGACACCAGTAACACCAATGCTCCGTGGTGGCAGTGCCAGTGCCTGGACTCCGCAGCTGCAGGTTTTTTGTAATGGGAATCAGGAGACTTGAGAGAAGAGCTGCTGTAAATGTCTGTTGTAATCATTCTTTTCACACTGTAGTTTTATACTACATCTAGAAATTTCTTATGAGTTCTATGATTTACTTGTTTAAAATGTGTTGTAGCTTTCTAAGCAAACATTTTCTGTTTCTTTTCTAACTCTTGGGGGAGTAAAATGAGCTTGTTCAGTGAACACAGCTTACAGAGTAGTCAAAATCTGTCAGCTGACACTTTATTCCAAATACAGCATTTATCAAATGAAAACATCTGCAAGTCAAGGAACACAATCTTGTATCATTGTTAGGAATTTGTGTTGGGGAGGGATGTAGCTGAACCAGGGAAAGGCAAATAAGATAAGAAAGGAGGTTGCTGAAGGAACAGTGATTTTTTTTTCCCCCTTTCCTTGGTGTCAATATTTGGCAGAATGTCAGAATTGGAGGCCTGGGGCCTGCGCCCAGTCCCTCCCCTTGTGTAGCCCCCAGGCAAGGCAGGAAATGTCCCACAGGCACACCAACAGTGTGCCAGCAAAATCCCTCCTGTGATGAAATGCAAAAGGACTTGCTGTTCCTGAGGCCTGGTGACAGGGCTGCGGCAGGGACATCTTGGGAAGACAGCAGAGTCTCTCACACTGGGAAAGCTCTCATCCTGCAAAGGTGAATCTGGTGCTGCCAGGATCACTGGTAGTAGATGCTGAAGGCGTGGAGGATATACAGGAAGGTCGTGAGGAAGGCGAAGAACTACATGAGAGGAAGAAGAGGGAGGGTCAGCTGGCAGAGTCAAACCCCATCTCCTCCCAGTGCTCTCAGCCTGGGGAAGCCTCCCAGCCTAGAGCTCTCTCCAGCCTCAAAGGAGAGGCAAAGCCTCAGCTTTTCCCAGGATCCAGCCACATCAGGCTGTCCATGAACTGGTGGACCCTGAGAAGCTGACGCTAGCTGCATGACCCACAGAGGTGAGGAGCTGAAGGTCTGCCCACTGTGGGGCTTGGGGTGGCTCTGCTGTGGCTTTAGCAC
This sequence comes from Donacobius atricapilla, assembly GCA_013397315.1. Taxonomy (NCBI): domain Eukaryota; kingdom Metazoa; phylum Chordata; class Aves; order Passeriformes; family Mimidae; genus Donacobius; species Donacobius atricapilla. The sequence goes on along the minus strand of WBMY01006279.1, from coordinate 126,260 downwards.
GTGCTGCTGCCTCTCCCAGCGGGAACTGTGCGTTCTGCAGCCTGGCAGGGTGCTCTGGACTCACCGATGCGGCGCTGTTGAGTTGGTAGTTGAATGGCGCATTGGTGCTGAACTCAGAGTTGATGGTTGCGTTGGCCTGCAGGACAGCGGCGCTCATGTACAGAATGGCTGTGGTGCCATGGTACAAACTGTCCTGCAAAACAAGGCACCTCTGAGTGCCCCAAAGGGGGACACGTGGCTGGACAGGCTGGTATCAAACCCTTCCAGGCAGTGGTTTCACAGCAGAGCTCCCTGGGACTTTCCAGTCAAGGCAAAAGGAGGAAAGGGTTGGTGGGTCACCAGCCATAGTGGTCCTGCGCCCACATTGCTGCTGCCAACATCTGCCCGTGTTCCATCCCCTCCTTACCAGCACTTTCCAGTTCTCGCTGTTCCTGTGGAAGCCGAGGAGGTAGCTTAAGAGGAGCAGCAGGGAGATGAGGCAGGAGGTGAGGGACACATACATCACCCATCCCTGCAGCAGCGGCAAGGAGACGGAGGTAGCAGCGACAAGGATCCACACCCAGGTCCCACAGAGCTGCCAGGGACAAACAGGAGCCTCTAATGAATGTGGGATGAGGAAAAGCTCTTTTCCTCCCCATTTCCCTCCTCGCCTCCCTTGGGCTGGCCGCAGCAGCCAATGGAACCCCTGCATCTTTTCCAGAGCATCCCGGTGCAACGAGCAAGCTGGCACCAGTTTCCCTGAACACTCATGGGAAATGAGTGTTCACTCAAAAGGGAAGGATTTGCTGCTGCCTTCCACACAAGGAAATGTCTCACCCTGAGGGATTTGGTGGAGAAGCCAGAAAATGTGCATTTATCTGGGAAAAGTGAATGGCTGCCTCAACCCAGCCCTGCCTGTTCATTAATCTCCGGGGCTTGGAATCACAGCACGAGGAAGTCTCCTCTCAGCTCTACGCACCAGCTTGGAGCAAGTTGCATGCTCGGGATCCACCCAAAATATTTACTGAGCACAAAAAGCACACGGGGTTATCAGGATGAGCCTGTGCCCCCCTGTGCCATCCCAGCTGCAGTGGGTGAAAGTCCTGGAATTGCAGCAGGGAGCTGAGCCCACTGTCACAGGCAGGGATTGTGCCTGTGGAGCATGGGGGGTGTGGGCTGCCAGCCCCGTGCACCATGATAAAGTACACCAGCTGCTATCTTGGCCGGTCACACTGAATGCCCTCTGGACCCAGAAGCAATTGAAACAATCATGGAATGTCACACATTACAAGACGCCCAATTGCCTTCAACCCCTGGAACTAGATACAGAGAGCAAAATTCCCTTGATTTTCAAGCCATTTCTACATAACAAGAGCTGCTTCATGATAACAAGAGCTGCTCCTCTGCCCTGGATTAGCCAGCAACTCTTAAGCCTCTCCCAGCCCCATGGCAGCCAGTGACCCTCACACAGGCTGTGATGTAGCTGAGTGTACCTTGTCCTCAAGCTGTTCCTAAAAAGCCCATCAGGAATACTTCGTGCATTTGTGCATAAGCTCAAAGACAAGATGTCACTTCCCAGTAATGATGCCTTCATGATGGTTTTGGGGGATTTTAGCCAGGAGTGGGTGCCGTGAGGCAGCGGAGCAAGGCATACTCACGATCTCCGGCAGGATGAAGGCGTAGGGGATGGTTTTGAAGACGGCGGGTCCGGAGGGCAGGGCGGGCTGCGTGGAGGCTGCAGAGGGACCTACCGAGGCCATCTCTCCTCGGCTGACACCGCTCCGCTCGGCTCCGCTGGCGCTCGCCTGCCCCGCGCCGCTCCCGTGCGGGATTTAAGGGACACGCCCGCGGGACGTAACACAGGAACCGGCCCGGGCTGGCACCGCGCCGCTGCCCCGGCCCGACGAGCCCCTGGGACCGCCGGAGACTGCGGCGGCTTAGTGCATCCCACTGCCAGCCGGGATGGGACAGAGCGGGACCCCGGCCCCACCACGCACCGATGCAAAGTCATTAACTGGAGGGGAAAGGAAAAAAAACTTCCTACACCTTGCCGGGACAGAAATGTTTCCTGCAAATAGTTGTTCTTGGCACGCTTCCAAGCCTGAAATATTTTTGCCTCCAGTGTTGCTGCCTCCTCCCCTTTCTGTTCAGGTTTCTGCCCCGTGGTCACGTCAGACTCCTCCACACCCTCCAGGCACATCCAACCTTCAGAAATTAACAGGTAAATTTTACAAACACACCAGCAGGGTTTACCAATGTGTTCCCAAGTGCCCAGTAAGGTTTGAAGGAGAGCTACAGGAGTTTCTGCCTCCTGGCAATTGCATTTTGGATTCGGGAAGCACTTGCTGTCTCATCCAGTGCATTCTGCCTGGCCCTACAACTCTTGAGATAAGGGGGGTGGGATGTAAGGCTGGGGGTGGCACTTGTGCCTGGTGGCCCAGAGAGGACAGAATGACCCCATTAACACGGGCAATGGGCTACAGGGAAGGAGGACACTGTCTCAGTGAGATATCCCAGCTCTGCTAGGCGAGACAGATGATGCCCCAGGAACTCGGCTTCTGTGCCAAGCTCTTGCACAACACAGAGCAAAGATCAAATCCCTGTCTCTTGTCTGAGCGCTTCCTAGTCTGGGGGAAGTGTTCTGTGGTATTTCTGGAGGCTCCAGTTTACAGATGCTCCAGTGAGAGATGGTTTTTTGCTCCATGCAATGGAGGCTTTCAGAGATCTTGTTTTAAATCTCACCAGACAAAACTGAGCCTGGGCTGGGCTTAAATGCATGTGTGACATGGTGGCAATGTCCCCATCACCCTTGCAGGAAACATCCAGATGCTCCAGCACTGAAGAGAAAGTGGATTAATCACTTTCCCCTGGAGTGGGAAGCCCACAGAGCATGTGGTCCCAAGGCGCTCAGGGGTCAGCAGAGGGAATAATCCTGGGGAAATGCAGCATTCCCAGGATTCCCACCAGCCGTTATTTGTGTTGGGTCAGGCACATTCCTGGGAGTAACCCAGCCATCTCCTGAGTGGGGGAGAAGAACAGGCAGACAGTCTAAAAACAGCAACCTGCTGATCCACAGGTCAGGCAAGAGAAGGTTCTTCCTCTAAGCTGGCTCCCCTTGTGTTGCCCTAATTTTTCAGCCTTCTCTTGTGTCTTACAGTTTTCATAGTTTAGGTTGTTTCTTACACACGGGTGTTATAAATAGAAGCAATGTTTTCCTTAGCTTAGGGAGTTTACATTTTTTGTATTAGAGATATGGACAGATGATGGACAGTTGTCCTGATCAATGGGACGAGGAGAGGTGTCAACCTACTCCCCTAATCCCTGGCTTTTGTAGAAATACTATATAAAGTAAAGTCAATTTTTTTAATAAAGAGTTCATGCCTTCTCACCAAAGTGTGTATGTATGTGTCTGTCTGTATGTCAAATAACGACACCCTTGCTCAGCAGCATTCTTAAAGATCACTGGTCTTTCTTTCCCTTCCCTGCTCCCAGGCAGCTGGGGGACTAGGACAAAGAGCTTTTTGTTCACCCTGATTAAAACAACCCTGGACATTAATTGGAAGCTGCATGAGAGGAGAAAAGGGCTACCTCAGCTTTGGCAAAATATGACACCTGACATGGCTACAACAGGTATGAACAGGCAACCAGAGTCTTGTTTAACACTGCAAAGTTAAAAATTTAAAATACAATTTCCAGTAGATAAACGGAAAAAAAAATTAATCTCAAAATCTTAATTGTGTTACAATATCCATTGCAATTTAGATCCTACACAATCTCTATGGTAAGAATTTAATTTTATTGTTACCATGCCCTTAGAAAGCCTGAATTGTTCATTGTCCAGGATTGTTTTCCCTCACTTCTCCTAAGAAATCATAGGCCACCTCTGACATGTCAAAGGCTCTGTGAGTATTTTCTGATGACAGCAGGTACTCCAGTGCACTGTTATTCTCCTGGTTCCTTTTCAGGAAGTCATGGATCACTTTCCAGCGAGACAATTCCACCTCTTCCTCAGCCCATTTGTAGCTGGGGAGGAACATGGAGCAGAGCAGAGGGAACACACAGTCGTGGTACACCAGGACAAATGTGGACTTCAGGAATTCTTGATCTCTCTGCAGAGAAGAGTGTTTGAAAATACTTCAGTGCAAACACATGGTGTTGCCAAGCACTTTTCCAAAGTATTGTACATGGGAAAAACCCCAACAACTCACTCCCAGTTCCCAGGAAAACAAAGGGAAGAGATTTGACCTTCCTGAAGATACATCTGTCATCGCGGATAAGCCTCCAGCATATAAACAAACCTGCACCCTGAACTCCACCAGCCTTCCCACAAACTCAGGCACTGGGAGTGCTTTGGTGCAGTTATTTTATTTCTTAAAAGCAGTGTCACATCCTCCTTGCCCTGGAAGCCCAAACTCTTCTCATTTCCCTGCTGTCCTAGATGGAGCATGGCCCTGATCCCACTCCTTGGAGCCAGAGGTGATGCTGCCCCTGGGCACTGTTGTACCACTCTTTGTGCATGGTGTGACCTGTGTGCTTCCCTGTAAAGATCAGTTTGGAAAACCCAGGGACAAAGGATCAGGCTGCTCAATTATCAAACACATGGGAAAGATTCAAGCCCGGAGTGTCCCAGCCCAGGAGCGCTGTGCCTGGCAGGGAGCATTTTACAGCTCAGCCGCACAGAACTACGCAAGGGGTGAGCGTTCAGCAGGCAGCAATCCTCCCGTGGGAGTGGCACATGCCAGTCAGGTAGAACTGGATGGTTCTGGGATCCCAGGGAGTTGCCAATTCTTTCACTAGATCTGCTTTCCTTTTGGATGAATGGACCTGAAAAAGCTGCTCTGACTCAGCGGGTGTTGTTCTGCATAATCGGGGAGTCATCCTTGTGCAGCAATTCAGGAGCATGCTCAGGGAATGAAATATCCCACTGCTGCTTCTAGGAAATCCAGGATTGAGAGCCAATGGCTTTCTCATTCAGTTCCCTGCAGCTGCTATCTGTCTGGGGGACAGGAGGTAGGACAAGACGTGGGTGAGCCCAGGGACAACCAGACCAGTTCTCCAGCTGTCTATGTGCCAGACGTGGGATTACAACTGTCTGGGGAAGGGAGATCTGAGGAATTTGGGGGCCTTTTCCCAGGCAGATTGTAGGAGGATGGAAGCTTGGAGTTTGAAGGGGGAAGACGACTTTGTGGGCATACACAGCCCCTTTTGTATCCATGGAAAGCTTTTACCAGACAACTATTGGAAGCACACCATGACAGAGAGCCACATTCTGGATACCAACCTGTAACAGGTTCCCCCTAACAACATTGAAATAAAAAGTTACAAGTTCATTTAATTTTCCTCCCAGTCCTGGTTTACTGTTATAAATCTGGGTGAGAAATGTTAAGAAATGCATTTACATATCTGAATTTTCTAAACAGATGTACAGTCAGAGGAAAAGCTAAGCAGCAATTGCACTGGCAGGCAGCAGTTAGTTGGAATTACTCTGAATATATGTAAAGAAAAACCTGTAGTTTGTTACCTTCTCAATTCGCTTCAATGTTCTTTCTTTGTCTGCCCAGGCACTCTAAAATGAAATGTAAAATCAGACCAAGGCTATGCAGAACTTTGTCTTCTCCCAGGACAAAAAAAAAAGCTCACATTTGCCTGGAAATCCTGACAAGGTAACATACCCGAAGTGCATCCATCAGGTCTGGCTGATCCAGGAGTTGAGGGAAAGTTGCTAAAACAGGATTACAGATTAAGTCTGAAACAGAAAACAAACACATTCAAGGCTAAGGAAGAATCAGGATGGTTTTCAAAGTATTGGCACATCCAGGTATTCAGCACATCCCCTCCTGTCTGATTATTCCAATGGGAAAATGAGCTGTACTAGTTCTCCAGAGCAGGGAAGGTAGGAGAACTCCCTAAAAACTGTTCTGACTGCAGCCAATTCTCAGTGGCCGAGAGACAGTTAAACTAGGAGAGGAGACACACAAACTCTAGTGCTGTGTATTGGGAATGCCAGCAAAAACGAGCCCTTCCTGATTTACCTGCCTGTGTGTTTTCCCTCATTTCTGCACCTGTCCTTTTTATACACAGCTGCAATGTGCTGCTTGGTTTGGATGTTATGGATAAACATGCTTGGGTTCTACCTCAACCTGGCATGTCTGGTATGGCATTTTAGGAGAACCATGGACCGTGCACAGTGGATTTTCCCAACGGGGCATGTACCCCACTGCACAGGTGTCTTGGTGCTTTTTGGGTCACTTCCATGAGAAATCATTCTGCTTCTGTCATTCTTTTGATTAATGAGACTGTGGATAAGATTCCAAGTGACAGAGAGCAGGATTTTGGCTGAAGTGTTTTCTCTATCGTGTGATTTCAAATATTGAATGTACACTTGTTTCTTCACCTTGAAGCTGATGGGAAGTTTGGTAAACATGAAGCATTTACTAATGCCAAAACATGTCAGAGAAGAGAGCTAGGACTGATGACTTCTGGAAAGTAGAACAGAGATTTTCAGATGTTTATTCCTAAAGTGATGATGAATTTTGAAATAATAGGAATCTTCTTTAGTTGCACAGCTACCAGAACAATTTCTGGGATAAAGCCGTTCAATGACTTCAAATGAAGTCTGAATCCAAAGGGATGCAATTTGACTCCAGGAGGGGTTGTCAGCCTGATCTACTGTCCTAAATTATGAAGATCAAATCAGGTAAGTGTCGCAGTTCTCATCTAGGTAAATTTACATAGTGCATTTAAGAAATGTGATTTTTTTCTTATATCAAGTTGGTTTTAAAATGGAGAAGACTATAAACAACCATTAGTTCTACTGAATAATCAGGGCAAGACACTGAGTTCTAAAACCAGAATTCTCCAACTTCTGTCTCTCCCTACTGTCAGTAAGTAAATAATAATAACTGAAAAATAAAAATAAAGAGGATAACTTAGCCTGAGTGCTAAAAATATCTCTTACCAAAGGGAGACTCTGGAGAGAGTAATTCCCTGGAAGAACCTGATCTTCCTCTAGTGCTCACCTGTGCTTTGCATGCTTATCCTGTCCTTCAGGAGGGCATCTCCAAGGATTTGCCGATAAAACACCAGGAGATGGATGTAGCACATGCCCCCAACTAATGTTTCAGGGAGAAAACTGTTGGGAAAATAAGGGACAACAATTGAGATGTTTATTGCAAACACTGCAGATTTCTCTAGGCTATCTGGAATACCTTTTCATTTTATGGAAGCACAAGGACTCACTTCAGGATGTCTTTTGAGTGCACACTTGGTGACTTCACTTTTACCAGAAGCACAGGCTGTTTCCTGAGGCTCATAAACTGCTGAAAAACCCCAGAGCCTGCTGCAGGAATAAACATCCCAGATTCAAACAATCAGTTTGAAACAACAGTAATAATTATATTTCAAAAATGGGCATTTCAGTGGGTTGAGAACTCTTCTGAGTTTAGTTAGCCTGGCACCACCCAGCTCCCCATAGCCAAGGCAAAAGCAGATAAATAATGAAATACATGCAAAAATAGAACACACAAACCCAAACCAGGCTGTGGGGACTGTTGTGAAGGAAATGAAGCATTAATCACATTACTATGTTTATATTATATTGAAAAGAAACCACACCTCTCCTTGATATTGACGGGTCAACCTCAATGCCTCTCTCATAGGGAGTTCCACCACTCAAGACCAGCTCATACATCCTGTCAATAAAGATATATTTGAAGCCTGTATCGGGATATTGGGAATTCAACTATTTTTGAAATTGGATTATACTGGGAGGTCAATTATTTTAAAAGCCACTAACAACATTGTTTCTTTTCCACAGCCCACATGTTTTTTTTGTTTGGAATTTAGCAATTTTTTCACTAAAATGGTATTTTAGCAATCATTACTTCAACAATTTAAATCTTCCATATTTAAAATTTGTTAAAGAATAATGTAACCTCAGTTCTGCCAAGAGTAAGTCACTGCTGAAACAAGCACAAAATTTCATCTGTAATACCATGCTTATTTAATGAAATAGTAGAACAATATTTTAAAAATGAGACTTTTAGAAGAGATTTAAAAACTTCTAGAACAGCAGAAGAGTCCTGTAACTTTTTTTTGGTCTGTAACCCAGATAAATTCAGAATACATATATACAATATATATATGTCTACCAATATTTGGTAAAAACCGAGTCTTGAAAGTCTGAGCTACAATGAATTATTTCTGTCACTAAACAGAAAGTTTTCCTACATTTAATGAAATTAAAAAAAATACTCTTTATTTTTCTTTCAGATGACTGGGCCCACTAATCATAAATCAACTGCAAAATATAATTCACACTCCAAGAGCAGTTAGAGATTCATTCACAACAAATCCTACCTGACTCCAGGTCTTGGGAACCAGTCTCCCAATTTTCACATGGGTAAGGGATATGCAGCAAAGAAGAGCCAGAATCATAAAGGACTGGTCTGGATGCCCCTTGCCTCAGCAGTGTTTAAGTATGAAAGATGAGCTGCACTCTTAGTCTAAAACAGATGTATGTACATCTATGTGTAAATACAGGGAGAGCAGGAAAAGGCAACAAACTCACTTGGAAGGAATGGGAATCCCACTGGAAGTGAAAAGCTTCAGAAAGGCCCAGCCACAGCTTAGCTCTCCTCTGTCACCTGTTAACTAGAAAAAACCAGAAATGTAAATTATTTGAGCAGCTGACCCAGAGTAAGTGACTGAACCACAACTAATAACAGTAACCACATCAAAATTGTTGTAGTTATCCCCATTTTCCTCTTTCACCCTTATGTGTTTAAAAATCACAACCTGCCTTCTCTGAGGGTAGTTTTTCTGGCTTTTCCATATATTGTCTTACTACCTGTTGTGCTTTCCAGCAGCATATCCCAGATGGACAGGCTCTATCTGTGTAAAGTGGAGCTGGAAACCACTGTCCATGCTGCTGAAACAGTTAAAACTTTAGTTTTCAAACTGTATAGGAAATCAGTCTGAAATAAATCACAGAGGTGGAAAACTGCAGAAGTGAAGAGAGAATTAGTCCATCCTGATCCCATGGCATGGGATCTTTGGCACAAGTTATGTCAGTGCTGGTATAGGAACACTCATGTCCATGAGTCAGAGGGACTTTTATTCTCTAATTAGGGATATTCTCCCATCAGAGAATCCCAGAATGGTTTGGGTCAGAAGGGATTTTAAGGATCATCTGTTTCACCCCTTGCTACGGGCAGGGACACCTTCCACTATCTCAGACTGCTCCAAGCCCTGTCCAACCTGGCCTTGGACACTTCTAGGGATACAGGGGCAGCCACAGCTTCTCTGGGGAACCTGTGCCAGGGCCTCCCCACCCTCACAGGGAAGAATCTCTTCCCAATATCCCATCAAACCCTGCCCTCTGACAGGGGGAAGTCAACCCCCCTTGTCCTATCATTACATGACCTTGTGAAAAGTCTCTCTCCATCTTTCCTGTAGGCTCCTTCCAGGTAATCCTATTCTCTAATCCTGTTCTCTAATGAGGGATATTCTCTAGTCCTATTCTCTAACTGGGGACAGCTGGTTCCCATTATAAACTTGCACTTGGAGTGATACCCATTGCACCTTCCCACACTCACATTGCACCTGTATGTGATGCCAAGCTCGAACAATATCCCAATGTCTGAAGACAGGGAGTTGGACCTGACAAAAGAGTCACCATCAAGCAAGCTGGGTAAGATGCCCATCACCTGATACAGAGAGAGGGAGGAAAAAAAAAACGAAGTTAATGTACCTATAAAAAAAAAAATCTTGATTTTAAAGGCCATCAAGCACATCCCTCATTCAACACAAGATCTCAGACCCAATCCCACTGCATATAAAAATGAGGAGAGAACCAATTCCAGTCAAAACCTTGCTCCCCTTATTGTCTTTCCATGGAGCACAACTCTGCCACCAACGAACACTTCAGTGACACTGAAGGAAGAAGCTGTAAAAAGCCAGTGGCTGTGTCACCTACCCTTGGAGAAAAGGTCCAAGTTTGAGGATTTTTAGGCAGCCACGTAGCTCTTACTGTGTGAATGTTACTCAGCACCTAAAGTGGGGAAAAAAGCTAAGGCAAGTTTTTCTGGAAAGCCCTGCTGCTTCCAGAAAATGCAGATGGATCCAACACTACACACAACAAAGACAACTGGAAGAAAACTGCTGGAAAATCAGGGTTATGTTTTTATAAAAAGCTGCTCTGCACACACAGAAACGAACAGAAGATCAAGGGCACGTGGAGGAATCTGACCCTGACCCAGCTGCTCCCAGGTCCACCTCAGGAGACAAGATCAGCCAGAGAAACATTCCAGGAACACAAAGGAGCCAGGAGGCACAGTGGCAGGTGGAGGACCCGAAATGAGGGACTCAGAGAAATGGAGCTCCCGCCCCAGCCCCTCCCAGGGCCACCCAGCCCTGAGCCCCAGGGGCCAGGTGTGACTGTCACCCTGAGACAGGAACAGCTCCCTGGCTTGCCTCACATTGCTCAGGGGCATTTTGGGGCTGCACCTGATTTACCACAAGAGGAAAGCAGAGGGGGAGAAACCAAAAGCAGAAAAAGGGAGGGATCAAGTGCTTTGTGGAGTACCAAGGGTGGGAAGCAGGGCCAAGTGTGCTTGCCTGGCCAAGCCCATCAATGCAGTCTGGCCTGTTTTATCACTCAGTTCTATTCTTCTGGGTGAGTGGGCTCAAACCAGACTCATCTGAGCATAAATTAAGCAGCTTGGGATGCAGGTTGTGTGTATGTGTCTCTGAGTGAGATGGAGAGGAACCAGAACATGAAGAATCCTAGAAGTTCCAAACATCCTCCAGTCCTTTTTTGGGAAGCAGACACATTCTTTACCCGGCTGCCGTCGAAGAGGCAGAGCCGGACATGCCGGCTGAGGACCTGCACGCCAGTTCCAGGGAAAGGGATCATCTTGCAGCTGCATAAAGTGGCAATCAGGGACACTCTGGTGGGTCTAGGATGGATCTGAAATACAGCAGAAGGAGGATAAAACCTACAGGGCCCTGTGCACATGGTCTCATTTTGTGTTTGTGGACTGAAGTGATTCCCCCAACCACAAACCCAGTGCAGTGATAACAGCAGGATTTCTTCACGAGCCTTCAGCTCTGCCCCAAGGATGTTTTAGTGGGTCAGACAGAAGGTCTCAGCAGAAGAAATATTCTAGAAATGGTGCAAATTAAGACATAATCATTAGCCAAAAGGAAATAAGGCAAATTACGTTTGAGTCCCCCTTAGCAGCAATACTCACAGTATTTCTCTCAGAGTTCCACACTAAGTCTTTGAAAGCCAGCTGGGATGGAGTAAGCTCAGGTTGCAAATAGTAACTTGCTCGAAACTCTTCACCTACAACAAGAGAAAATTTAAAACCTCTTCATTTTTCAAATGATCTGCATTGCGCCAAACAGGACAACACCCAAAATTCATGTCCAGTTGAATATTTGACTAAACAAACCTATGGAATTATCTGCCATGAGCACTGTTTACTATTTGTGAGTGTTCTGAAGTATTTATCGCAAAAGCGCAATAACTTAATGTTAAAAAGAAATGAAACAGCTTTAAACAGAAAGACTAACAAAACATTAGGTATCTCAATATATTTGGTGAAGAGACTACGAAAGACCTTTGAGAAAAAGGGACGATTAAAATTTGAAAAAAAAAAAAAATCATCATTTCCTGCACAGTCAACAGGAACAAATTTCCAAAGAGGAAACTCTTCAAAATCATGAAGAAATTTGTCAGGATTTCACATTGATAAATTAAAATCTAAGGGAAAAAAATCTTTTATACATTATCTGATGGGTCAAATATAGCCAGTTAGCCAATTAATTAAAATTAAACAATATGGATTGGGGTCCAACAGGCTGGTGACCAGGGTCAGAAAGCCACCACAGTCACCGGAGAATCCTGCCAGGCAAAATCCTTACCTTCCTCCAAGAGCTGGAAAAGCATGGATGGACGGAATCCTGCAGGAACTGCCCCTGAGGTGGTCAGTACCTCTACAGTGTCATTCTAGTAAAAACAAAGAAAAAAGGATATTGCTGTTCCTGCTATTTGACAGCAAATTTCATCCTAATTTACAGCTCTGTTTAGAAACAAAAGCTTGGTATATCAGTCCCCTCCTCTGAAGCATTTCTGTGGCATTTCTTGCTACCAAAAACTCCCAAAGCACAGATGTTAATTAAGAACAATGGTCTGTGATATGAGACACAGTGTTTGGGAAAAGGCATAGCTTGTCTACAAAATAATGAAGACTATGACAGGTGCAGCTGCAGTGTAAGAAGGGCATCTACCTCTGTGATGGCTCGGACAGCACTCCAGTGGGAATCGGTTCTGGAAGAAAATACAGGGATTTATAGTAAATCCTCACGTGAACAAAAATTTAACCACTAAATATTGGTCTGTTTTCAAATAGCAGCAGCTTTATAACCATACCTGAGACATTCCGTTTACCTTTTTTTAATTTCAGTTCCATCTGCTGTTTCATCCACCACTTCTATGTGCTCTTCTGACTCCTCATGGCTTTCTTCCTCTTCCTTAGGAACCTCGAATTCAAATTTAAAATGGCAAAGGGCTTGATTTCTACTTAGTTCTGGTCTTAAAAATGCCTTCCCCAACTACAGCCCATGTTAATATAAGTTTAGAAAAAAATAAAGTAAGTTTAGAAAAGGAGATTTTCTCTCTGTGATGCGGAAAATTGTCCCACATTTACATGGACTCCCATTTCAGATAAATTATTAAAACCCCAAATTAATCCACAGCAGCTTGGAGTCCTCAGAGTTGACCTTTAGTGACAAAGATTCACTTTTATATTCAAGAAACTTCTCTGCCACAACTTCACAAGGCACAGAAATACTGCTTTTGATGGATATCTCCATCCCATAGATAAAAACGTGGGGTAATTTCTAAATAACTGGCTTTATTTCCAAACAACACACTGCATTGTGACCCATTTTGTGCACATATATGGTCACTAATCTATATAAAAGAGCAGAGATTAGGATCGAGGTTGTAGCACACCAACCGCAAGGTAGGTCCTGGGAACAAGGCCTCTCTCCCCCTTGGAATTTTCAGCTACCCACCAGCCATCTGCCTTCTTGTCGTGTATGAGCAGGATTTCACCTTTCTTTGGCATCGGAGGCAGAGACAGAGACAAAAAAAACAACCAAATATTTAAATGAAAAAGGACCTAATTCCAACTTCTCCCCAAATCCAACAACTGGCTGAATACCGAAAGCATAGGATTTCAGTACAGTTTCTGCTTAAATCAGAGTGATATGCAGTAAAAACTCTATACAGAGAGATATTTACCACAAATGTGAGATCCCCTTCCTGCTGGGCATCAAAGTTTCCAACAGTAACACATTCTCTAACATTTGGATTATCCAACAATTTCTCCTCATCTTCTTCTTCTTCAGTGTCTTCCTCCTCACTTTCTTCATCTTCACTCTCCTCCTCTTCTTCATTTCCCTCTTCTGCAGGAGGACCTTTCTGGTGTTCCTCATCCCTACCCAGAACAAATCAAACTAATTTTTAGTATCATTTCCACCAAACTTCTTGAAATGCTCTCAAGCCTCTGCAAGGATGTTATTCAGATATAGCATTTTCATTTCTGTATTTTGCTTTCTGCCCTGAAGAAAATCCTCCAAATCTTATATTCCAGCCATTATCCAGCACCCTGAGAAAATTCCAGTAAGTCGTAAATTACTTCTCTCCTGAGCACTTATTTTTTATCTGTTATTCTTCAGCTAATTAAGGGGGTGAGATAATGATTTTTCAAGGTCCATTCCAGCCATCCTTTAAAAAATCAGGTTACATTTGTATGTTTAAGCTACTCACCCTGGATAATTCTTTGTCACATTATCCTGATCCAAGACAAGAAGGAGTTTCTGCAGCTGCTGGGAGAGCTTTAGCAACAACTTTTCTTCCTCTTCCTTCCTCTGGCTGTAATTCCCCACCGGTGCGGGCTCATCAGCCTGAAAGAAAACCCAAGAAATGCCCCAAAGAATCAAATTTCCCCAATAAAAGAATCAAAGTTCCTCTATAAATTAAGTTTTTCAGACATGCCATACAAGCTTTCCCCTTCCTGGGTTGCTGTCACTCCCTCTTTAGTGACAATTTTCTTACTCTTTCAGTCTGCCAAGGTGAAATTCTCTGTTTTCACCTGGGACTTGGACAAAATAAAGCATTAAAGTGAGTTTTTAAATTGTATAAATGGATATAAAAAATATAAATTGGAGAGATGACAAGCAGGGATTGTGCAGTGCTGGGCATTGCTCTTGTCCTGAGACATCTAAAATGGAACGTTGATTTTATTTAAACACTTTCCACGGTGAATTTTGGAGAAAACCATAAATTGATCTTCATACTTACTTTTTTCAAAGCATGGAGAGCATTTGTATTCTCCTCCACCAATTTCTTCAGCTGTGTACATCTGCATTGAAAGCAAGACAGGCAGATGGTATTTTCTTAAAATTCTGACTCAAACCACAGCTGCTGACTGAAAGGTGTCATTCCAGGTGCCATGTGTTCCTTCAGGTTGAGAATTCCAAGCCCAAACAGCAGCATTTGACAGAATCCCAGAACAGCTGGGATTGCAATGGACCTCTGGAGCTCACCCAGTCCAGCCCCACTGCTCAGGCAGGATCACCCAGAGCAGGTGATACAGGAATGCATCCAGGAGGGTTTGGGGTGTCTCCAGAGAGAGAGACTCTACACCCTCCTTGGGCAGCTCTTCCAGTTCCCTGCTGCCCTCATTCTCCCTCATGCTGAAGTGGATCTTGTGTTTTAATTTATGGCCATTGCTCCTCATCCTGTTGCGGGGCACCAGCGGAAAGAGCCTGGCGCTATCCCCTTGGCAGCTGCCTTGGAGATATTTATATGGATTGGTGAGATCTCCTCTCAGTCTTCCCTTCTCAGACTGTCCTCACCCCCAGAGGGCTGGGAAAGAGGCAGCCTGGAAAACAGGAGAGAGGAGGGGCTGGGAAAGAGGCAGCCTGGCAAACAGGAGAGGGGCTGGGAGAAAGCTGTACAGTTAGGAGAGAAAAGGCACAGAGAGAATGAACACTACGGAGGGTACAAGAGGGGAGGGTGAGGGCAGCGCCCAGGCGGTGGTATCGAGGGATGGGGCTCGGGATGACGGTCAGGATGGGGTCGGGATCCCCCTCACCTCAGCCAAAGGGCCTCTCGCTGCCCGGGGGCTGCGGCCGCGCTCTCTGCCCGCAGCGCCTCCACCTGCAACAGGGGACGGGGGCGGTCAGGGGCCGGCGGGGCCGAGACACCCGGTACGGCTCCGCTGCTGGCCCTGGTACACCCCCGGTACCACGCCGGTACCTGGCCCGGG
>WBMY01006279.1:44339-107063 GCA_013397315.1 Donacobius atricapilla | reverse complement strand
CTTGCTGGCAGAAATGTTTGTTAGGGATAGCAAGTGCTGTTCCTCCAGGATGCATTTGGTGATGTCCTGGGGATGTGCCCTGTAGCCTGTATTTATGGTGCCTATGCCTTCTTCCTCCAGGCTTTATCACCTCTATAACCACTGGATGATGCGGACAGCCACCTACTTCTTCATCTTCCTCAACCTGTCCCTTGCCCTGTTTGAGGAACCTGCTGTGTATCCGCTCCCTTTCCTGGTGAGTTTGTGGTGTAGGAGCAGCAAATGCAGCTGCTGGAGCCAGCAAGGGCTGCTTGCTTCAAAGTGGTTGTCAGAGGTGCTAAAAGACAGTGTGGAGAGTGATGTTTTTGTGGATATCTTTGGTCCTCTGCTCTGCTGAGATCCCACCTGGAGTCCTGCATCCAGCTCTGGGTCCCCAGCACACAAAGGACATGGAAAGTTGGAGTGAGTCCAGAGGAGGCCACCAAGTTGGTTGGAGGGATGGAACAGCTCTGTTGTAAGGAAAAGCTGAGAGAATTGGGGTTGTTCAGCCTGGAGAAGCTTCAGAGTGACCTAACTGGTTCTTCCAGTACCTGAAATGGCCAACAAGAAAGATGGAGAAAGACTGTTTCCAAGAGCCTGGAGTGCCAGGACAAGGGAGAATGGGTTCCCACTGCTGGAAGACGGAATTAGTTGGGATATTGAAAAGAAATTGTTCCCAGTGAGGATGGTGAAGCCCTGGCACACGTTTGCCAGGGAAGCTGTGGCTGCCCCATCCCTGGAAGTGTTCCAGGTCAGGTTGGATGGAGCTTGGAGCAACCTGGGGTTGTGGAAGGTTTTCCTGCCCACGGCAGGGTGTGGAATGGGATCATCTGTGAGGTCCCCCTCAACCCAAATGTTTGTGTGATTTTATAATTCTGTGATCTGTATGAAATGGGGACAAAAAAGGCACAGGAGCTGGCCAGGGACTGTAGGAGCCATTGGGGCCACCAGCAATGGCCCATGTGACTGTGGACAAAGTCGTGTTGCTGTTCTCCATCTCAGAGACCAATTCCAGCCTTCTTTGGGACTCAAGTCTAGTCCTCATGTGTGAAGGTAGAAGCCAAATTTTACTTTAGGCCAGACTTTTCTGCAGCCTTTCGTTGTCCTGCACTACTGTGATTGTGAAAGATGTACTCCTTGAATGCTAAGCAAACACAGACTTGCTGGCTTTAACCTGCCAGTGGCAGAGAATTCCACAAAAGGAAGCTTGAAAATATTGCTCTGCCTGTTTTTTATCATGCAAAAGGAATATTGCTGCTCCTGATTGTGCTGGTTGAGCCCTGCTCTCTCTGCAGGCCACGTCAGTGCTGGAGGTGTTGTGCCTTCTGGTGTTCCTTGGCCGGCTGACACACTTTGCCAAAGTCACCCTGCACAGCGTGTTCTGGAAGGACACCAAGAACATCTGCATCATGGTGGCAATCCTGGTGAGTTGGGCACAGGGGAGGTGGTTTTTTCCCCTCATGTTGCTTTCTTGGGATCCTAGACCTAGTGTACATAAGCCATGGCCAAACCACCCAGCTCTCACAAACCTGTTGCCTGTGAACATCTCCTGTATCAACAAACACTGTTCGCTATTTAGACACATTCCAGCATTACTTCCGAGAGCTTTCCTTCTTTCTCCTACAGTTATCCCTTACAGACCTGGCTGTATATGGGGTTCTCAGGCTGTATGATGTGAGGAGTATCCGATGGTCCAGGATTGTGAGGCCCATCTTCCTCATCAACTTTGCAGAGAGTCGTCAGGTAAGGAAAAGGTCTGGTGGGATGTCCAGGGTCCTGTTTTTTCAGACAGTCTGCTGCTTTCTACAATCCAGGGGATTTAGCAGAAAGGTTTTATGGCAGTATTTCGGGTCCTGTGAGAGAAGGTTTGTTTCAGAAGTGGCCTGAAGCAATAATTTGAGGTAGGAAGAAGGGTGGATTCACACAGTACCACAGAAAAAAACCTGTGTTCCTCCCTGAGTCAGGGACCAGGTTACTGATTTCTGGAAGTCTCCTGGGTAAACAAGTGTCATGGAGTTCTCAAACCTGTAGTCCAGATTTGGACTCTGATTCCTGTCAGCATGGAGAGATCTTTGTCCTGCTGCCCAAGACTGGTCTGGTCCTGACTTACAGATGAATAAACTGTGATGTGGAGGCCTGGGAGGAGGGAGCAGCTCAACATCTGGGCTCAGAGCATGTGTTTTGTGGCCTGGAGTGATGGATTTCTTCCCTGACTGGTTTCCTGCGCGAAGAACATCTCAGCAGTGCCCTGGGGCCCTCTGTCCCTTGGCTCCTGAGTTCACTGTGATGTGTAGCTGGGGCATTTCCTTCTAGGATCCCCCCTGGAGAACAAGGAGGAAAGGCCTGGGACTCTTGCACCCCGGTTTAGGGTTTTGATCCAGATGGGATGATTAGGGGAAAAAGGGGTGCCACGTTGCCTCTGAACACTTCCTTTGTCTCTGGCAGATCCGGAGGGCCTTCCGCAGCATCCGCAACACACTGCCAGAGATCACCTATGTCTTCCTGCTCTTCATGTTCAGCCTCCTCATGTTCTCCCTCATGGCCTTGAAGCTCTTCGGTGAGAGGTGTGGATACTTCCTTTGCTCCTGGGATACTTTGGGCGGACTGCAAACAACTCCTAGGGAATGCAAGCACTGCTGATTGGTGCAGCTCCTGTTGTGGGACATGTGATCCCAATGTTTGACTGCAGGCTGTCCTCTTTCTCCTAGGAATCTTCAGACAGCAGAAGGCTTGCCCTACTTCAGAAACTATCTGGAGATTGTGTTTGACCTCTATGTGCTGGTGACGACGGCAAACAGCCCAGATGTCATGTATGGATGTCATGTGTAGATCATCAGATCTTTCTCTCATAGTGTTCTTAGAACTCTCTGTGCAGCCTCTAATTTGCACAGCAGAGTTAAAATTCTGTTGGTGCCGGGCTTTTCATCCCTATCTCTTTTGGGTTCCTATTGTAGTTTGTGCTGGGAAGGTGCTGTCAAGAGTAGGATGGGGAGGAATGGTTCGGTCATCTATGTGCTGGAAATATCTTGAGCACAACTGGAATGGTACAGGGACCCTGGGAATTTAAACTGAGAAATAAAATGCTGCTCATACAAGAACAAGTGGGAAAGCAGATCTGAGGCCAAAAAATAGCATATGGCTGAGGTATTGCCTCATGTCTGCTCTTAAATTTGGCCACACTGGCAGAGATTTCATCTCTCTGCTGTCTTCTGCACCCCTTTAGTCAGGGTCTGACAAACCAGAATGAAAATCCATCAGAAGAAAGCTGTTCTCTAGCTGAACTAGTGCAGTTTTTAGCATTTATCTGACAAGTTTGATCTAGCAGTCCAAAATGGCACTTGGAAACCCATGTGGGAGTCTATTTGCTTGTGGACTCGCTTCCCCTGTTTGTCAGTCTGGCAAGTAGTAATCCCCCTCCTCTTCTCTAGGATGCCAGCATTTGACTTCAGCTCCTGGTACATCCTGTTCTTCATCGCCTTTGTTATCATCAACACTTACATCTTCATGTCTCTTTTCCTGGCCGTGGTCTACAACAACTACAAAAAACACCTGAAGGTAATGCCTGGAGGGGCTTGTGACCAGTGGATTCTTGCTGTTTTCTGTAAGGAACCTCTGGCTTTCCTTTGGAAAGCTTTGAGAAGGGGAAACAGCTTCTTGCCTTTGGTGCTCTGCAAACAAGAAGCACAGACCCACTTTTCATATCATGGGGTTGTTGGGAGTTCTGCTGTAGACATTGAATTAAATATTCTATGATGTTTCCAGCAGATAAGAAGTACATTTTGCGTTATCTTGGAGGCTTAGTCCTAGCTCAGGAGTGCTGTTTCCACGCAGGGAACTGTTTTTGCACAGCATCTTTGCATGTGCTCTTAGAGCAATGGAACTTGAAAAGGGAGGTATGAGTAAATCAGAATTTTTGTTCTACTCAAACTGAGTAGGGGCAGTTTCGGACTTGTGATCAAAGGGAGGAGAGCTGAGAATTCCTGGGTGTTCCCATGAGGGGGTTGGATCTTTCTCGGGAAGTAGAGTGCTGGATGTCCTTCTGCTCAGTCATGTGCAGAAGAGAATCCCCACCCCTGCTCTCAGCAGGATTTACTTGTGGATGGGAAGCATGTGTAGACACATCCGCTTTCCTTCTGTGGCCATGCAGATCCTGTGATCTTTGTCACCTCCTTCCTGTCTGACACTACCCTTTGTCTTTCCTTCCGGTTTTGCAGTGTTGTCCCGGCATCCAGGAGTTTGTTGATCCTTGCAGAGCTCTGTGTGGTGAACCCACAGCTGCCTGTTAAACACTATTTCTCACCCCCCCCACACACTAACTGTGCTGTGCTTTGTGTCCACTATAATTCCCCTGGGTCCCTTCTTGCATCTCTGTGCTGTGAAAATTAGTTTATTTGTTAAAGAAAGGGGGAAGGGCACCTGGAGCTGCCTGACTCCTGACGCACTCTCTAGAACGAGATCCGTAAACTCGCCTACATGAAGCGCCGCAAGATGATCGAGGCCTTCAACCTCTTGAAGGAAGAGGAGGGAGAGCAGTTTGTGGTTCGGGAAGCCCGGTGGAAGCAACTGGTCAAGCTAGTGGCTCCTGACACCAGCAGTTCCCACCGGGAGCTGCTGCTCCGCATCTCGGATGATGAGCAGAAAGGGTTCATAGGTGAGCAGTGGGGACTGGGGAGGAGCCAGGGGCCAGGAGCCTGATCCTTCAAGGAATTTGATCTGTAATGGCCCTAGAGGAGCTCAGAATCACAGAGTCATTGAAGCTGGAAAAAATCTCCAAGATAAGAGTCCAACCCATGCCTGCTCCCCACCTCGTCACCCAGCCCAGAGGACTGAGTGCCATGTCCAGTCATTCCTTGAGCACCTCTAGCAATGGGGGCTCCAGGCCCCTCTTCCTGTTTCCCTCCAGATTCCTGGAGTGTCTTGAAAGGTTGTTCTTGCTGCCTGTGCTATAGCCCCTGTCCCACACACTGTGAGTGGCCCTTCTTGGCCATTTGACATCAGGCCAAGCTCTCCATGCCATGTGGGACCTCCTGTTCTCAGCAGAGGATGTGGAAAGCCTCCCTTGTTATCAGATGTAGTGTGGCTCCCCACACAGTCCTCTGGAGCGGGAATATTGGGAGAGATGGGTCAGTCTCCGTATTATGAATCATTCTGTGGTGGTTTTTGGCTCACGGCTTGAGACAATTTCCCAGGAATAGGGCGTAGAAGCTGCTTGAATTCCAAGTTCAGCATGTTGGGGTGGATACCACTCTGGGATTTACTTTGCTGGGAGTAGATACCAAGTCCAGATTGCTGCCATCTCTGTGGGTTCGGATTTGCATTTAGCAATGTTTGCCATGAGATCAGGCTGACACGTGACACTCTGCTGCAGACAAGAAGTCCTTTGTGCAGCTGGCAGACCTGCTCAACATCCAGGTGGTGACGCTGAGGATTCGCCGGCACCCTCTGGCGCGCTGGGTGCCGGCCCTGTACAGATCTGCTCCCAGCCGGCTCCTGCGCAGTGTGGTGAGGCACAGGTGAGCTCTGACAGGGCCAAGGGCTCACCTGGGCATGCTGCTGGGCAGGACAGACTGGCCAGGCCACCCTCAGGGGCTGTGCCATTGCTCGTGGCCTGCCTTTGTCAGTGTGGAGGATCCAGCTGTGGCTGTGGGCAAGGCCCTGCCTTGGGCAGGCCCACTGTCTGAACTGCCAGGCTGTGCTTTGTGTCTTGCCATGCAGGACCAAAGTTCTGCACTTAGATCTGCCCCTACCTCATCAGTCTCTGCTGCAGAGCTGTGTCCTGCTGCCTCATCAGCTCTGGGAGTTCTGGAGTTCTCTAGAGCTCTCTTTCATCTCTGAGCCTTCCCAGAATCCCAAAATAGCTGAGGTTGCAAGGAGCGTCTAGGGATGGGCTAGTGGAATCTCCCTGGTCCTAGCAAGGTCAGCCAGAGTAGGGTACTCAGGGCTATCCTAGCTGGGTCTAGAGTATCTCCAAAGGATGGAGGCTGCATAACCTCTCTGCACCCCATTCTGGTGCTTGATCACCACCAGTTAAAACAAACAAACAAGCAACTTCTTTAAGTGGTAGTTCCTGTATTGTGCCCCTTGCCTCTTGTACTTCCACTGGATATCACTGAGAAGAGTCTGGCTCCATCTTCCCTGCACCTTCCCATCAGGTATTTATGCACAGGAGCTGCTCCTGACCCTTCTCCCTGTCAGGCTGGACTACCCCAGCTCTCCCAACACATCACATTCCACTGTCCTGTCCTTCTGTCAATTTTGTGACCCTTTAATGCACCAGCTCTGTGTGTTCAGGCCCCTCTTGTACTGGGGAGCTCAGCCCTCAGCACCTCCAAGTGTGGCCTCACCAGTACTGAGTAGATAGGGAAAAATCACTTCTCTGGTCCTGTTAACCAAATTCTGTGTTGGACTTCAAGAGCAAAACTAAACTCTTCAGTGACTCCCAAACTCTCAGGTTTGGGGAGAGCTGATGGGTAAAGACTCTTTGAGAGAGGAGGCAGAGCTTCTGAAATAACTGTGACTTTCATGTTCTTGGAAGCTGTAGACTGATCTCTTGGTTCTTGCAGGGCTTTTGTTTGGACTTACGATGCCATCATCCTGATAAATGCCATCTTCATTGCTCTGGATGAGGAAAGCCCCTACATTTCCTATGCAGAGTGGGTGTTCCTTGCTCTCTACATCATCGAGATCCTCCTGAAGGTCTACACTTATGAACCCAGAGAGTTTTTTGGCAAAACCCAGTTCTGGAACTGGTGAGTGGGCTGGAAGTGTGTGTGGAGTGTGGTGAGTGCTGTGCTCAGCTCCTCAAGGACTGAAATGCTCTGAACTCCTGTGCCGGTGTGTATTTAAGATGAACCAGAGGATGTTGTGACAAAGCTCTCCCATGTGCCCATAGTCTGAGCTCACCCAGGGCTGCCTGGCCCTGATGTGTGGAGCAGGGGTTACTCCTTGTTTAAACCACACTCCAAAATCTAACAGCAGTGCCTTCCCTCGTGCCAGGTTTGATACTCTCATCATCTTTGCTGCCCTGACTGCAACGATTCTCAATGCCACCCTCAAGTCCAGTAAGTGTATCTTGAGCAGCCTGCATGCCTTGGGAATCTTGGTGTCTCCCCAGCCTTCTGCCACCAGCACCTTAGGCTTGAGAGGCTTTGTGACCAGACAAGGAATTTCTGGAGGGTTTCGAAGAACTAACCCAGTCTTCTTCTTTTTTCTTTTTCTTTTTTTTTTTTTTCTTAGCTCCCTGTTACAGTGTTTAACAAGGACACAGTAATAACAAATGAAAGAATTTTATGTAAACACTTCCTGGCTTTATTTTCATAATAAAAATATCTTTGTTCTTTTTTCAGCCCTAAAGTACAACAGCCAGCAGATCCTGGACATTGTGTTCATCCTAAGAGTCCTCAGGCTGATCCGGATTGTTGACAGCATTCAGAGGTGAGGAAGAAAGTGGGATGAGAAAGGGGTTGGTCTGTGTCAGAGGCCCTGACAGCACTGACCGAGGCCACCCCCCAAAGCATCGCAAGGCCTGGTCCCAGCCTGCCTGGGATGAGCCCAGTGGCTGCAGCCTCTCTGGAGGCTTTTTCTGGGGATGTGATGGCCAGGATGTGACAATAACCAGTGTGGGCTCTTTGTAGGTTCCAGGTCATCATGAACACCCTGATAAACATCGTCCCGACCATGCTGACTTTTGGTGGACTCACTCTGGTAAGAAATCCTGGTGTCTTGGCTCAAAGCACTCCAGTTTCACAGAAATGTCTTGAATCTCATGCTTGTGCTGTTTCCAAGGGGATAAATGCAATTCCCTGGATGGCAGGCCCTTGGAGCTGTAAGTGTCCATTTGAATTGTGGCCATTGTGCAAGCAAAGGGTGCAGAAGGGCAGCATTCCTGCTTTTTCCTGGATCAGGACATCCTCCTTGGATCCATGGGGTGTTCTGGCAGCCTGGGCTTTGCATCATAAGGAATCAAATCATGGTTTGGGCAAGCGGCTGAATGAGAAACCTAGATTTCAAATGATTTCCTAAAATGAGCTTCTGTTATGATTTGGGAATATTTCCTATCCATGTGTTTGCAGTTCTTGGCTAATTATTCCTGCTTGGTGGATACTGTTGGGTGGCTTGGGGCTCTTGGAGTCTGTGCTGCCCTCCAGCCCCTTGCTGTGTCTGTGGAAACTGGAAAACCTGCTAGGATGCTAAGCTTGCCCTGAGGCTTGCAGCTTGCTGGAGAAGCAGGTGGTGGGGTTTCTCTTCCCAGGTTGTGTATTGTGTGTTTGCTATTATTGGCATGGAGTTATTCCACGAGAAAATCCAGTACTTCCCAGCCAACTCGAATGCTCCTCATGCCCTGGAATGTGGGAATCCAGCTCTCAAGGATTCCCTTTTTGCCCGTGGGAAGTACTGCAAGAACAACTTCAATGACTTCGCCTCATCCGTCATCGTCCTCATGGAGCTCACTGTGGTCAACCAGTGGCATGATATCCTTTGTGGTGCCTATTCCCAGCTGGATCCTTGGGAATTGGGCTTGATGGCCCGTGTGGGAGATTGGGTTGTTTTCAGATCCATGCTTTTCCGTTGGCACTGCACATGGACAGGCAGCAGAGATGGTCCTCAGAGAGTTTTGCTGGGTTCCTGGTTCTTCCCTCTGTTCTTCCTTCCCTCTTTTCCCTTAACTCCCACTACTCTTTGCCAATGGATTTGCCAATGTGACAGCTCAGCCTGCCAAGCTCTACTTCATTGCCTTCCACATTGTGATGGTGATAATCATTGTCAAGTACGTTTTCTGGGATGATTTCCTCTGCTTTAGATGGAAAAGGGGATCTGCCCCTGCCAGGGAACTGCTGGTGGGCCTGGTGTCACCCGTGGGAGACGAGTGGGCTGTGTTTAAGAGGGATCTGCTGCATTCTTGTCCCCACTGGGTGCTGCTCTGACCTGGAGGGGATGGGTCACTGGGAAATGAGCCTGGGAATACTGAGACAGTCAATGCCAGTGAGGAAATGCTGCCTTAATTCTGCTCATTGTTTCTTCCAGTATCTTTGTGTCATTCATCTTGGAAGCTTTCTTTGTGGAGTACTCCCTGGAGAAGAGTGAAGTGGAAACTGCCATTGAGCAGAAAATCCAGGAGCTGGGAATGGGAGTTCAAGAGTAAGCCCCCCAAATGTACCCATGCTGGATGTGGCCAATTTGGCATCACTGATGAGGGAAAAACCACCCTCTGTGGTGTCAAGGTGTGAGTTGACATTCCCCTTCCTTGTCACAAAGTTCCGGCTCATCTTCCTGAAAAATGGTGATTCCTCTTCCCTCTCATGAAGTTCTGGCTCCTCTGCTGGTTTAGGTGCCAGAAGAAGGCCACTGGTGTTGCCTTTGCTCCTGCAGGGAATTCCAGCCCAGAGGACAGGAAAGATGCTGGAAAATAACCCCATGGCTGGTGGTTGTCCTGCCCCACTGATTGCCCACCACTGCTGGGCTCTCAGGGTAGGATGTGTTCCCTTCCCAATGTAATTCCTGGCCCTTGCTGTGCAGGGATGAGCTCCAGCATGAACAGCTCCTTGACAACATGGAGAGTGCGGAGCACGAGCTTGAGGGGGAAGGTGGAACAAAGCCACAAAGCAAAGGGCTGGTGTTCAAAATTGCCTCCAAACGTAAGTGTGACCCTCCAAGGTGTCCAGGTCCAAGGTTCCTAGCTGGGGAAGGCATCCTTCCTGGGGAAGCTCCCAAGCCGTGCTGCTCCCCTGGGGATATAAAAGGGATATGTGCCTACCTGGAAACTCGGGGATAACTGTAGACTTGTGATATTTGCTGTTTGTTTTTACTTCTGTAGCATCTTTTCTCCCACCTCAGCCCTTCTTGTTCCTTGTCTTCATGAACCTCCCTCTGGAGACACTGGCTTGGTGGCTGAGGTCCTGCTGTGCTAAGACACCTGTTTTCCTTTCTCCTTCTTCTCTGGGCTTAGCATTCCTGCTGCCTTGGATCAATGGGGTGGCCGTATCCTCCTTTCCTATTGCTCGGTGACTATTTCCTTCCTTCTGGCTGTCTTGCTGTACCTCAGGTTTCCATTGTGTGGGAATAGAAGGGCTTAAAATCCCAAATAATGGCCTTATCTTCCAGAACTGCTCAGAGTATTTAAAGCAGATGGGGTGGAACAGCAGGAGTGTAATTTGGGGCATTTGCTTGCCTGTTTTAAAACATGGGCCTTTAAGGTAGCCAGAGGAGCATATGAGGCGCTTATAGGGCATTTTTTTGTCCCCCCAGGATACAGGATGGTGGATGCTCTGCTCCAGCGCATGTTCGAGGCAGAGATACCCCTGGAGGATGAAGGCCCTTCCTTTGAAGAGATCCTAAACTTGTCCCCCACCTCGGCAGTTCCCAGGAGCCCGAGTTCCGAGAGTGCAGCGTGAAGGGGTATCAGGGAATGGAGCTGATTCCTGGCTGTCCAGGTGCTCCCTGGCTGTTCCCACGCCTGGGGCCCAGCTTTCACGGTGGGAACAAACAGCTTTGTCCTGTAAAGGAGCTTCATCTCATGTAAAGTCTCGTATAAGTGTTTGGAATGCAGGAGGGAGGCGGAGTATCCAGCTGCCCCCAGAGAGGGGATGGTGCCGTGGGCAGTATGTTATGGGATAACTACTTCTTCTAACTGGAATTGTATCACAGCACTTTTACATGCAGCTCTGGACCGCTGTACTCTGAATGAAGTTAATTGTTTAGCACAATAAATGCTGCAGTTTGGAAAAACGATGGAATGCCTCCGAGTTAATGATGGGAGGGTGTTGTGGCTGCTCCATGATAACGCGCAGAGTATGGAGGTGGGAAATGAGGAGTAGGGGTTGCTCCTCGCTCTCAGGGCGCCGCGTGCGCTGCCCAGGCTTTCCCCTTGACTGGGCAATTCCTTCTTTTAGCCCTCATTTTTCCTTGGGCGTGTGCCCAGGGCGCCGTCCAGCGGCTGCGATGGGAACTGCACCCGCAGGGGGCGGGGTTTCCTGCGCGACTGGTGGGGCCAATGGGGCGGCGAGGCGGGCCGAGGGCTGGCCAATGGGGCGGCGGTGCGGGGCCGCGCGCGGCCAGTTTGAACCAGCGGGAGCGGTTGGGGATGGACGGGCCCGGGCGGTGAGCAGGATGGGAAGGGGAGAGCGGGATCGGGGGCGGCATCGGGGATGCTCCGGCCCCCGCCTCGGCCCCCGGCCGCTTCCCACCCTCCATGATCCCGACCTTTTCCCTGCAGGAATTACGAGGCTCAGATCCGGAATTACCGAGGGCCTGACCCGCTGGAGCCGTGGGACAGGTGAGCCACACCGGGCTCGGGGTGCCCCATCCCCGGTTGGGGTGTTGCCCCATCCCTGCCCAGGAGCTGCCCCTTCCCTGGGTCGGAGCTGACTCTGGAATGGTTCCAGGTACCTGCAGTGGGCAGAGGCATGTCTCCCTCTCCAAGAGAAGCAGACCCGCTGGCCCGGGCTCCTGGAGGAGCTGGTGAAGGTGTTCGTGGGCGACAAGAGGTACCATCAGGACCTGCGGTTTGTGAACTACTGCGTCAAGCTGGTGGGTACAGTTGAGATTTTCTGCGAATTAAATTATCCTAAGTTATTCACGCGGTAGTTCTGGGACTGCAAAGAGCTTTGGGAGGAGCAGGAGGCCTCAGGAATTATGATCCTCTGCAGAATAGGGGGATCAGAAAAAAGCAAGAGTGTGTTTTTTAAGCTGTGTAGCTCGGAGAGATTTGCCTTAACTTCTCTTATCCTTAGAAAACGATACTTTCCTATGATGATAACTAAGAAATTCTAATGTTTTTTATTTTGTCTGCAATTCCCTTGGATGATTTTGAAAGTGCTGATGGCTTTGTGCATTTGTGTCGTGCAGGCAGAGTTCATCTCTTCCCCTTGCCAGTACTTTGAGTACCTGCACGGGCAGGGAATTGGAGCCAAGACCTCGGATTTCTACTTGGCCTGGGCTCAGCTGCTGCTGAAGGAAGGCAACGTGCAGGGAGCAGGAGCTGTGCTCCAGAAAGGGCTCCTCAACCAGGCACAGCCTCGGGAGAACCTGCAGCAGCTCCATTGGTAACTCTGGGACCTCTTCTACTCATTTACTCAGGAACCACAGTGCTCATAATTAAGCATGGGTAGCATGTGATTGATTATTTTTTCCTGTGTGCTTGCTTTTGATAAAGGGAGGTTTAAACTTCATAAAATAAATAAATATTGCTGTTGAATATTTATTGGGTGTTTTGGGATGTATATTAAAAAAGATAACCGAGAGTAAATCAAATCCTTGAGCTGTCTTGGAGTTAAGCATTTAATTATTGAAAGCTAAATGCAAAAAACCAAAAGTGAAATGTAATGTAAAACATAAAACAAATACCAAATTCTGTTCTCCTGCTGCCTCTTGAAGGCCTTTTTAGTTTTGCAACTGTGGAGATGCCCATATACAGAAAAAATCATGCTTTTCCGTGTTACATTTCATGGCATGATTGTACAAGGAATTCCAAGATTGCTGGGATGTGGGGAAGGGTGAGAGACAGGGGTTTTCATGGTAATAATTGAGGGTTTTTTTGCAATTTAGCTCCCTGCAGAGTTATGATCCTCAGAATCCTCCTTTGCAAGGTGAGGATGAAGAGTCCTGTTTGATCTGTTGCTCCACTAAATGAATTTTTTACTTCAATGAGTGAGTTTTGTCACTGAAGAAAACAAATTCCCTGTAGAAACCACTTTATTTTCGCTCTTTATGTGATTCAAAACAAGTTATTAATTTTCCATTGTTTCAAGTTAATAAAAACTCACAAAGGAGCAAACAATTTTTACTCATCGTTGAGCAGAAAATACTTTTATTATTTTCTGTTCCAGATGCTGCTGTTGTAAAACCACTTCAGACTTCCCATGCTGCAAATCAAATGGCTCCTCCAAAAGGTGTTTCAAGTCCTAATCCCTGCAAAAATCAGGTAAATGATGAATTATTTGGGAAAGATGTTTCACGTAGAGTTTAGGTCCATGAGCTTGGCTGAATAAGGGTTGAGTGACTGTATCTCAAAACTGAAATTGAGATTATTTTGCTGCTATTTTCTTGCTGCAAACATCACATCTCCATTGGAATGTCTCATCTGGGAAGCACTGGGACACAGTCAGTGGCCTGACACATTCCCAGAATCACAGGAATAATATTAGCGGTGGATTCTGTGCCAGTTGTGCTGCTTGAATTTAATTTAATTTATTTTTTGGTGCTTTATTTCCCTGCTTTAGGGTCTAGATGCTGCTGATTCTCAATCCTGTGCTGCTGGAAAAGAAGTGTAAGTGGTTGGGTGGTCCTTTTAAAGTCCCACTGTGGGAAAATTCGCTCTCTCCTGGGATAAATTCCCCAACCATGGCCCTTTCATTCTTTTCCCTCCCAGGAACTACGTGACCTACATCTCCAAGTCCGAGGTTGTGCCAAAGCCACTGTTGGGTGCCACGGGGTGGGAACAGGTCCCGATGTACGACAAGAACCTGCTCCTGTGCAAGGGCTCTGAGCTCTCCTTCGAGGAGCTGAGGGCCAAGAGATACTTCAGGAAATATGAGCTCCTCAGGAGGCAGCAAGCACTGGGTATCCTCCTTTATTCCAGCTCTCCAAAGGGCTATTTCCTGGTTAATCTCATCCCTTGGGCTCCTCTTTTTCAATGCCACATTAGTGGTGTCTCTCCTGCAGAGCAAGGAGGCACAGTGAGCCATTAGCATGTCATACAGGCCATATATATGCATTTAATATCATTGTTTAATCCTTAGAGGAGGAGAAGAAAAACTCCATGAGGAAAAAGGAGTCAGCAGTCCTGGAACTCCAAGCCTTGCAGCAGAAGCTGGACCAGCTCACGCAGCTCTCCAGAAGCCTAGAGGAAACAAGACTGGAACCAGCAACTGAGCCAAATGAGAGGGTGGTGAGTGGGTTCTGGGATGGACAGGAATGCTCTGCCTGGGCTTATCCCACAAAATCCAACCATGCTATAGGAGCTAGGGTTGGTTGTTAACCCAGTCTGGAGGTTGAGGCTGCAATACCCATGTGGAAATCTGGCACAATGTGCAACACCCAGATTTTAAAGGTTTCACCCCAAAGTGTGGCTTTGCTTCTCCCAGTTTAGTCTGAGATACAGGTAGAAGTCCTCTTGGGTTCTGGGCACGTGGAAATAACAGGAAAAATGGGAATGGCTGTACTTGGGGGGGGAACCTACAGGTTCGGCTACATTCTGGTTACATGGAGCTGCTAGAGAAAATGATTCCCATTTTCTGCTGCATTTGGGGAGAATTTGAGTGTCACAGAACATTTCTCATCCCTAAAGGTGGCCCCACCTGTGAGGCCCAGGGCATCTCACATCCCAGGGAACTGGATCGAACCTGCTCCAGGGCTGGGTGTGCCCAAATGCCAAGCTCTGCTGCCGGAGCAGCCCCAATTCCAGGCACCACCAGTGACTGCTCCCACCCTGCAGCCAGCAAAGCCCCTCAGCAACCACATCCCAGCCACCTCCCCCTGGGAAGCACCGGAAGAGAAGGACCCAGCTGGAGCTCGGGCAAAACTTGGAGAGCTCCAGAACAGTTTGCTGCACCCTCCCTTCAGTGCTGCTTCAGCCCAGGAACGAGCTCATCCTGACCTGGCTCTGCCTCAGAGCACAGGAGGACTGTGAGTGTGAGCAAGCTTCTCCTCTGTGGTTGTGTCCTCAGGGTCCACACTGAGAATTAGCTAAAAACAAGCCTTTCTTCCCCTTCTGGGGAAAAAAAAAACCAACCTGACCTGAAACCACTATTTATTAAACTTAGATCAAACTTGGTCCTCATGGCCGCGTTTAATTAATTTTTATCTTGTGGTTTAATTGGCAGTAAGAGGAAATTTGGTGTGTAATGCCTGGCTGGCCCCAGCATGCCTGGAATAAACCCCAGGAAGTGCTTTGCTCCTGCAGATCCCACTCGAAGGTCTCCAGAGAAAGATTAAAAGTGCTGGTATTTCTCTCCTGCACTTTGCTGTGGAGCTTGGCCACAAAATAGGGGGGGCAGAAGGAGAAACCCAGGCTGGCACAGCCAAGGTGGGAAGAGTTATTCATTCATATTCTGGAGTTCCTTGGAGCCAAACTGTGTCCAAGGAGAGCTTTAATGCATTTGAACCTTTTTCAAGGACTCTGCTCCCTTCCTGGTTATTGGCAGCTGTAGGAGAAAATTTCCAGGGTGATCTTTGTTAAAGGACCTCTCACTTCATTGAAATAGGGATTTAAATGGGATTTAAATAGCTTTTATTCCAAGGTAATGTTGTGACTTTTTCTTCTGAAGGTCCCCTAACAAGGGATCCACTGGATTGACTCCTGCTGTGGATGTGAAGGAAGGTAAGGAGCCTTTGGATGGAGACTGATGCCACTGGTGTGGCTGTTCCCAGCTGGGAATCATTAACTGTGTGTGGACACCAGTTCCAACCCTGGCAAAGCTTCTTGACTTGCCACACCATCCCTGCATGTCTCTATCCCTTCCATGGAACATGGATCCAGTCCCTGTTCTTATGTTCTGAGCAATTCCTTTTGGAGCATGGTTGGGAATCACTGTCCTCTCTGGCTTCCTGCTTCACTTCCTGTGTCAGGATAGAGCATTCCTGGGAATTGCAGATAAATTCCTTGGAAGCCACCCAGCTGTCCCAGGTCCCTCTTGCCCTCCAGGGCAGCCTCCCTTGGGAATATGCCATGCAAATCTCTCCCCAAATTCTGTGTGCTGCTGCTCCTTTTGTTCACTTCCCTCACAAATGTTTTACTGGAATGCTCATAAACAACCCCAGGCTCCTTCAGGAATGATCTTGCCATTGTGTTTTCCAGCCTCCAGAGCTGGGAATTCCTCCTTTGCCTGTGGAAATGCTTCCCAAGCCACCCCCAACACTTCGCTGGGAGGAGTGATGGGGACAACAACACCCTTCAAGGTGCAGCCATCACCCACAGTCCACACAAAGGAAGCCTTGGGTAAGTTCTGGAATAAACTTTTCCTTCCCCTGAAGTCCATGGGATCTCCCCTGGAAATGTCAGTGGAGCCTTTTCTAGCCAAGGGAGCTGTTCAGGGATGGGCTGTGCACCATTCAGAGAGGAAAATAACATTAAATCATTAATTGTCTGTTGGGATTATCTGGGTGACCCAAAACTTCTGACAAGAAATTGGTGTTTTAACAATATCCCAGCAGCCACACCCCATCAATTCCTGGATAAATCACTGCCAGGCTTCTTTGGGAGTGTGTTGTCTGAGCTGCTTTTTTAGGGAATCCTGTCTGGGAGGTGAAGACCTAAACCACACTAATTTGGAAGTTCACAGTCAGCTCTGCTTGATGCTGAGCTGAATAAAAATGAAAAAATAAACCCAAAAAGCCTGTGGCATTCATTAGTCCAACAAATATCTACGTTTTCCAAAACTGAGAAATTACAGGAGAATTTGCTATCTTAGGGAACTTGGAATCTCCCCTTGGATAGGGAGTAAACAGGGCCATGACCAAGTGTGTGTTGGCCAAATTGGCCCTTCTGGTGTCTGATCAGTTGTCTCAGGTGTTTAAATGCAAGAGGGAGGAATAATTGGTTATTGACTGCTGATAAATTATAAGAATATTATTCATTAGCATTCATGGCTGTTAGAGTTAATTGGCATTTTATTTTGCTATTATACAAAATCTCTAAATTTTTTTTTTCTGGGAGTGTTATTCCTTTACTATCCTTTATTATTTATTCCTTTATTCTTTCTTTCTTTCTTTCTTAGGTGTTCTCATGGATATGTTCCAAACACCCTTCTTGCCTGAGCCATCTGCCCTGGAAGACAGTGAGGAACAATTCGAAGCCTTTTGCAGAAAAGGTGGTGTTTGCTCTTTTATTTTCCCAGTCCATGGAATTCCATTCTTTATTTCCCACTGACACCTCCCACCAGTCCTTGCTGTAAGAGTTGAGCCAGTCTGAAACCCAGGGGCTTTACAAGAGTGAGCAAAGCGAGATTTCACATCTGGGGTTGGGCTGGAAAAATCTTTCCAAGAGTTTGTAGGAAAGATGATTGGAGTGGGAATTCTGCAGGTGCAGCTGGATGGAGCCCTAAGCACACATGCCTGGAGAGGGGGGACAATGTGGCTGTGTACATAATCTTCGTTGGGTGAAGATAACAGGGGTTATCTTTTATTTTCAGAGCCAGGTGGATGTTTGAAAACTAACACTGTTGTCCCTGTCACTCCTGCATTTGCCATCTTTGAGGATGAGGAGGAACAGGAGAACAGCAGGTAAGAAGGGAAAAAGGAGCAGCTGAGCTCAGCTCCGTAAAAATCATGGGAAAAATCGATCCCATTCTATGGGACTTAGCTGTGGCTGTGTCAGGACTGGCTCGGATACAACTGGTGGCAGCTGCCTGGAGTGGCATGAGAAAAAAGCAGGAGTTGCTGCTCTGGGATTGCACAACTCCCCTGTTTGGAGAGTGCTTTGGAGGCTTCATTCTCTGGAGAATTTGGGGATAACTCTGAGCTGCTGCATCTTCTCTGAGTTGCTGCAAACGGAGCTCTTAAAATAAAATTAAAAATTCAAGTTAAAACCAACCAACCTTTATTGTGACTAGCGTGCCTGGGGAAAAGCTGTTCTATACTTTTTGGATCATTTTTTCAGGATGCCACAGCACAAGAACAAACCAGAGCCCAGAACTTTTGGAGAACATCCCTTGACCGACTGTGCAGCAGAAGTGAGTGGTGAACCTCCAGGGATTAGCCTTGGAAGTGGCTTATGCACTAAGGAGGGTTACCAGAGTGAGTGGATTCACCGCTGCTCTATCCCAATCCCATAATATTCCTAGGAATGATGCCTAGCTGAAGGCTGGATACCTTTTCCCATTTCCTGCCAATGGGATGAGCATTTTTGATTGTTGGTTGACATAAAATTGATGGAGAATTCCACCTCTCAGATGTGTGGGGTTGGCATCATTTTAGGGGAAGAAAAGACATTTCATCTTCCAGCAGCCACCTTGCAGCTTCCATAGTCAAGGAGATGGATAAAACTTAGATAAAAGAGATCCCTTCCCATGGGATTGGCTTTTCCAGGTGCTCATAGCAATTTCTGGTGGTCTGGTATTTTGCTGTGGCTTTGACTATTACCAACATTCAGACCTAGTCTAAAACTATTGAAACATGGGATTTTGTTTATATTTCAGGATAATTTTGATGGTTTAATTTTAAATCTTGATTTTTTTTTTCCTGCCTAGGAAGAAACAGGGACCACAGAATTCCTGCGGGATGATTACACGGTGTGGAATGGCCCCTGCAGCAACAAAGCCCTGGCTCCCAGTCCAGACAACACCAGGGATTTTGCCCGAGCTGCCCAGTTCATGTCTACACCCTTTAATTACCTGGCAGCTCCTTCCCAGCCCCCTTTGGAGGACAGAGGTAAACAAGGAATATTTTGGGTGGAAAACATTGAATTTGGTGCCTCATTACTCCATTTCTGCCCAAATCCCACCCAGGTGTGGCTCCTACTGCTGCCACTTCCAAGTCCACATTCCCCGTGGAACAGCAGCTCATCAGCTCTCTCAGGATTTTTAATTGGGATAAGAGGAGAGGGAGGTAGGGACAACAGAGGCTTTGTGTGTCCAACTGCTGCTGTGAACCATTCCAAGGGGTTTGGAATATGAAAACATTGTCTGATTCCCATCTGGGAGCACCTTTATGCTGCTCTGCCCCTTTTAAATCTCAGAATCTGACTCCCTGGAGAAATACAGCTGTTATTTTACCTTGGATATTTGAAATGAGGCTTTGTTGAGTTCCGGTTTTCGTGGCAGCAGCTTTCAGACGTGCTGGGTGAGAATACTCCAAATATTACTGCTTTTGGGGAAATAAACATTGATTTGCTTTTGTTCTTGCTCCCTTTGTTCAGCCTGTAAGGAAAATTTGCCCCAAATGGATCTGGAATTCTCTGGAGAACTGCACAGGCAGCCAAAGCCCAAGAAACTAAGGTATGCTGCTCCAATGCAAGCTTTCCAAGGTTTTCCACTGTATCAGCCTGGCTCTGCCCAACACTCATCCCAGCACTCTGGGGGTAAATGGACCTGGGTTTGGTGACTGGGCCCCAAAAATCGTTCCAAGATTTAAGTTTTGCCCCATTGAAATTAAAAACTAACTGGCCAAAAAACCATTGTTTTCTTCTCTTGGTGATATTGAGAATTATTAGGGAATGGGTAAAGTGACTTGACCAAATCTAATTTTCCTAAGAAAATTCCATTTTATTCCCCTCCATGTTGGCCACAGTGGCATTTGACACATTTTTGTTCCCTGAAGATGCTAAACTACCAAGGCAGAACGTTAATAATATATTACTATTATAACATTATTAATAATATTTTGCTTAAATCCATAGCCCTGTTCTCGAACACATCCCAGAACAGAGAGGGTTTCATGGTAACATCCTGAAACGAGGGACTGGAATCCAGGGAATTGCCACAGCTGCTTCTCAACGACTGCATGAGCAGACAGCTCAAAGCAGAACTGGACATTCCTCCTCCCTTGCGGTGGATAGAACTTCCCAGGAGAGGCTGCGTGGAGCTGGGCAGGACAGGACAGCCCAGAGCGGGAGACCTACAGGTACACAGCATTCCCTGGTTTTCTTTCCTGGATTCCAAGGAATTTGTGCATTGGAGGGAGCAATTCCATGATTCCTGCCAGGAGCTCGCTGCTCACCTGTGAGGGATGTGAGGAGGGATGAGTATGGGCTCTACCTGGATTGCATATGGCCATGGATACTCCAGAGTCCAGGAACACTTGGAATCCTGACAGGTTCTGGGCTCACTGAGGCTCAAACACTTTGGGGAAACTCTGGATTTCTGGGCACATGCAAAAGCTGGAGTGTCAAAATCAAGGAATGTTTCACATATCCTTATCCCTCCTGGGGTTTTTGGTTTATTACTTTCTTTAAATTAGTGATGCTCATTCAAGCTCAAGCTTGTGTTACATCCTTAGAATGACACACAGAGCTTAAACACTTCCCTTTTTTCCATGAAGTCCTTGTTGAGAACCCTTGGGACAAGGAACTGATCGGCAAATTCCTGTCGGAGCTTCCGAAACCGCTCCACACCTATGCCAACTACTTTGAGTGGAAATCTCCTCTTCCATTCATCAAACTGAAAGCTGAACTCACACTGGGTAAGACCTCCTTCAAACTTATCATTGCCAAGCATTTCTTGAAGCTTTTTCAAGGAAAACTCGGAAGTATGTGGGAATTCAACTTCTTTGTGTGTGTATCTCCAGATGATCTCAGCCTCAGGTTGGGAATTCAGCCTGGGGCTGGTTTGTTTGTCTTGTGGCATGAGCCTTTTGGATGAGGCATTTTTCCCAGTTTCCCCATAAACTGGGCCACAGCTCTCCAGCTTTGTGTGGAATAGCAGCAGGCCCATGTCAACAAAAGCTGTAGGATGGGGATTGCAACATCCCTGTGGGACTTAAATATTAGTGCTTACTTTTCAGGGCATGCCCTTTGGAATTTGACTGCTTCCAGGAGGTCAGGCAAAAATAGAAACGCTGGGGTCGAGTGTGTGGCATGTCCAGCACTCCTGCTCTCTCCTAGTCCTAGCAGGAAGAGATTTGTAGGGAAAGAGTTGATCTAGGATTAAATAATCCATATGGGCTGTTGCTTTTCTCTTTTTTCTCATGTTTTTCCTCTGTAGAGTTGGCAAGCAGGATTTAATGTTAATCTTTTAAAGGTTCCAGCTCATTCCATGTGGACTGCTTGGTTGGAGAAGGAGCTTTTGCCCAAGTCTATCAAGCTTCCATCCTGGATGCCAGTAACCCTCGAAATAATCAGAAAGTGATATTCAAGGTCAGTGGTGTTGGGCCACAGCAGCTCTCCTGGAATAATTCTGGAGTCTGACCCTCCCCCTGGGTGGATTCAACACACATCCTTGGCCTTTCCACATCAGATCTGCCTCTGGAACCTTTTGGTCGATCTTCTCTCTGACATTTGGTCCTTCAGGAAAAACTAAAGCCCCTCTTTAACCCCTGAAGTGAAACTTTTTCAGGACACAAAGGTGATTTATGTTTTCTTTGGAGCATCAGTGATTCACAAGGAGTGTGTGGAATTGTGGCATGGGATTGAAGTCTTGATTTGAGAGGATTAATCATGGAGTTTATCAACGGAGATTAGTTAGTGTGAGGGTGGCCCTGGCACAGGTTGGCCGGAGAAGCTGGGCACCCTGGAAGTGTCCAAGGCCAGGATGGGTGGAGCAACATGGGATAGTGGAAGTGTTCTATGGCAGGGGATGGAAGATGGAACTGGATCATCTTTCACTTCCGTCCCAAACCAAACCATTCTGGGATAAATTCAAGAGGGAAGATGCCTGATCTACCATTAAAAACCAACAACAAAACCCAGCCTGAAAGGAACTCCAGCTTTTACTGCTCCCAAATTTTCCCAGGAAATCCCCTTCTTTCTTCCAGGTCCAGAAACCTGCCAACCCTTGGGAGTTCTACATTGCAACCCAGCTGCTGGAGAGGCTGATCCCCAGCGTGCGCCACCTCTACATCCACTTCTATTCCGCCCATTTCTTCCCCAACGGCAGCATTTTGGTGGGGGAGCTCCACAGCTACGGAACGCTGCTTGTGAGTGCCACCAGCCTCTGCTCTGGAGCATCTCTGCTCATTTGGAGCATTTCCTCCACTTGATTTGTCTTCTTTGAGAATATGTTGTTCCTTAATCCATGCTGTGTGTCTCTGGCTTCCAGAATGCCATCAACATTTACAAGAAGCTCCCAGAGAAGGTGATGCCCCAAGCCCTTGTCATCTACTTCGCTGTCAAAATCCTTCATATGGTGGAGGAATTGCACAGCTGCAAGATCATCCATGGGGACATCAAACCTGACAATTTCATCCTGGGAGAAAGGCAAGTGTCTCCTGTTGTCACCAGATGTTACTACATGGGAGCCTGAAGACACTGAGGGTGTTGTTTCTTGTCGTGATTGAAGGTTCCTGGACAACGACATGTGTGACATTGATGGGCTCTGCCACGGCCTGACCCTCATTGACCTGGGCCAGAGCATCGACATGAAGCTCTTCCCTGAGGGAACAGCCTTCACTGCCAGGTGTGAAACATCTGGATTCCAGTGTGTGGAAATGCTGACAAACCAACCATGGAACTACCAGGTAAGGGGCAGCCTGGAGTCTCAGAGCTTCCAGCGTGCTGAACAATTGGACTCTACCAGAGTTGTAGCCTCTTGAAGAGCCTCTCCCCCTCCACGGGCTGTTTTCAGCTCAGTTTCAGTGCTCTGGGTGTGTTTTTGACACAAAACTGGTATGGCTTTGGTTTAGACAGACTACTTTGGGATTGCAGCCACTGTGTACTGTATGCTGTTTGGGACATACATGCGCGTCAAGGACGACAACGGGGTCTGGAAGCCTGAGGGAACCTTCAGGAGGTGGGTGTCCAAAATATTCCCCAAATCTTTGCCTAGATTTCCTAGAAACCCATGTTAGTACCACAATGCTCTGAGGTCAGGTTCTGTCACAGATTTTCTGACTGGGAGCAGACTAAAAATTAGTATTTTAACAGCTGAATTTAGTGCTTTTTTGATGCTTTTTTGTCTCTTTTTGCAGGCTTGCCAATGCTGAGCTGTGGAAGGAGTTCTTTGAGAGCTTGCTGAATGTTCCCAGCTGCCACAACCTGCCTTCCCTCAGAGTCCTGTGCCAAAAGCTCAAGGATTTATTTTGCAGGTCCTATGCGAAGGAAATCAAGTTCCTTCGGAATAGACTCGTTGTGTTGCTCATCGAGCACAAACGTTCACGGAAATAAGGGTTGAGTTTGCAGTTTCTAAGGACTTGCGGGTTTTATGGATGTGGAATCTTTTTGTAATAACTTGGTTTTAAATAATAAATGGATTTGGGGTTGACTTCAGCAATGATGCCTTGCATCTTTCTGTGCTTTTTTGGGGGGGAAAATATACTAACTTGGGTTGTTAATTGGTTTGGGAGGCAATGGGTATGCTTGGATTGGGCTATTCCTGCTCTACCTGTCCTCAGGAATTTCTAGGATGGAGGAAATGGAGGTTTGCAGGTCAGATTTAAGTTGGACAGGACTGAACTTACCCTTGGCACCTCCAGTTCTGACCTTCCCCCACACCATTATTCAAGCTCAGGGGAAACCCAGAAGACAAATGTCGCTTGTTTGTAATGGCAGACTTTTGGCGGGGGGAAAAGTGTTCCTTTAAAAGGAATATTTTAGCAGCACAACCCCCCTGAGGGAGGAGAGGGCATTAATTTGATTTTTTGCATCTCTCCACGGGAGGGAGACAACAACCTTTCCTATTCTCCCTCCTGCTTCTGTTTCAGGGGTGTTTTTCCTCTGCTTAATTTGTTCAGCTGGAAAGCCATGGTGAGCCTGGGCACCTGGTACAGCCTGGGAGAGTCAGGAAGAGCTGGGATGTGTTGGTTCTCCTGGGGTTTGCCGTTCTCTCTGCAGCTGGGGCTCCTCTCCCTACTCTGATGGCAGAATCTCTTGGATGCGCCTTGGAAGCAGCCTGCTTCCCGTGGTACATGGAAAAGCCTTGGGCTTTGATCCGAAGCAGCTGGCTCCTGACTCAGCTGGAGTAAGTTGCACGAGGAGGCAGATCAGCTGGAGCAACCTCAGAGCTGGTGGAAACATAAACATTGTATGCTGGGGTGGCTTTTTTTGTTCCCTTTCTCCCCTTAGTTGCATTTTTTTACAGGCTGAGCCAAAGCCAGCTGTCCTCTGGCCAGGCCAAAATCTCTGCCAGGCTTAAGTTTTTAGATCTATATTGTAAATTATATATTTTTAGTTCCTTATATAATGCAGAGGGATATGTGGAGGAGCACTTTTCAGAGTATTATGAGCACGATGGAGCTTTTAGCTGCAGCTTTGCCCTTAATAAATGCTGTTATTTTACATTAAACACCCTTAAAAACAGCCCCCTGTCCCAGCCACCTGCTCCTGCCTGTCCTACCATCATCCCACGGGAAGCAGAGAGGAGAAG
The DNA here is from genome assembly GCA_013397315.1 of Donacobius atricapilla. NCBI lineage: Eukaryota > Metazoa > Chordata > Aves > Passeriformes > Mimidae > Donacobius > Donacobius atricapilla. The sequence goes on along the minus strand of WBMY01006279.1, from coordinate 83,097 downwards.
GGTTAAAACTACCCCATGAGGGGTAAAAATGATCAGTGGAATGATTAGGTGGAGTGGAGGTTCTGCTGTTGTACTTGGTTTAAACTAAGCTGTTAAAAAAAACAGGAATGAAGCCCAGGGCCCAGCTGGCAGGGTGATATTTCCTCCCCGGCACGCGCCAGCTCCACGCCACTGAAGATCTTGAGGTATCCCCAAAGTCGCCCTTTAGAGATAACTCATCTTGGGGCCTCCACCACCCACACGGAGAGGAGAGATTTCCTGGTGTGTGGGCGGGTGGCTCTGCCTTTTCTTCTTCAGAAAACCCAGGTTTACTCATTTTTCACCCTCTGCCATTGAGCCGGGCCCCCCCTGGGGTCTGAGGCTCTCCCCCAGTTCCTCCATCCCTTGCTGGTCATGGCCCATCACCACTCAGCCCTGGCCAAGCCCTTTTTGCTGCCATCTCCCCTCACTTCCTCACCAAATGTCTTAATTATGGCTTTGAAGGCATTAACAAGGATAAAGTGTGAGGTTGTTGAAAGCTGCAGCCACCTCAGTAATTAGTCAGGCACACACTAACAAAGCAGCAGTCCTGGTGCCCCTCCTTGGTGTCACCCACAGTGATGCCACTTGCCCCATTAGAAACAATAACTTAAATATACATTAACAGGTCCCAAATTCACTGGCGGCAGCAGGGAATCCAAGTGCCACCCCCTCCACCCCCTGCCCAGTCCAGGCACCACTCCGGTGGACAATGGGACTGTTTTTGTTGCTCGATTCATCATCATGTCACTGTCACTGCTGTGGATGTGTGGAGAGTAGTGAGATCCCCCAGAGAGGGTTTGGGGCTTTCTTTAACTAAAATATGCATCTATTTAACAAAACCCACCTGTTCTTATATCTACCCAACGTTTGCTGTTCAAGCACCCCCACGCTGATGACAAAGGGTTTGATTTTGGGTTGGTGTTTGAAATCGGGAGCACGGTAAAGGTCAGGCTCCAAGCCTGGCTCAGACAAAGCCTCGTGCTTGAAGCTCAAACCTGATTTTATCTGGCAGCATGAGTGAAGTCATCACGATGGTTGGAGAAGGAGAACAAGGTGTCATTTTTTTTCCGTTGGTGCTTTGTTCAAGTCAGAATGTGTTTGGTGAGCACCTGCTGGGTGGGGAGGAGGAGTTGGGGGTGGTTTTCCCTGGGGGTTTTCATGGCACTGTGAGGAGTTGTTCCCTCAAGCCAGGCCCCATCTCCTTTGCTCCAACCTCCACCCTGTCCACTTCCCAATGGCAGAGAGAACCTGCTGGGATTGGACTGGGCTCCATGGTCTGGGAGTGATTCTTGTGCTGGCTCAGGGGGAAGGCTGGGTAGGAGATGCCACTGCTGGAGTGATGCAGCAGCATTAGATCCCCACCATCCTCCTCCATCCCCCTCCTTTCTCCCTCATCTCCACGTGGGACATGGAAAGTTCCCTGCACATGGATGCCAGTGGGTGTATAGGAGGGCTGGGATGAGGCATTCCCAAATAGCATTGCTAGTGTGCTGGGGATGGATACTGCAGGGCCTGAGGCAGTGTTGAGGGGCAGGTTTCAACTCCCTCTCTCTCAATCTGTGACCACAGTGCTGAAAATTAAGGACCTTTGGGATTGGCTTTGGTGCAAATTCCTCCGAGATGGCTCATGACAAGAGGAACGAGGATAACGTCGAAACGGATTTGTTCCAGGAGGCTGGAGCGGTGATTCACCGTGGGAAAATGCACTTGGTGCCTGTCCTGGCTCTCCAAAAACCCAAGGGCAAGAGGAGAAGGGCCAGCTCAAGGTTGGGTGTTGGAAAGGCTAGGCTGTTCCCCCATCCCCTTTCAGCTCACGTGAGCCACCCACGCAGAAACCAAAATGACCCAGGAGGAGAAAATACATTCAACATCTGCTGGCTAGTCCCAAGTCCTGGCAGCCCTGGTGCCTCCAGAGTGTCCCCCTCACTCTGCCCCACCACTGCAGGATGCTCTGCAGGCCCCAACCAAGGAGAAAAGCCTTGGGTGGCCCCTGGATCCAAGGGAAGTGTGAGGGAAGTGGGGCATCATGGAGCCCCACCAACTCTGTGCTGTGGGTACTGCTGCTGGAGGCCTGGGAAAAGAGGAACAAGCCCGATTTTCAGCCCTGCTTCTCCCTCACTTTTCTGGGGTGGAAAAGGTATAGCCAGACCTTCGAGCCCTTCCCTTCTGCTGCTGGTCCCTGTCTTCAAATTTTTCCCTAATACATCTTCCTAACCATTTTTTCTAATTATTTTTGCCTACTTGAACACCCTCAGACACTTTTCCTTCCCCTCCCATTGGAGTGGCATGAAGGGGGTGGGAACAGAGCTGGAACAGCCAGGGATGCTCCAGCGGTGTGTGAGACCATCCCTGGCTGAGATGGGGGGGACACTGGGGTGGGATGCGGGACCTGTGGCCACCCCGGAATCTGCTCCAGCAGCAGCACTCAGCTCCTGTGGTGGATAGGCTGGGTTCATTCCTCTCCATGGTCCTACCTCTCCATGGTCCTTCTTCCTCTCTGCTGTCTTTCTTCTTTTCCATGGACCTTCCTCTCCACCGCTGTGTTTCTCCACGGGCTGGAGATGCTGCTGCTGCTCGAGGGATGCACCAGCACTGAGTGTGTGTGCACACGTGTGTGCAAGGGGTGCAGCAGGAGGGGCTGTGAGGTGCAGGAGGTTTGCTGCAGTGGGAGCTGTGTGTGCAAGGTGTGTGTAAAGTGTGTACGCAGAGCAAGCACGTGGGTGTGAGGTGCGTGCGCACATTGGGGTGCAACAAGGCATGCCTGGGGTGCGTAAGGACTGCATAGGTAAGGAGAGCACCCACAGTACGTGGGGTGTGCGTAGGGGTGTGTGAACCCCGTGGAGTGTGTATTGTGTGTGTAAGGTGTGAGTGCATGGTGCAAGGGTGAGAAGGGTAAAGGCGTCAGTACACAGCCCTCTGGGGTGTTTTGTGTGGGGTGTGTGTGTGCGTGTGCGTGTGCAAGGCTGTGCCGTGCCCCGGTGTGAGTTTATCAAGCACGGCCGTGTCCCTGTGCGTGTGCAAGGCTGTGCCGTGCCCCGGTGTGAGTTTATCAAGCACGGCCGTGTCCCNCCGCCAGCCCCGGCCCCTTCGCCACCCGCTCGCCGCTCTTCATCTTCGTGCGGAGGTCGCCGCTGCTGCCGCGCTCCTCCAGCGGGTACTTCTCGTTCGACGCCGAGCGCAGCCCCGCGCCCCTGGGCTGCGACAAGGCCACGCAGACCCCCAGCCCGCCCTGCCAGGCGCTCAGCCACTGCCTCAGCGCCATGGGTAAGCTCTGGGGCGCGGCTCCCCATCCTCCTCCTCCTCCTCGCCGGGCTCGGCTTCCCTCGCCTCCTCCTCCTCACCTGGCGTGGCTTTCCCCAGAACCGTGGAAAACGCGAGTTCTTGTGGGGGTGTGTGGAAGTGAAATGCCGCGGGAGATATGTAGCGGTAAATACACAGTGCAAGGGTAGGTTGAAAGTACAGGAGCGGTTTTCCCACCCTTCACCTGGTGCTTTCCTTGCCTTCCCCTCCTCACCTGGCTTGGCTTTCCTCAGAACTGTGGAAAACGTGGATTCTCTTGGGGGGAGTGTGAAGTGCCGGGGGCTTGTGTACAGGTGTGTAAAGCTGTGAGCACATAGTGCCAGGGGGTGCTTGGTGCGTGAGCTGTCCTGCTTTTTGCCTCGGCTCCCCTTGGAATGATGGAAAACGCAGGTAGCCATGCAAGGCACCTGCAGCAGCACCTCCCGCATCCCATCCTGTGGATTTTGTAAGCACCCGAGCTGGCCGTGCCGCGAGGCTCTCCCGGCGCTCTGGGATTTGTGGAAGCTGGCCGGGCCTGTCGAGCAAACACAGCGCCGGGGAACTCCCGCGCGTCCAGCGCTGTGGTTTTTATTACTATGATGTTTATTCTTTTCTGGGCTCGGTCAGTCGCTGCCAAGGGAGGAGGGGACAGAGTTGTTGAGTCCAGCTTCCTACTCAGGGCTTGCTCGTCCAAGGCTGTTTTGCCAAGCAAGTGGCTCCTGGCTCGTGCGTCGCTGCCCGCTCTCTCCTCGTTCAGTGGCGGAGGTGCTGGGGTCATGCATCCCGAAATCCCACTGGGAAGGGGCCTGGAGGCAGGCGGGGGCGTGTTTACGAGTGGCTTTGCCAGGTGAAGCCTCTCCAGCAGGGTAAACCTGCCCGCCGGAGCTGCCTGGGTGTCCAGCATTCCCTTCTCCTAATGAATTGCCTCTAATTGAAGGAAACCTTTGAACTTCCACCTTTTAGCTTCCACTAGGGCACAGTGGGAGCGAGGCATGGGGATAACAAACACCAACTCCAAGCTTTCTGGGATCTAAACACCATCTTTTTTTGTTGGTGGTGTTTTTGTTCCCTCCTGGCTCCAGGCTGTGGTTCTGGCTGCGGAGGCCTGCCTGTAATGTGCCCTTAGGAAAGATTTTGTGACATTATTGCAGTAATTACAGCTTAATTCAAGTTTCACAACCTCTCCCTGGTATGACCAGGCAGGGATGCTCCTGGAATTCCTTGCTGGGAGAGCCGAGTCTTTGCTTTCTTTTAGAAAAGAGATATTGGAGTTTGCCCTGTTTTTTTTTTTTTCCAAATTCCTGCACTCTCATCAGCTGTTTTATTGGAGCCTTTGGTCTGTGAGTGTTGCTAGGGGCATCATCCTAAACAACTATAAGCAAATGGAAAATCCTCAGTGCTGTTTAACTGGGACTCCTGGATATTCCTGAACAGATTAACCTGCGAACATGGAGCTAGAGAGCTGTTTTATCCCCGTCCAGGCCTGCAGCTCTCAGGCTGTGACTTCCTATGCAGTCTCCTTGGAAATATCCATGGCTTTGCTCTGCCCACGTCCTCCTCAATCCCTGTGCCTTGACAGAGTCTAGCTGGATGCGTGCCGTGAAGTTTTCCACATGGAAGTGGGTCAGTCCCTCGGGAAGGAAGCAAAAGGGATATTTTTGTTGTGCTTTTACCCACTGATTTTATCTGCTGTGAACAGAGGCTGCAAGGTGGAGAGAGTCTCTCGGAAGCATAAGCAATAATGATAATTATTTTTATTAAAATAAACAGGCGTTTCCTGCAAGCAGGAGTGACTGGATGCTCCCAGCCTCTCCCATGGGCAGTGGGGAACTGCTCCAGGGCTGCTCCAGCACAGCAAACTCCTGCTCTGCCTCAAAAGTCGCTCTCTGAATCTTGCAAAACCTTCCCCAAAGGTTTAGTTGAGGGCAAATAAAGGTGGAGGCACCCCTTGGAAATGCCTTGGGTTGTATAAGGAAGAGCTGTTGGTGTGGAGGTTTTGGGAAGTGATGCTTTGGGCTGTGCTGCCTTTCTGACAGTTCAGAGGATACATCCAGCTGCCTCCAAAGCTGTTGTTTTTGGGAAATGAGACAAAAGCAGCAAGTGGATGCTCTGGGATGGAAGGGAACAAGGGTTGCAGTGCCAGCCTGGCATATCCAGGAAGATGCTTTTGGGGATGGGGAGGAGCAAGGGTGAGTTCATTTGGTTGTGCTGGAGGAAGAGGCACGATCCTGCTCTTGAGGGGAGAGATTGACAGGGATGGGGAATTCCCCAGCTGGGAGTGTAAGTCACCTGAGACAAACTCGCCCTTTGTGGAGGAGCTGGGTGATTCTGTGTGTGGTATTTCTGTGGGAAGAGGTTCCTTTCCTTCCATCCGATTTTCAGTGTGAAGGCACGTGTTCGTTTGCATGTGGATTTTGGGAATGTGGATGGAGCAGGTGCTCTGGAAATGGGTTTTTACAGTGCTGGTTTGATCCCGGTATGTATTCCCATGTGAGAAGCAGCATGAACCTCCTGTTGCTCTCAAAGGAGAGCTCTCCATGTGCAAATAGTTGAATTTAAGGGGAAAACCTTGAGCTGGGAATCTGGTGGTAATGGCCTGATGCTCTTGTTTTGTAATTGCTGTCGTTTTTCTCCCAACTCTCCAAGATTTACTTTAGGGGGGGTTGGATACCTAATCCAGGAGCTGAAGTTCCAATCTGGGGTTGTTTTTTTGCCCTTCCAAGCCCGAACTGCGGCAGTTCCATGCTGGAGCATCCCACAGGCTGGAGCCAGATGTGGCATCCCGGCGGTGCCAGTGGCCCGGGTTGTCCCAGTGCCCTGGGCAGCTGTGTCACCCTCGGTGGCGGGCGCTGGCTTGTGCTATGACTTTGTCCCCCCGCTCCCGAAAGCGCCTGTGACTGGTTTGGGGACCAGTTATGACTGGCCCCTTTCGCCGCCGGCGCTCGGCAGCGCCGCAGAAAGTCCTTTCTGAAAACCTCAGCCCGATTTCGCTCTCAGCCACCGAGCCCAGCCCGAGTCTCTCGGGCGGAGGAGCCCCGTGGCTGCGATGCTGGGGCGGGAGGAAGGATGGCAAAGGGGGGAAAGGATGGAGCAGGAGCAGCGCCGCTCCCTCGCATGGTTTTCCTGACGTCCCCGGCGCTCCTCGCCTCTTCCTGCCCCGGCTCGCCGCATGTTTTTGTTTCCCCGGTTGGGCTGGCCCTGCTGACGGCGGCGGTGGGATTTGGGAAGGTCGCTCCGCCTCGGCCGAATCCCGTTTGGCTCCCCGGAGGAGCCGGGGCGGAGGGAGGATGGCGAGCGCCGCGCGTGGTTCATTCACCGGCGAGAGGAGAAGCGCTCGGGGCAGGCGGCGGGCGCCGCTCCTGCGCTACTACAGCGTGAAAACAAAACACATCCTCCGGCCAAGCTGTTCTGCCTTGGCTCGGAAATGCATTTTCCAGTCAGGTTGGAGCCAGGCTTTTTTTTAATTTCTTTTTTTTCCTTTTTTTCTTTTTTTTTTTTTTTAATTTAACTGCCCTATTAATCCTTTGACTTGGAAGATTGGAAGCTATTCCTGTTCCCTTGTGATTCCTCTGAACTGTCATGCCAAAACACGGCTTTGTTTTGTGCAGTAATTTTTGTTGTTGTTGTGTGGGGTTGTTTTATTTTTATTTTTTAATTTGTTGGGGTTTTTTTTTGCATTCCTTAAGGCTGCAATTCCTGCTCAGATCCTGAACTTTAAGGAAGGGGGATGAGGTGGTGCTGACAGCATTTGTGGTCCTGTCTCCTTTTTTTTCCTTGGCTATTCGGAGGATTTATCACGTTTAATAACTTTTTAAGATGGAGACCTAAATAATTATGTATCCTGCAGAATAATAAATACATTAACTCTTTCTTTTCTCTTTCAAGCCAGCACTTGGATTTGCTGGACATGTGCTTTCTCCGCACACAAACCCAACTGTGGCTTTCTCCACCCTATGACAAACCTTTTGGTTTTCCTTGTTGGGCACTTGAGGATGATTTGGGGAAGAAACACAAGAATTATATGGAAATATCCAGGCAGAGGGTTTTTAAGGTTAGGGAAGGAGTCGCTGCTAAAGGAAAAAAGGGGGAAGAGGAGGTTTGCCCAGGGAAGGAAACTGGAGTGTGTGGCATCTTGGCTTTCATCCCTGTTTAAGAGGGACCAGAGCTTGGAGATGCTCCCATGGAAAGCCTACAATAAATAAATATATAAAAGCCTAATAGTAGTAATAATAATACAGAAATAACAAGGAACAAAAGCCTGTTCATTGTATGCATTGAGTCCCTGCATGTGCCCAAGGGATTTAAGGGAGTTAAAATATAATAGTAACAAAAAATGGGAATAAGGTGGCAAGAGTTGATGGGTTACTACAGAGTTTTATGTAGTAAATTCTAGACAATTAGTTCTTGTTCCTGGGTTTCCAACTCTCCTGTTTCATCCCACGCAGCTTCCCGGTGGCAATCCCAGTCTCCAGTCGAAGAGGTGCAGCCGGAAATCTGGATCGCGCAGGAGCTCCGGCGCATCGGGGACGAGTTCAATGCCTCCTATTGTCCACGCAGGGTAACTTTCCCCTCTTCACTTTCCATTTATCTCAAAGGGAAAGGCTGAATCATTTCTGGAAACTCTCTCTGCGGTGAGCGTTTCGTTCACTCAGACAGAGAAAAGGCTGCGCGGGTGGCAGGGGGGAGGCTGGACCAGGCAAATCAGCAGCAGTGGCCTCAAATCAATGAAAAATAACCTTTAGATCAATTAAAATTAACCTTGAAATCAGAGTTGGAAGCTTTAGGGCACCAGGTTCGCACAGGGGTTTTGGGGCAGAGGTGTTGGGGTTGGGCCTGGACCTGATGGTGATGAAGAAACTTTGAAGAAGGAAGAGGCAGGGAAAGTTGGGGGATTTTGAGGGATGCACTGCCCAGCACTGTTGCTTTTAGGGATGCATTCAGTGGGATTCCCAGCTCACCTCCCAATTCCCAGCTGCTGCAAAGAAGAGACTCGGTTATAATAAGAAATAAGTTCCCAGAACTTACTTCTCTTGCAAAGACTGTTTTGAAAGAGTTTTTATAAGCCCATGAACTCGCTCACGTTGGGGTGTTGCAACCCAAATTGATGCAGTAATGCCACAGAAAAGCCTAAGCCCAAGGCAGCCCAGCCCAGGGGGTGAAGCAAGAGGAGCTCACCGGTGTCTCGGCTGCCAAGTGTTCCCGACGGCTGCGTGTCTCTGCTTGTGGATTCTGCTCCACCTACTGAGGCTTGGTGGTGGGAAGAGGAGCCAAGAGCAGTGTTGGTGATGGAATGCTGGATCCTTATCCATCCTCTTCAGCTCCTAAATAGCTCCTGCAGCACTTCCTCACTGCTCCCTGGGTTGGCTTTCCCACAAAACAGGGAATCAAGCTGCTTTTTCCACATCATCTCCACCTGCTCCACTTTGCCCAAATGCCCTGGCATTCATGATTTGCAACAAAACGGTGATAAGATGATATCCCGAATCCTCCAAAGTGTGAATTTTCCAACCTCCCCCATCCATGCGATGCAAAGTGGCTGCTTTTTGAGATGAAAAGACATCTTTCCAATGAAAGGGAGGGATCAGGCTGTCCAGAAAGCTGGAGGCACCTGGTAGCAGCAGGCAGATCCAGAGGAGCTGGAGGAAATGCACAGTGCCATGGAATATCCTGAGCTGGAAGATCCACAAGGATCATCCAAGTCCAAACTCCTCACCCTGCACAGCCGCAGCAATCCCACCCTGCGCTTGAGAGCATTGTCCACACGTTCCTTGAACTCTGGCAGCCTTGGGGCTGTGACCATTCCCTGGGGAGCCTGTTCAGTGCTGGACCACCCTCATCCCATCTCCTCCCTGCCTCCCAGAGCAGTGCCTTAAATTTGGAGCATTTCATGAGGAGCAGGAATGTCCTTCCAGCATTATCCCAGCTCCTTAGGTGCTGGAAATCTCTGGGCACATCATGCTGCTCCCGGCTACCCTGTGGTGGATAAGGGGGTGAATTTAATGGGAATGGGGGTGTTCCCCAGGCAGCAGCAGGGTGACATGCAGGGAGCATCCCCCAAGTTTGCATGAGGCTGTTCCCACCCAGGTGGCTGCAGTTTCAACCTGGGACTGGCCCAGGGCAAGGAGCGGAACGTGGAGGACACGTCCTGCCTGCTCAGGTGACGTGAGCAGGGGATATCATGTGTGACCCTAAAAACACTCAGTACCTGGTGCAGTCAGCATGTGACAAATTCTGCACCCAAAACTGGGGAGGTTTCAGAGCATTGAAAACATTATTTTATTATGGCTGAGGCACTTTGTGGAAAGGTTCCTTTTCCTTCTGGAAGTGTTCTGGCTGCTCCTAGGCTGTCTTGGCTCTGGAGAGGAAGGTGGAAGGGCTCGTGCCTGCTGGCCCTGCCTGTCTCTGGGGTTTGCCCTTTCAGCCCGAGGTTAGAAATGGGGAACTGCTGCCGTGCCAGAGCTGCACTCGCTGGGCAGGTCGGGGCTGTTGGATGTGTCCCAGCGCCTTCCCTGTCACGTTCCCCAGGGGGTGTGGCCTCCGCCGGGACCGTTTTCTCAGACAAGACACCAGGAAATCAGGCAATTTGTCATCCAGCCACTCCTTGTCCCAGCAAGGCATCCCTTCACCGCTGTCACAAGCCCCAAGCTCTGCTGGTTGCAAAGTGTTAAACACTTCACTTTGTGCCTCTGGAATATTTTCCAGGTGTTTATATAGCACGGGGGGCTTCATGCTGGGAATTAAAGTCACAGCTTTGTTTAGTTTGTTTTCCCCCCCTCTCTTTCAGGGTTTCTTGGATCACCAGGTAGGAAACCCCCAGGTCATGATCCTGCATCTGCTGCGTTACATCATCCGCCTCATCTGGAGGCTCCAGTGAGTGCCATGCGCATCCCGAGTCACCAGGACTGAATTCCTCGCTGGAAAAGCCCAGGAATGATGGACACATGGATGAATGGGGGGCTCCCGCCTTGCCTCTCCCCCAGGACACGTGGCAGGATGAGGGTGGACATCCCATTCTGACCGTGGCGTTTTATGGCAGAGTGGTGTTTACTCGGTGTTTCTCTCCACTCTTTTTATTCATTTTTTTGCCTTTTTTTCCCCCAAAAGAGTCTCAGTGAAAATGTGGAATAATGTTTTGTCATTCCTGGAATACTGTGTGATGAGCCCCACGACAGGAAAGAGGGAAGCCTGAGCCAGCTGATGGGCAGAGCTGCCAGAGTTTGCCTTGCAGAGGCTCGGATTCCTCCCCTCTCCCTTTGCCTCCGGGGCATTTGCCCCCCAAAAAGGCTGGAAAAAGGGCAGAGGGATTTAATCAGCACTTCTTTTACCTGTAAATACCTAATGCTGCCCCAAATCCAACTTCATTTGCATTATGCAAATCAGCCTATTTCCTGCTGACTAATTTTTTTTGGGTTTTGATATCTCTATTTTTTTTGATCCACTCTGAATCTCAAGACTTTGCTGTTGAACTCCAGGGTCCAAACCATCACAACTAACCAACCTAACCCCAAGCCACCAGGTTGCCTTTTTTAAAAGAAATTCTTTCTATAAAATGTGTGAGAACACTTCTGTAGTGTCTGCTATCAGATGTGGGGGACTGAGTATTCCAGCAATAAACCATTCTGGAGGCAGGGAGCAGCTCCCGGAATGCTGCAGCCAGAGGCGATAGCAGTAGGAGCTGCTGTGAGTCGTGGCTATCAAGAGGTTTCCAAGATTGTGTTTTCCTGGGATCCTCTTTGTGTTTGGAAGGCGATGAGCACCCAGATGCAGATGGAAGGATGCCAGCCCGACGTGGATCCATCCAGGACATTCCATGGGGATCTGACTGCTCCGTGTCCTCCCAGAGAACTTCCCAGGTGCTCCATGTCCCAGGGTCTTTCCCCTTCAGCCCTGGAGCTGTGGATCTGTGGCTGTTCCTGTTGTCTCGCAGCAGATGTTTTTGGGGGATTGGCTGCTCCGGCCATCCCATATCTATGCACAAACATCCCCCTTCCTCAGGCTGGTGTAGCTGCTCCCCAAAAGCTATGGGGTTGTTTCTGGTTTCACCAGCACCATAGGAAAAGAAGAAAAACCCCATCCCAAGCCCCCCTTGGAGCAGTTCTTCCCACAGGGAGAAGCTGCTGAGTGCCATGGATAATAATTAGTGTTAATGATTGATGGATACACCCCAATGGGACCTCTCTGCATGTCTGTGCCTGTCAGGTTGGAGTGGGACCTCCCCTCTTGCTCCTGGAGGATCACAGAGGTAGTTTTAACCTCAATTGCCAATTTTATTCCCCTTTTTTCCTTGGAAGTGCAAGGTGAGCAGCTGTTGCAGGAGCAGGGAATGTTTTGGGAAGGGCATTTTGGAGCCCTTTGTGGGGGTGAACTGTTGCACTGGTGGAGAGCAAGCAGTTCAAACAGCGAGGGAGTTTAGCCATGGCAGATCCTGCTCCTCATCCCTTGGGATTTGCCTCTGGCTTTGGCTCACCATGGCTGTGCTGCCCCAGCCAGCCCTACTCTAGGCTGCCACCAGGGATTTCCCTTGGAATTCCACTGGTAAAATTAAAATTAAACGGATAAAATTCAGCAGCAGAGGAGGGGAAACCCAGTGAGATTTTTTATCTCCTGGCTGAGTTCCATCCTTGCTGGTGGATGAAATGGTGCTTTGGGATCTCCCAACCTTTGGCATCCGGAATGTGTCCCTTGGAGTACACCAAAGAATCACCAAAGAGCACTTTACCTTGTCCTCCCATGGAGACAAAAACCAGATTTATTTTAAGGAAAAAAAAAAAAAATTCGAAGTATTGGCAAAGTCTCCCAGGGCCTTCTCCACAGGAGAAGTTCCCAGACAAAAATCATAGGAAAAGGAGCTCTCAAAAAGCAGGATTCCTGTGGCATTATGAGGTTTAATGGAAAAAAGCCCCCCAAAAAGCCTCAAAACAGAAGAATGATAAAAAATATTTATGCTCCTTTCAGCCATGTTGGCTGCCTGCTCTGGGTTGTGTTTAAGTGTAGCCTGTGCTCTGTATTGCACCGAAAGGATGAAGAGTTTTCCTTGGAAACCAGATTGATCCCATTCTCACTTCTCTTTTCCACCAAACTGTAAATACCCAAATATTTATTAGAGTAGAGTACCATGTTACTGTCATCACCTGAGCCAAATATCTGTGTGCAATGTACTTCCTCTCCTTTCTCTCCTGTAAGTTTTGTACAGCTTAGAAATACTTTTAAAAAACCTAAAAAAAAATATATTAAAAAAAATCCTGTTTTTTTCCTACACTTTTGTAGAGTTGAATTGGTAAATACTATAGGTCCTTTTTTTGGTTTTGTTTATTTTCCCCCCTGTGTAATTAATGCACTCTACTGTTTAATGCTGTAACTTGTAGAAATGTATATTTATTTCCTGCTTATTTAAGTTCCTGTGAAGATTTGGTTTCCTCCCTGCCAGAAGTGTTGGATCCCCTTCCAAAGCCATCATGGTGTGGATAACAAGATTTTTAATCTTTTTTTTTTCTCCAAGTGCCTAAGTCCCCACTTCCCAGGAGTGATTTAGGCACATCAGACTTCAGCAGTAGTGAAATTCAGTGGGAATTTGGCTCCTCCACCCACCCCAGGATTGCTCCAGCCTGGTTTTCCCGGAGCAGCCATCCTGTGGAATCACTAAATCGTGTCGCAGGACCCAGCGTATGTAGCATTTTTGACTGCAATTTCCCTGCCTTCCTTGTGTTTTGCACTGATGAATTTTGGACAGGGTAATTGCCACTTTACTTGTGCAATACTGCTGTAAATAATCGCAAGAGCCTTGTTTTTTGGGGGTTGTTTTTTGGTTTTGTTTTTAAGAATCTTTTATGTTCTTAATATGAGTTTTATATGAATAAAAACTTTCAACTATTTGTCCTGAGTGCTGGTTCTTTTGTGGGGATTGAGGTTCTCCTGAAAAGAAGGTATTTGTTGCTTTATCACCAATTTTCCCTATTTTTCACCCGTTTTTCCTCCAGACCTGGTGTCCCCCTTTCCATTTGGGTGGCCTGGAGTTCTAAGATGCTTCAGGCCACCCAAAATGCAGCTCTTGAATGAATTTGCTTTGTCAGGTGATGCCTTGAGTGTTCTCAGCCCTGAAAGCTGCTCCATCTGGGAGTTACTTGGGGATGCCTTGGAATTTTTTTGCTTTTCCTCACATTATGTATTTGCGGGCTCAAGCCCAGCTGATGGGCACCCTTCCATGCACTTCTTGTCCCCAGCTGGTTTTCACTGGCATTGAAGTTTTGGGGTTTATTTTATGCATTGTGTCTTATTTTATTATTTAATGCATTTTATTAACATTATTTTGATTTTGTTATGCAACATTACTATTTTTTCCCTTTTATTATTTCACATGGCAGTTTTATAGTTTTAAATCTGCTCCTAAAAATTCCCATCCTGCCTTCCTCTGCCTTGGCCCTCCATCCCATTTGTCCCTCCAGCCCGTCTTACCCCTCCGCTTACTCCTCAGCAGTCACCACCTGAAAAGGATTGAAAAACAACTCCCCAAGTCCTACGTGATAAACAACCTAAAAAAAATTCTGGATTTTTTTTTTTGTTGTTGTTATTGTTCTTGAGTGTGTTTCAAATTACAGAAGTTCCTGAAAGGGAAGTTTATTGGTTTCAGGTGCTATTTTGGGGGCTTCTTTAACTCACAAAAAGTTTAATTGCCCAGCCAAGGCTGTGGCAGCTGCTGGCTCTGCTCTCCTGGTGGCTCTGTTGGAATTTAGGAGCTCATGGATGTGTCCAGGTGAGTTGTCACACCTGGGACGTGACCCTGCAGTCACTCAAGTTGGGAGGAGCTTGTGACCTACTTGAACCCAGTGCCCTTGGTGCCACAACGGGAAGGGAAGCCTGCCCCTCTGTCGGGATCTGCCCTCGGCACGTGCCAGGGCCAGGTTGGCCACGGCCAACTCCAAGGGGGTCATGGCCACCTTGAAGGTGTTTCTGGCCCAGCTTGGCCATGGCCAGGCTTAGGTTGGCCCCAGCCCATGCTAGCCGTGGCCAAATCCAAGGTGGTCACAGTTCAGGTTGGCCAAGGTCAAGGTGTTCATGGCCAAGACAAAGGTGGTCATGGCCTGTTGGTCATGGCCAAGCCCCAGGTGGTCCATGGGTCCACCAAACTCCAGTTGGCGTCAGCCCATGTTGGCCAAAGCCACATCAGTGGCTCCTCCGCATGAGCCAGGCCCTTTCCACGCTCTTACATTCTAGGAGCTCATAAATTCTGTTTTAAGGATGACAAATTGCCTTTATTCCTTGAAAAGGAGCAAACTCCCAGGTTTTATTCATGGAAATAGCCACATCTCCCTGTGTCCATTAGAGCTGGACACTAATGGCTACCATGTGCTCATACTGTTGGGGACACGCAAAACTGGGACATTCCTGCACTCCCACACCCCTGCAGGCCTTGGGAATGCTGAGCAACCCAAGCTGAAAATGAGATTCCAGTCAGCCAGAGCCACAGGAGCAACACCAGGCTCTTCCCACACAGAGAAATAAATAAATTTTATTTTTTTTCCAATGACTCGCCGCTGACCTTTCAAACACCTGTGCAGCCTAAACTAGCTAAAAATACCCCCTGAGCTTTGCATTTGATTTTCATATTGCAACAAAGCTCACTCTTTCCAGCAGCTTTTCTGCCTTTCTGGCAGCTCCTTGGATGCTTGACCTCTCCTGGGGTCACACCCAGCAGAGAGGGAGATGGGAGGTATTGGATACCAGGGAGGTCCCTAAAATCAATAAAGGGATGTTAAAGGTGCTCTAGCAGGGTTCTTACAGGGTGTAAGACAAGCTCAGAGATGGCTGGATCAAGGGGACCTTCCTGCTGCCCTTCTTGAGCATCCCAAACCTCTTTTCTGTGGAATTTTGAAAAATTAAGTCCTGCAACGCAAGGAAAGGCACACAACAAGGTTACCCCTGCTGGAAACTCCACTGTTCCAACAATAGCTGGTTCTGTGGAGCTCAGGGGCCTCAGACGGCCCTTGTGGGGGATACAGGGCCTGTTCTTCCCAGATTTGATGGATTTCTCTTTGCTGGGTTTGTGACAGGCTCCTCCATCCCTTTTCCCAGGAGGACACACAGGGAGCTGGCGCTTCCCAGGTTCACAGGCTGTTAATTAACCCACACCTCATCTCACTGCAATTATGGGCAGAGTGAGCCGAGCCAACAGTTTTTTGACAATCCCACAGTTCTCCTGGCTGGTAATTAATGAAAATAAAGTTGGAAGATGGCACCATGGCCATTCCCTAAGGATGGAAAGGATGGTGAGCGCTGCAGCTCTGCCTCTCTACATCCTCACACCACATGTGACTCCAGGCTAAAAAAGTCAAGATTTTCGAAAGTCCTGGTGATTTTCACACAAATAATCCCCCTGAGATTTGAGGGAAGAGCCACGGGACCCCCTCAGCCAACATTCTGATGCCCGTCCCTCCCAGAGCCACCAGAGTCTCCCCATCAGCTGGGGGCAGAGGGGACAGTCACGAGCGCCTGCCATTACCATTCAAATGACTTATTGGCAGAAATGGGTTTAAAAATAGGGGTTTTATGATAAACAAAGTAACCTCATACAGGAAGTGAGCTGCAAATACTAAAACACTTTGTACAAAGCTGGTAGAGAACAGAGCTGCCCCACAGAACTGAAAAAAACAACAAAACCCAAGCCATTCAAGGGGGGAGTCCAACATCTTCTTGGGGTTTTTTGTTTTTTTTTTTTTGAAGGAGGGAAAAGGGGTGACCTGAGGGGGGAAAGGACTGGGGGGGGGGTGAGAGAATTTCTCCTCTCCACATGGCCCTAAAATAAAGGTGATGCCAATGCAGCTCCGCAATGTGAACCCCGAGTCTAAGTGTGCCGGGACTTCAAAAAACGTCGGGTGCTGCTGCTGCAAAGGTTAAGAAGTTTTCCTCCCGAAACCCCAAGTGTGGGCTGTGAAAGAACATGGTAATGAAGAAAAATTTCCCCAGGGCTGCTCTTTGATTATCACCAAAGCCATCGAGTTTCAGTTTGAGTGATTTGTATTTATTTATAAAAACAAAGATGAAATAAGTAGAACAAAAACAAAAACCTCATCCTAATTTCTGAGCTGGAGCCTGATTTATTTGAGCAGAGACATTCAGGTAGAGCAGGCTGGGTTGAGAGAATGATCTCTTACCCATGTGCTGCAGGGCACATTTTTTAAGGTTAAAAAAAAAATCACAAAACCCCCCCAAAACCACATCCAACTGCCCTCATCGGTGCCAGAATGCTGATTTAGGAGTCCCTGGGCTGGGCAGCAGCTCCAGCCACGGGGTTCAACCCTGGTTTGGTGCTGGAGCAT
This sequence comes from Donacobius atricapilla, assembly GCA_013397315.1. Classification (NCBI taxonomy): domain Eukaryota; kingdom Metazoa; phylum Chordata; class Aves; order Passeriformes; family Mimidae; genus Donacobius; species Donacobius atricapilla. Next base: position 66,484 of record WBMY01006279.1, on the reverse strand, counting down.
CTTAATTTGAGTGGGAGAACAAAAGACATTTCTCTTTTCATGTGTTTTCACTTCCATCATGAGAGAACTGGTTAAAAAAACACACAAAAAAGCACTTCAGTGGTCTCTCAGCCTGCACTGTGTTGTTTTTCTACCTAATTTCTGTTGTTGGCTTTTGTTATCAGTCTCATCTGCAATTTGTGGCCAATTCTGTCATGTTTCAGGCAGACAACGCGTTCCCAAAACTGCTTGCAACCTTTCACGAGGGTACAGCAGCGACGACAGGCACAGCAGAACCACGCACAACGAGAAAAAGGGCAGATTTAACCCCAAAATCAGCGTTTGCCCAAATTTGTGTTCCCAAGGCAGGGACAAGCCCCAGGGCAGTGCTGGGTGACACCAAGCCAGCCCCTGCTCACCCCCTGGAGCACTCTCATTTGCTAGGCATTAATTCCATCTCCCCCTTGCAGGAGAAGCCAAACTCAGCCCTGCATGACCTACTGGATTTTTCCTGACCCCAGCAGCATTTCCCAGCATTTTCCCACCCATGGACACAACCCCATCCCAAATACCCGAGGTGAGCCCTGCTTTTGGCAGTAGAGTGTGGATTAAATCAATGGGGCTGTGAATTACCACCGAAAGCCAACGCCGTCAACCTCGTAGCCCTTCAGCATTAATAGTGAAACCAAAAAGCAAATTAATACCACAGGAGCAGCAGGAATTTGGTGATTTGGTTGAAATTCAAGCAGTATCACCCCAGTGCACGCCACACTCGGCACAGGAGGCAATTTTGGTCAGCAGAAGCAGCAGCTCTGGAGGAGCAGAGGGGTCGAACTGAGAGGTTTTTGGGGGGCTGGGCTGCAGGGAGAGCTCGGAGCTGTCACCGTGCCGCACTGAGCTGGGTGACGCTGGAGCAGCGCGAGGCTCTCCCGGGGTGCCAGCGAGGGAAGCGCTGCGCGCAGCCCCCTCGGCGTAAAGACAACCAATTTTGGGGTTTTTCGGGGCAGGAGGCGGCTCAGAGGGGGCTGCCCTGCCGGGGGAGGTCTGAGCCATTGTGAAACCCGGCTCCTTTTCCTGAGGCTGCCGCTGCTGGTGGCGCCTGAGTTCAAAGGTGCCCGAAAAACAGCTCCAACGGTTTCCTGGAGCAGGGGCACCCCAGGGCCGCCCAGCCCTCAGCCCCTGGACACCACAATTTTGGGCTCCCTGGAGCAGGGATCAGAAGCCAGCAGCTCCCTCAGGATGGGCTGCCTTCCCCCCTAGACGCCTTCAGCCCCAAACCTCCTTCCTCAGAATAACTGGGAAAGGGGGGGTCCCACTGCCCTGCTCCCCTGCATCCCAGTCCCCCTCAATTTCCACCAGGCACCAATCCACACCATTGGTTTGGTCAGGAAAACACTAAAATACAGAATTTTAAGTCGATGTCTCATGGCTCTCCCAAAGCTCTCTCCACTTCCTGTGACAAAACAAAACACGCTTCGTTTGAAACTTATTCTTCCTCTATTTAGTGCCGAGAAATGATGACCAAAAGCACCCTCAAAACCCTCCGGGGATGCTGCTCCCTTTCCCAAGCCATCCACATCCCAGGCAGAGGACGGAACAGGGCTGGAACAGCCTCATGAAGGCATGAAATCTTTAATTTCAAATGATTTCATTTCAAATCTTGAGCTGGGCTGAATTTCCACTTCGCTATTTTCGTCTTGCTGCTGTCGAGTCAAATGCTCCCCCCCGCCACCGCCTTCTTCACCACGTCATCAGTCTCAAACCTGAGCCAAAGGTGGCAAAAGGTGGGGACAGGGAATAAATTTGGGGTTTGGCTCATCCCCTTCTCTGTACTGGGGTCAAACAGACTGGGAATATTTTCTGAGGGGTGCAGAGATGGAAAATCGAGACAAATCCATTTGCTTTGACTCGTGTGGGGAGAGAGTGGAACACTGAGAGTCCCCAAAATCCTCAGACATTTTCCACTCCATTCACCACGGGTGAAGAAACCAGAATTTTGGGAAGTTCAGCACCAGGAATTGGACTTAGAATATCCTGAGTTGAAATGGACACAAAATGAATATCAGTAAGTCAAATTTCCAGCACTTCTGGGCTGCCCCACCGCCAACACTGTTCCCTGAGCATCCCTTGGGCAGTAGGATGGAAAAACAGGGGGGAAAAGGGAATTTGTGGCTGATCTGATTTTGCTCTGTCACAATTTTTCAGTGGATACCTGAGGGGGATCACTTTGACCTAAGGGGGAATGGGTTTTATCCCAGGAATATTATAACACTTGGCTTAAAAATGTCCCACCTGGAAAATCGTACAGGATTTACCCAGGGGTTGGGAATTTGCCTCTGAGAATTAAGCTGAAAAATTCAGTATCAAGAAACCCAGCCGGAAAATCAGACAGGCCTTTCCCAGAGACTGGTATTTGCCTCTAGGAATTAAGCTGGAAAATTCAATACCAACAAACCCACCTGCCATGATTCTCTCAGCAGTGGCCATTAAATCTGAGTGTGCAACCATTTATTCCCAATCCTTGCATCTATTCCCAATGCTTCCATTTAGTCTCAATCCTTTCCCATTGTAAAAATAATTGTTTTTTCACCCTTTTTTTTAATTAACCCCCCCACCTGGCTTAATTTATACCACTATGGACATCATTACTATTATATGAATTATATAATTTTATTTATCACATTACATGAACTCTATCTACTCCATCAGACTCTGTTATTAAATTAAATTTAATAAATACATATTTCTATTATTCAACTTTATTTAATAAACATATTTTGATGTATTTATCACCATATTATTCAATAAACACACAGTTTACATATGTGAATACCTTTAATATTATAATATTAATATTTATTTAAATAGAAATAAATCTTTGTATGTAATCTATAAATATATAAAATTACAATTACATATAAATATATTTACATGAACTTAATTTTTATATGAATATACAAATATAGGATTTATTTAAATATAAAAAGATGGGGAATGGTGGGAGCTGCTGGATTGTAATTAACTGTCCTGATAGATTTCAATTAATTGCCCTGGATTTTAATTGCCTTTCCTGACTTAAATTCCCCTCCCTGATTTTAATGCCATGGAAAAGTGTGCAAGAACTCAGAGAGCCTGGGAAGGGGCACCTTCATGCTAGGATTTGGTCCCAAATATCTGACAAATATTTCCAAAAGAAAATAAATCCCAAACATCTGAAAGCCCTAAATCCCTATAACATAGCCCGGGTGTCCTTGGAATCACAACGCCATGATAAATAGGCTCCAGAGGGACCTGGGTTGGACCTGGATGCTGGGATGGATGTGGCAAAATCCCTGTATGGGATTCCTGGGAATTCCCAGCAAGAGAGAAGAGCAGCTGCCCAAAGGTCCGGGGAATGGGCACTGGGAGAAGGAGAGGAGCAGTGGGGAGATGCTGCACCAGTAATACCAGTATCAATATCAGCACCACCAGCAACCCCAGCATCACCAGTAAAACCAGCCCCAGCAGCCACCCAGTCACTGCTGACTCATTTTTGGAAGGAGTCTCCCAGCACTGCTCCATGCGGTTTTCCCTTTCTCCTCTGTCACTGAATTACCCAACCCCCTTCCCCGTGACGTGGGGCTGCAGTTCCAGGAACTGCTCAGCTCCCCAAACCCCAGCTTCCAGAGCCAAACTGTTGCTGCTGGAAGTGCAAGTGGCACCCAGGATTCCCGAGTTGTTCCCCTCAGCTTGGTGCTTTGCACCCCAAGCAACTCATCCTGAAGCCATTCCAAACTTCCCACGGAGACATTTTTCCATCCCATGGAGGCACTTACCGGATTCACAGCTCCTTCCCCATATCCTCTGGAGCATCTGAGATGGGGAGAGGGAACATCCAGGACTGGGTATTGTTTTCTTGGGAATGGGTGGAAAAATTCCAAAGTGCTGACTGCGCTTGTTTCCCACGATTAACTGGGGACTGAAATAATTGGGAAGGGGAAAAGATCCCCCTTTCCAGTCCTAATCCCAAAGGGACAGCCATGGTCCTGCTGATTCCCTGGGGGAAGATAGGGAAAAAAGGCTTTTTTTAGTTTATGTTGCTGGAAAAACCTCTTCTGCTTCTTCTGTTCCAGAGACAGGGAATCACCTATAGAGGAAGCAGCACTGGGAATGCTGGAAGAAGGAGGAGAATGGGATTTCTTCCCCTTTGCTCCCAGATTTATACTGATGGGTTTTGGGCTGCAGCATGGGAATGATCCATAGCTTTGTGTCCCTCAGATCCCAGGCAGGATGCTCCACCACAGGGACTCATCCCTGTGCTTCCCACACTTCTCCTTCTACAGTCATTTAATGGCAAGGGGTCAGGATCAGCTTCCCTGGGAAACACCAGCCCCATCCAGCACAGTTTCTGCTGGAATGTCATGAACAATTTGATATTGAAAATTAACGGGAATGATGGGGGGGATGTTGGGATGACAGTGGAAACCTTGGCTCCAGCAACCTTCCCTGGGCTGCAGGAATTGTCCAGGCAGAGCAAGGGACAGATAAAAATCCATCAGCCAGGGAAAACTGTAGGAATTCCATTAATTTCAGTCCCACTTCCCCTCTGCTCAGGGGCCCCCACTTCCCAGGCACAGGCACATCCCCCTGGAGCAAATTCCCCACTCCAATTCATGAAGCCACCATGGATCCCCTGCCATGGGATCCCTCCATGGATCCCAGACCAGACCAAATGCATCCCAGATCCTACCTGGCCTCTCCTTGCTGCAGCTCCCAGCCCGGGATGTGCTGAGGGTTTATATGGCCTCAGCCCTCCCACCAGGATGTGGGGAAGGAGACCTTCCCACGGCCCAGGGGCTCTCCCACTTCCCCCACTGGGAAAGGATCAGGGAGTTTTTTCTCATTAGAAAGAGCTTTTGCTGGTAAAGGTCTTGTTTCCCAGGGCCTGGAGCCAAATCCACAGGGACCGTTGGCTGAGGGGGCTGGGAAGGGGATGAGATATCCCAGAGTGGGAGCGGGAGGCTCTTTCATCCAGGGAATGCATCCCTACGCTCTCAGGCACCTGGATACTCTTCCAGCTTGGAAAGCCCCATTTTCCCCCCATTCTCATCTAAAAGAAGCTATGACCTCCCAGCAAATCCCTTGGGAAAGGCTCTGGCTGCATGTAAGGGATAGAAACCATCCCCATCCTCCAGACAAACAGCTCCTTTTCCTCCCACCTAAGGGACCTTTTCCCTCTCTCCTGCAGCACAGGGGTGGCTGTCATCCTGCTGGTGTCCCCACTTTGGATTTTTCCCATCCATTTCCGTTCTGTGTGCTTTGGAGCTTCTGTATTTTGGGAAAACTGCCACCCATGGCTGGCTTAGGGCAGGACCATGCTCCTGGATCCAGCTGGAGTTTGGAGATGACTCAGGGGCACGACTGGGGGGCTGACATGGATGGAAGGGGGAGCCCTGGGAACCTTTAATAAGCCTTTTCTGAATCCATGCTAATTAAACTTGGATTTATGACACTAGAGGCAGCTCAGATGCAGAGGGGTTAGGTACTGAGTGTTCCATGGCCATGCTGTGGTCCAGCTGAGCATTCCAACCTCAATCCCCGTCTTCAGGACCTGCTGGTGGCTTTAACTCTTCCAGCACCATCAGTGCAGCAAAAGGAAAAACCTGGTAGTGCCTGAGGGAGCTGACATGGGATGAGCAATGCCTGAGCTCAGCTGAGGGAGGAAAACCACCCAAAATCATCCCCTTTTTGTCCTCATCTGCAGCTTTCACCTGTTTCCCATCCAGCTCCTTTGGCTGAGACTCCAGGGATCACAAACCTCAAAATGAACCCAGGAACTGTGGAATTCTTGAGGCATTAGAGCACCATGCTGGATACAGAGTCATCAAATGCTTGGCTATTCCCCCCAAAAAAACTAGGAGATGGATGCCCTTCTTTGCCCAGTGCCTCCTACAGACATCCCTGGAGCTCCTCCCAGCAGAGCACAAGCCAGTGAGGAATACCCTTCCTGGAAGAAATCACACCACCACGAGCATCCTATGAGGAGGAACATGAGGACTGGTATTATTTTCCACTGCAGTGGAAAAGCACTCAGCTTGCTCCCTTTCCACCTTTTTTCTCCCCCAATATTGCAACAAAACAGAAAAATGTGCTGGCAGTCATTAGCATCTCCCTGGAAAACACCAGGTTGCTGGCCCAGCTTCCAAATCCAGCTCTCCAGAAACCCCCAGAGCAGCTGCGAGCTATAGGGAATGCCAGAATCATCGTCAAAATTTCCATTTTTCTTCTAAAAAGAAAGGGGTGGAAACTGCTCCTGCTGGATATTCCCAGCCGGATGGAACTGCTGCAGGATGCGGATCCCAAAGGATCATGTCACACCACTGCCTGCATCACCTGTGGGGTTCAGCCACATCCACCTGGGCAACGCAACAGCCCAAGGGCACTGGGATCCCTTGGGATGGCTGAAATCCCATGGGATCCAGCTGCTTTGCTGGGCATGCCGGCACCTGCCTTCCCGCAGTGAGCAAACAAGTTGCTAAGTCACAGCAAAACCATGAAAGCAAAACCACAGAGCCCCAAAGTGCCTCTGAGTCACTCCCCGGCCGCCACCACGGCCCCACAGCCCTCCCAAAATATGCTGCCACCTGCAGCTGCTGATCCACACTCCAAAGGTGCTGGAAAGGGTTTTCCAGCAGGGAAAGCCTCTCTGAGTGGGCACAGACATGGATGGAGGAGCTGAGATGACACCCACACCAACCTGGCAGCCCCCACTCACCTCTTCTTTCCCATAACCTCACCTGGATTTTTATTGTTATTTAACCGTGCCAAACACTCGTTAGGATGGGGATGGAGCCGAGCCCCGGCAGAGAACGCTCCCGGGATTAGTCACCGGCGGCAGCGGCACTGCTGACATGACTCACGGAGGTTTGGCTGCCCATTGAACCCGGGATTTTCGGGTTCCCGGCTCTGGGGTTGTCCTGGGGTCACCTTTCGGTAACCGGTGCCCGATTCTGAGCAGCGCTCGCAGCTGCCTCCCGGCACCGCTGCTTCCCGAAACGCCGCCGGGGCTCTGCCGTGGGATTCGGCAGCAGCTGGAATGGCGGGATCGGTCCCAAATAACCGCGTCCCGTTTGTGCCAGAGGTGGGAACTGCGATGGAGGCGTCGGATGCAGGCGGGTGACAGCGGGGCCGTGCCTGCGGCCCCGGTGGTGATGCCGACAGAGGTCACTGTTGCTGAAAAGTTGCGATCCGCAGCCAAAAAACCAATGGGAACTCGGTGGGGAAGGCGGTGATGGGACGGGGCTGGAACAGGCACCGCGTTCCAGCTGTGGGACCTTCCCGGGAATGATGCACCGGGAAGCGCAGCCGGCACCGCGATCCATGGGATGGGACGGGCTGGAGAAGCCGCGCTTTGCCCGCAGCCACCGCGGGACGCCCCAGGGCCTCCCCAGCCGAGACTAAAGAAGGATCATGAGGATAATTCCCCCCGGGAGAGGCAATGTACTGCCGCAGGACGATCCCGGGGGCGAAAGCTGAGCCCGGGCAGGAAAAGGAGGGAGCCCGGGGCTGCTCAGCCCCTGGTAAAGCCACTCAGCTCCGGGACAGTCTATGGGACACACAAGCAGACCCCAGGGAACTGCAGTTTGGGATGTACCGGATGGCAGGTAAAGGGAGAGCGGGAGAGGCAGGAGAACTCGCTGCTGCTTTTCCCAGCCAAAATCCCAAAGGAGAGCACAGAACAAGCGGGAGAGGGCGGCACAAAATCCCCCAAAATGCACTAAGCACTGCGGGGGGTGGGCATGACGCCAGTGGAGCCCGCCCTCTGTTCCCAGCTGTGCCATTATCACGGAACAGGGAATGACTGGGGCGGGAATGGTCCATAAAGTCCATCCGGTCCCATCCCTTACCATGGGCAGGGCCACCTTCCCCTCGCCCAGGTTGCTCCAAGCCCCGTCCAACCTGGCCTGGGACATTTCCAGGGATGAGGAACGGAGTTATCCGGGTGCAGGACCAGGGAGAATCTCCACATCCACGCTCCACATCCCACCTCCCCCTTCTCCGTGCCTGAGCAGCGCTGCTTCCCTCCCTGCGGCTCCCGGTGAATCCATAAATTCCTCCCAGCTCTATATCGCCTCCAGGGCTCCTCTCCTCCAACAGATCCCTCCGGAACGAGGCAAAAGCATACACCCCGAACAGCAGCCCGCGCGAAATCCCAAACGTTCCCGCCGGTTCCATGGGGTTTTCCCCGCAATTCCTGGCAGCAGCCGAAGGGAGCAGCGCCTTACCGTGGGTGGCGGGGTCGGGCCGTCTCCGGGCCGGGGGTTCCCGGTGTTCCCACGCGGAGCCGGGAAGCGCAGCCCCGGGCATCCGTAACGGGCGCGGACGGCCCGGGCGCGCTGTGCCCCGATCATTGGTCCAGCTCACGGCAGCCGCTGCTTTCAAATTCTGCTCGAGCTGCCGAGGAAGGAAACAGGAAGCCCCAGAGCTCCTCGCCAGAGCTTCCCGTGCCCACCCCCGCCCACGAACTCGCCCCCCTCGCCAAACGATGGGAATGGCGCTTTTTCCGCATCCGGCGGAAACCGGGAGCATCCCGACGTCGAGGTCCTGGCAGGGAGTTGCTGATGATGCTTGGTCTCACATTACTCGTCACTTTTCATCTTATTCGTGGTGAAATGAATCCTCACCTTCCAGCCTGCCCGGCCACCAAGGCAGCATCACGCTCGGAATGTGGGATAAACCCCATGGATCCATCGGGACAGCAAGAGGATTTAGGACACCTCCAAGTTTCTCAGCCTTCCACCCCAAATCCAACCATTTTTCGGCTTCTTTGTCCAACTGAGATAAACCCATGAGGCTCATTCTGGGGCTCGGGTAAAGGCTTGAGGAGGTAAAAAAAAAAAAAAAAAATCTGTCCTTGGAAAAGTCGTGGGGAATCTCATTCCCCGTCCCTGGAAGTGTCCGAGGCCAGGTTGGATGGGGCTTTAAGGAAGGTGTCCCTGCCCATGGTGTTTAAGGTCCGTTCCAACCCAAACCATTCCAGGATTTCATGAAAGCCCAGTGTCACTCCTGGAAAATCAGTACTTCATGCTTCCCATTTCCTCAGTTTAGAGGGAACCCACCTCCCCGGGGGAAGAACATTTATTATTACCCCATGAGACCTCGTGGCTCCTCTGATTTCCCATCTGTTCATGGGTTCATTGAATTCACATAAAGAAGCTGCTTGTGGAGTAGGTTTGTTAAATTAAATAGTTTTTATTAAATTTGAGCAGCTTCTGATCAGCTTAAAAAAAAAAAGGAGGATGAGGGTTGGAACCTGGCACAGGCTCTCTGCCTCCTTCAGGACACCTCGAGCAATTGGAAAACCTCAGTGAATACACAATAAAGTTGTTCTTTTTAATAACAATCAGGTTTGGATAATTTTTCTACTTTTGCTCTCTTTTACATCACTTTTGGTTGTCTCCCTCCCTCCATTTGTCCCTTTGCAAAATCCCATGGCTCCCCCCTCCTTGAGGATTCCCCTCCTTGGGAAAAAAACAGGGATAAATTGCCACAGAAAATGGTTACATTTGGAACCAGAATAAGCAGAATCCAAGCCTTTGGCTCTGGCTGAGTAATCCCTCAACCTCTGGCTGCTTTTTATGGAGAAGTTCCATGTGTTTGGTGACAAATTAAGGATCTGCTCTGCTCAGAACCAACAAGGAATGAGCCCTGCTCCAAGTTCATCCAGGGGAATACACAAGGAGGAAGGGAATACAAAGTGTTTAAACCAGGAATTATCTCCATTGTTTGAAAGTAAGATCCACCACAAGCAAAGGAGTTATAAAACCAAGGAAATGCAGCATTCTCAGCCAAGGTCTTTCCTGAATTCCCCACAAAACCCACACATTTGCAAACAAGCCGTTTCGTTACAAAAGTAAATTTATTATGACCTCACTTTTATAGCTATTTTTTTAATTCCTCATAACAATTTATAAATAACTCCTGGTCGTGGTTACCACAGCTGGGCGTGAGTCTGGTGTTTGGAAAGGTACAAAAAGAAGGAGATTTTGGGAAGTTTGGTGGGATTACAGCACCATGGCCTGGGGATTCCCAAGGAGCAGTGGAGCCAGGCGCAGGAGTGCCCGCACGGGCACATGCAGCCTCCGTAGCTTCAGCAGCAGCTCCGAGAAGTTCCTGCTCCCTAAAAACATCCAGAGCAAAGAAAAAGGTGTAAAAATAAGCAAAGATTTGCCCAAAATTGGAGGGACAAGCTCCAGGGAGCTCTGGAGGTGTCATCCCATGGATCTGTTTGTTGGGCGCCGGCTGGAAAGTGAAGTTCTGTAAGAGATCTCAAATCTCTTAAAAGGGATCCCAAATCCAGGAAGAAGGAGAACACAGAGGAAAAGAACACCCAGAAGAGAGGTGTGTAAAAGGCAGCTGGATGCCCAGACACAGGAATTTGTGGCCAGCACAGGATTCCTGGGATAGGCCCCAGATCCCTCATGGATGTGGTGACATTCCTGCCCCACCCCTAAGGAAGGAACAGAATTCTCAAAATAAAGGTCCAGCTGCCTTTCTTTTCCCTGAGTAACCTCAGGACTGTTGTATTCCCAGGCTGCTGGAGGCCAAGGAAAAGCTGGCCAGTGAAAGGATCCAGGATTTCCCCAAAGCCCTATTCCAGACTCACCTTCCAAGCCTCCAGCTGCCAGCTGTCCTGGTGTGGGCACAGAGTGGTAAATCAGGAAGCATGCCAGCATGCTCAGCTGGGATTCCTCCGGAGCTTGCCCACTCAGGTAGGAATGCAGGGTCACATCCCCTCCGGCTGCAAGGCACAAGGAATACCTTTGGTGACATTTGGGAAGCACGATTTCCAGTCTCCTCTCCATTTGCCATAGAAGGTGGACTAGGAGGTTGTTTTCTGACCTCCTTCCTTCTGCCATGGCCACCGTGCTGTGGTCACCACTTGCTTTTTGCTCTGGGAAAATTGTCCCTGTGTAAGATGAGGAAGGAATTTGCTCTGGGAAACATCACCTTCCCTGTTAAAAACCCCCCACCACTCCAGGCAAACACAATTCTCCAGGGAATGTTCCACACCAGACTGAAAACATCCTCCCTTCCCTCTTCAGTTTTCCATATTTTTGAGGCAACAATCCACCTGGATCAGCAAGACAAGAACCTGGTGAGCAATGGGATGGAATGACATGGGTGACGCAGTTTGTCACACACACACAAACATACACTCACCCTTTGATTAGAAGGTATGAACTAAAAACTATTTTATTTAAAAGTCTGACTCTATATATAGTATTTCTACAAAGGCCAGGGACTGGGGGAGAAGGTTGACACCTCTCCCCATCCCACTGGTCAAGACAACTGTCTATCAGCTGTCTATATCTCTAAGAACAGGAATGAAAAACTTTCCTTGGAAACGACAATAACATTGGCTGTGTTTACAGACCAGAGTGTGAGAAAGAACTCAAAACATGAAACTGTGAAACAGAAGAGAAGGCTGAAAAAATCAGGGCGACAAGGTGGGCTTTAAGGTCTCTTCCAAACCAAACCATTTCAGGATTCCAACACTAGTTGGACTGAAATTCCTCCTTACCTTGAAGCCACTGATCCAAGGTGTTATCTATGGTGCACTTCATCACTGGCAGGAATTCTGAGTTCATGAAGAGCCCTCGAGCTGGATTCCTGCTCATCCTCTCCTGATGGCTCTGGGAGCTGAAGAATTCCAGCACCAGCTTCATCTGCCACAGCTCAAAGGTCTCGGACATTTCCCTCCTTTCCAGCCTCCTCACGGCCTGGCAGTGGGGGGAGCAGGAATTGGAGCAGGAATGAAACAGGAAGGAAATTACTCTTCAACCCCTGCCCTCCCTCCTCTGGAAAAGCACATGGAAAGGCCACTCTTTGCCCCCCAGAAAGTGGGGAAAAAGTGTTGTTTCCAACAAGAACAGGAGTTTCCTACCTGGTCAATGGCAATGTATGTGGGCAGCATCTCTGGATTCTCCTGGGTCACGCACTCGTAAAGGATGGAGGAGAAAAGGTCCAGGATTTCTTGTTTCTGAGGAAAAACAGGTGTCAGGTCCAATTTATTCCAGGTTCCTGCTTCCATTGAAGTTAATCCATAAAGTGGCATCACAGGAATTTCGGATAACTAATAGTACCGCTTGACTTCTTCCTTGGGATAATTAAACAAAGTTTTATGCCCTCCCTTAAATAATTTTAAAATGAATTCCATATAAAACACCTTCTGTGACTTCCCCAAAATGTTTCAGGGCTTTCTGGAATTGTTAAACATATTCCTCAAGGAATGGGACAAAAAATCTAAATATCAAACCAACAGGAATCAGAGGATCACCCTTGTATTACACAACATCCTGCAGGATATGCCCTGTTCCTGCTGATTGCACAGCTCAATTCTGCTCTAGAGTTTAAGGCAAGTTTCCCTACTTTGTATCCATGGAATAAGTTTTGGTCCACACCAACATTTCCTACCTGGCCCATGTTCATGGTCGGTTTGCAGAAATAATCGGCGAAGGAAAAGAGAGCAGGATCAGAAGTGAAAGCAGAAATTGCTTCTGGCTGGAAAAAAAAGGGATTAAAACACATTCCTAAAATGAACTTTTTGGATTTGTGCACAAAGATAACAACAACTGATTTCCAAAATATCCAGAACACAAGGGAGAAAACTGGAACCCACACCAGAGTTGGAATCCATGTCTAAAGGTTGAACTCAGTGATCTAAATGTTGGATTCAATTTAAAGGCTAGACTAGATGATCTAAAGGTTGGACTCAGTGATCTAAAATTTGGATTCAATAATCTAAAGGTTGGACTCCATGAGCTAAAGGCTGGACTCAGTCATTTAAAATTTAGATTCAATGACCTAAAGGTTGGACTCCGTGACCCTGGAGGGCTTTTCCACCCTAAATAATTCCATGATCAAGCACTTCATGGGCTGGACGTGTCCAATACTTGTGTCTGCTCATGGCAGATGCAGCTACACGTGGCTGTCCTGTCAAAGCCATCAGAATTCCGTGCCTCAGCAGCATTCCTGGCAGGAACCATCCTGGGAGTGGTACCTTGAATGCTCGTGCTTCGGCGTTGCGGTGGGTGACGGTCTCTGCCAGGAGGCTGCGCCAGCCCATGGGATCCTCCTTGTAGGAGAGCTGCCCAGCTCGGAGCTTCACATACAGAACGCCACCCTTGGAAAGGATCGACCTGGAATGGCACAATGGGGCTGATTTACGGAATTGGTTCAAAGAGAGGAAATTCAGGCTGGATATTGGGAAGGGATTCTTCCCCGCGAGGGTGGGGAGGCCCTGGCACATGTTGCCCAGAGGAGCTGTGGCTGCCCCATCCCTGGCCCAAGGCCAGGTTGGGACAGGGCTTAAGGCAACCTGGGGTAGTGGAAGGTGTCCCTGCCCATGGCAGGGGGTGGAACTGGGTGATCCTTAAATCCCTTCAACCCAAAGCATGCTGCGCTAGTGGACTGTGCTTAATTTAATCCTTTCAGTTGACATGAGGGTGATCAATGATTGGACTCATTATCTTGGAGGTCTTTTCCAACCTAAATGATTCTGGAATTGATTAATGGCAAGTAAATGACCTTAAAGCACCACATTACTGTGCAAAGATGCAGCTGGTTTCTCCCACCCCGCACTGGGGAGTGCAAAGATGAGAATGATTCCCCCACCCATGCCAGATCCTGTGTTCTGGTAAAATCTCTGGTTCCCACAGCTGCCCCCCACATTTCGAGTGTGTCACGAGGGCAGGTGACACTTTGTGACATAGAGTGACACAAGAAAAGGCATTTCACAGGGCAGTAATAGTCCCCAACAGTCTGGGAAATGCGACATCACCACCACTCAAAACCAAACCAAAACTGTGAGCTGTAGCTGCTCTCTGGTGCCTCCATCCCACTGCCAGTCTCTGTGGGTTTTACTATCAGGTTTTCCCCAACCCTGTTTTTTTGCATGAATTATTCACCTCAATGGGTGAAACCTAACTCTGCAGTTTCTTTCTTCCCCCCTAAAGTGCTGTCACATGCACAACAGTGACTTGAAGAAACCCAGGTTTCTTTCTGAGCTGTGGGAGGGTTTAAAAAAAACATGAAATATGATTACTACGAGGTCATGATTCAGTTGAGCACTAAAAAAACACTTACTGGAGATGAGTCGTTCCCTTGCTTAAATCTATTAATAATTCCCAGTACCGGGGGCCCTTCACTCTGATCTGTCAATAGAAACATTTTATTATGAAATATAACCAGAATCATTGAATTAAGAGGTTTCTACTGTTTTTTTCTGGGTTGTTTTCTAGTGCTGTCCACACAGAAAATTCAGGAGGAGGTTTGTGTCTCCTACAGGGAATTCCCTGCTGCATCCGATCTTGGAAGATCTTGATCAAGACAGAACACAGAGAATTGTCTTTGGAATCATAATGGGACAATGTCATCCTGAGTCAGGCTAAGGAACCAAAACCATCAGATCTCAGCTCTTGAGATCTGTGACACAAAATCCAGGTCATTTTCCATTAAAACAGAGATTTCCTCTACCTGCTTCAGTAAGTGGAGCTCTGGGAGAAGCGTGGGTGCCATCAGCTCCTCGGTGGCTTCCCCATACCACTGCGTGCCCTGCAAAATGTCATAGGAGCCACAGGTTAGAAAAGCTCATTTCCATGGGAAAAGGAAGGAAAACAGCATGGGGAACATGGGACCAACTGCCCTGGCAGCAGGCAGGGGTGTCTGTTCCTATGTAAACACAGGACTCATGTCAGGAACCACAGACTTCCTAAGCCATATTTTCCATGGATGGATGGATCAACACCTAACGCTGGGCAAGGCTGAAACATGAAGGTTTGGGAAGCAAGCTCTAACGGCAACATGGAGAAGCCTTTGACAGAACCACAGAGCTGCACCTCTTCCCCCTAAAAATTCCAAGAACTCAATCCTGAGCATCTCCCTTCTCCCATATAAAATAAATCCCACAGAAAGGACTCTTCCCTGAAGGACATCTGATGGAAGTGCCAAGGAGGAACACCAAGGTGCTCGTCTCAGAATTAGGAGAAGGCTTGGAAAACCACAAATTCTTCCAGCCACCTCTGTGCCTTTGGAAATCCTTCTGAGGAAGGATCAATCAGGACACCCTTCCTTGCCTGTTTGAAGACGCTGATGACTCTCCCTGTCCTCCCTTCTGCACTCCAGCTGCCACCAAAGCACACTGGAGGTGTGAGCAGGTTGACGACAACCCTTCACTTATTTGTGCAGAATTCACCTCATCTCCACCACAGCTTGAAACCAAACCAAAGACTGGAGGCCACTGCAATGAAAACTGGGATAAATCCGAGTGTTTGTTCATCCCATGGCTCTTCAGGGCTTCCCAGCCACGTTACCTTGTAGGTGACCTCTATGAGGGCGTAGCAGGGGGTGTTGGAATCCACATCCACGGGAGTGAGGAGCCTAGGCTCAGCCGCCAGCACGTACAGGTGACGCAGAGCCTGCAGATGGTACCTGGGGTGGGAACCAGGAGCTCAGCATGGGCTGGGAACAATCCCAGACACCCAATTCCAGCTTCACGCCCAAATACAGCTTGGGTAGCCAGAGCATTGGTTAATTAGCAGAACAGGGCTTAATGGAGCAGAACCAAAAGTGATTAAGGGTCACAAATGGACAGATCTCTCCAGCTGAGCAACCTGGAGCAGCCACATCACAGGAGCACAGCAGAGCTGGTGTTTCCCCACTGACCAAAGATCCCTACCACTATCACTTATTTCTTCCATTTCCCACTTTTTTTAAATGGAGAACCTCCAAAAATTGATTTTTGGTAAAAATTCATCATTTGTCTTTTGTAAGAAGATGGTTCAGCTGAAGGAAATGGGATCCCCATGAAAGCCTTACCGATTGTCCGTGCTGTGTACAGGGAAGTGAGGGTACAGAGCACAGAGGAGAGCAGCAATGGAGGAATTGGAAGTGCTCAGGGAATATCTGTAGGAAAAAAATCATTATCCTTTAGTTTTCCTTCTAAAAAACACAGGAGGCCAAAGTATTTTGGTGGGATGCACTTTCAAAAGTGCATGAAGACAACAAGACTCTCTTCCCACAGAAAGATGCCTTTATGCATACATGTAATATTAAAAAAAAGGGAAATTGAGGAAATGGAAATAAGGACTGAGATCTGCCTTTGGAAAAGGCCCATTACCTTCCTCCTCCCAGGAAAAGGAGCCCCAAAGCCATGTGGTGAGCTAGGTGGAAGCCGTAGTTCATCTCTCCCCCTGTCTTCTTGTGCATGAAACGGCAAAGCTGGAGCACTTTAAGGTTCCCAGAGCCAGCCATGACCATGGCCAGGGCCAGGAGCAGGACACTCAGGCACGTTTCCAGGTTATAGTGACCTGTCTTCAAGCACAACAGAGAGGTCTCATCACAATTCCATGGCCAACAGCACATTCCAGGCAGGATGATCCACCACTTTCTACCCTGGAACTTGGAAACCACATTCCCCAGAAAGAGGGAGAGCCAGCAAAGTCCTTCAGTGATTTGCAGGCCTGCCACATCCTATATAACGTGTAATTCAGGAAATTAAAAGGGCTGGGTTTGTTCCCATTGAGGTTTTGCTGAGGGTCACACAAAGCCATCTATTTGCTGAAGACAACTTGGAAAAACTTACTATGGATGCTGTGGGAGCAGACAAGCACTTCAGGAAATCAGTAGCATATTTGTACTAGAAAGAAAAGAAATGCCCAGTGAATATGGATCCAAAAGTTGAGTGACAGCTCCCTGGGAAGTACATGGAATAAAATAACCCTCCTCCTACCAGGCACTGAAATGCCGCCAGGTTTTCTGACCCGGCAAAGCGAAATCCCAGGGATAAACACGCTCCAGCAATGATGTAGACATGAGCTTGCCTAAGGAACAACATAAACAGGAAATGACTAAATGTTCCTCTTCTCCTCATTCAAATACACAGCACAAACTCTGTCATCCCTCAAAAATAAAAGGGAAGACTCATCCTTTATAGGATATCCCATATAACAAAACTCTCCCTTACAGAACAGTAAAATTCCCTAGGAGGAGATATTTGGGATGTTACTCACGCCAGTGTTTCCAAGCTCAGGTCTTCAGAGGAAGGCAGCTCTGTTGCATGAAGAGAGATAATGTTCTCTCTTATGATCTGTAAAAAGCAGGAAAGGAAAATAAATCCAAGGGAAATCTGATGACTAAATGAAACTCTGGCCATCAAGAGTTCGTAAGTTATACCAAATAGGTCTAAGGGAAGGAATAGCTGTTTTTTCCCCAACAGAGACCATCAGCATCCTGTAGTTCTCATAGGTATTGAGCTTATTTGGTTTTAAAAATTCCATACAATATCTTGGAATATCACTGATTCCACTGTTGGGAAGTTATTCCTAATGCTCAACTCCATGCAGCAGTTTTGGACCTGGCAATGCAGGGAAAAGTTTAATCTCTTCCTTTCCCTGACATAATTTTGTGTCTAGAACAATCTCATCCCTCCTCAATCATCTCCTTTCCAGTTACTGGTGCTCCTCCTAAAATCCAGGAATTCCATGGAACAGTCACCTCTGTCATGTTAGTGCTCATTTCCCAGTGCTCCTGACATTACTATGGAAATACCCACATGGAAAACAATCGAGGGAGGTGTAAAACTGGGAAGCAAACACACCACACATAAACAAACACCTACCTGAGGCACGTTGCTGTTGACCCACTTGGAATTGGGCAGGATGTCATCCCACAAAATCAGGCATCGAGCCAGGGTCTGGAAAAAGGGAGAAAACCAAATCATGAGGGAGAAAATTTATCTATGGAATTGGGAAAAGCTATAAAAATACACCTAAAAATTTAATGTAACTTTCCCCATAAATTGTGTCTTTCATCTATTTCTCCCTAAATTCTGTCCCCGTAACAAGGAAGCTGCCACACTACAAGGAGGAATTATTGGAAGGGGTGAGTTTGGCGGGGAAGCAAAGGATTCTGGATGTTGAGCTGGAATTTCTAAATTCCATCATTTAAACAGACTGAGGAATGAACCCAAGGAAATCTTACCCTCAACAAAAGGAATTCCGGTTTGACAAAGTCCAGCAGATACATGGTGTCTGGTGCTTTGAGCCAGTCAGCGATGGATCTGCAGGGCATGGCAAAGGAAAAGAGTTTCCAGGTCACATTCCAGCAATTCCAAAACTCAGCAGAGCCAACACTAGGGCAGTTTAACCCTGCAGGAATTCCCAGGTCAATACCTGTTGTTGGTCTTCAGGTAGATCATGGCGAGTGCAAGGGTGGCACCTGGACATGTCACGTCCACGTTGATGGTGTCTCCTTCCTGGGAAAACACAGGGAACACTTCCCACAGGTTCACTTGGAAGGGAATGATGCTCCCAAAGTCATGGAGACACCTCCCAGACTTCCAACTTAAATGAGCGACCACTGGTACAACGCACCTTGATTTGGTAACTGGGAGATTTGTGCTTCTCCCTGTGCATTCCCGCCTGGAATCTCCTGTGGCCCCCCACCATGTACTGGTAGAGCTGCTCAGGAACGTTGAGGTCTGACATCCCAATCAGGTTACTGCCATGCTAAGGAATGGAAGGAAGGAAAAGCATGGAAGTGAATTCATCTAGGAGAAAAAACCCACAGGCAGCTGGGAGCCAAGGATGGAACAGCTCTTGAAATGCCAGCCCAATGGATAATGAATCTCCTAATTGCAGCTGACTTACCCCAAGGCACACCATACCCAAGGCCAGCCCTGATGCCAGGGAATAGGACTCTCTGTCCGTGCAATATTCCATCTCTGGGCCGGGGGGACGCCCTGGAGAAACCAAACCAGCAAAATTCACCTTTGAAAATTCCAGCTTATTGCTTAATTCCTACTGAAAGGAGAAAAAAAATATCTGTCCCTCCCCTAGTGAAGTCCTCAGTGGAATGACAGGGAATTGGCAGTTCGCCCATCCACTCCCAAATATCAACTACCTCCGAAAAGTTATAGTTGGAGTTTAGAGACATGGTGAAAATGCCAAGTTTAACTGAGGATAGTTTAAGATCCTAAACCAATCTAAATGCTGTTGCTAAAAAAGGATTACACATACCCAGTTTCCAGAAATGCAATAATTTCACCCTTAAAATTTATCCCATTCTGTGTTTAATAAACCACACGGTCTCCAAGTATAGTCCCATGTAAACATGGAGAGAAGCTGTTACAAATGAATTCAGAATGAGAGCCCAAGTGAGATCATAAACCTGCTGTTCACATCAGCTCTTAAGGCCTAGTGGTTAAAAACGCTTAACGTTCCAAACAGGGGAATTTAGGATGCCAAATTTCCAGGTGGAAGAAGTAGGAACAGTAACGATGCTGTCATGTTTCTTTTCCTAAATCCAGTGACATTCCTTCTCATGTTGCACAAGCTCCCCGGAGGAACCATGAGGAAAACGGGAGAACATTGTGGTGGGAAGGTGCCAATGTTACAACTCCCAACTTCCTGGTGCACACAGTGAATACCCCAGCCCTCATCCCATTTTTCCAGTGTTGGCACCCACCTATCTCAGCCAGCAGCACCTCAGCAGTGTGCCTGTGGGCAGTGCCCTGGTAAACCAGGCCTATCCCAACCACGGCAGCCACCTGCACGTTGTGGGGGACATCCAACTCCGTGGAGGTGGGCGGCAGCAGGGCGGGGATGTGGATGCTCAGCAGGCGGGTGATGGCCATGTCCATAGTGCCCAGCTTGGCAGCAGAGACACCAAGCAGAAGCCCGATACTTGTCATCTCGTGGCCCTGGGCAAGGGGACAAGGAGCAGTGAGGCACACCCAGGAACGGCAGAACCCCTGTCGCAGAGTTCCAGTGGCCTATCCCAATGAGCCATGTGCAGGGTGGAAAGATCTGGAGGTAAAACTGCTGGCAATCTTTAAACGGAAATGAAGTTTCCTCATTCTGCAGAATCCCAGAATATTTACAATTGGAAAGGACCCCTGGAATCCAGTGCATCCCCCCTGCTCACTCAGAGAGGGTGACACAGAAATGCAACCAGGTGGGTTTGAAATGGAGTTTCTTCAGAGGCTTCATGCCCACCCTGGACAGCCAGTTCTCCATCACTTTCATGGAAAGAAATCCCTCCTTGCACTAAAAAAGGATCCTTCGAACCCAAACCATGCATCATGACCATAATAAGCAACTCAGACATTCTCCCATACCAAGAAACTTCCAATCCAACAGCTCAAAGAAACCTGTTGATTTTTCCTTCCTTGTTTTGCCTAAAGAATCCAATCCCAGTGGGATCTGGCTCTTGGATGTGCCAGAAGGCCTCACCTTTGTTAGGTAGTCGTGGATGTTGAGGGTGGCTAGCTTGGTGAGGTGCCCATTGAGGCCCAGGGCCATGAGGAACCCTGCGTACTCATTGGCCAGCTCCGCAATTTTGGGCTTGTTGTAGACGATCCAGGCAGAGTCGATCTGGGAAGCGGGAGCAATCTTCAGGCCAGCAGCCACCCCATTGTGGAAGCTGGCCCAGCAGGCCATGTTGGGGGGCACATCGATGTTCCCGCTGTTCAGATCCACAGTGGTGTTCCTCGGAGGAGCACGGCCTGCCATGGAAGAGGAGATAACAGCAGTCAGGAAAAGCCAAGCTCTTCATCCAGTACCGAGTGAAGGACCAGCTCTGGTCCAAGTATGTTCAGGGATGTCAGGACAGCCCTTTGCAGGATCTCCATCCTGTATGACCCCAGCACTGACCAGTTTAGGCCATTTTTCCACTTCTCTCTCCTTCTGTATCTGATACAAGGTCTCAGTGTTTGATAACACTGGACTTGAGCATTCCAGAAGGGTCTCCCACCATTCCAGGTGGCAGATTCAAAGACCAAAGGAGCTGCTTCTCAGAAAACCCACACTTGAGCCATGAAGTTTTTGGTGAAGATGCCATAAAAATTACAGTAATGAGATAAGAGATGGAAGAAAGCCCATCCTGCTCTGGGATGGACTGGGAAGGAACCCCTGTCCAACATACCGGTGAGGTTCAGCTTAGGAATGGGCAGCTGCTCCGTTGGCACAGGATGGTAGGAGAACAGGGTGAACATTCCTCGTCCAACTGGGAGTGCCATGGTTCGCTGGCACAGCTGCAGCAACCTAGTGGGGAGGTGAATCCGAAACCATATGGAAAATTTTCCATATAAATGACCTACAAACAGCAGGCACTGGACAGAACAATTTTTCCCTCATTGTGAACTCTTCCTTCTCCTTTTGAACCAAATCTTTGGTCCTTACAAGGTTCATCTCCAAGATACCTTTCAGCTGTTGGAACCTGGTACTATTTTTCCCTTAAAGCTGGTTCAATAAATCCATTCCACAGACACTTCCCAGCCAAGTTGGAAGCGAGGTGAGAGGGGAAAGCCAAGCAAAGGTGGTTGCCCTGTATGATCCTGCTATGAGCGGTGATAACACCGAGTAATAACCCATGTACAGAGGTAATAAGGTGCTCCCAAGAATGCCGACCACAATTCTCTATGATTTAGTCTGGAAACACTTTCTATACTACTTAGATTACTCAGCTGCTTAGGTCAGACTCGGAGCATGTTGCATGATAATGGTGTTCTCAGGTTTGCTTTTTAATTTCGTTTTTAGAGGAGAGGGTTTTTTCCCCCCTCAAAAAGTGAATAAGAGAGCAGGACAGGGATAATTGAGGTCACTGGGCATAGGTTTCAACGGAATGGAATGGGACAGTGAATGTGCTTTCTGTGGAAGTCCAAGGTCCCCTGACTCACAACCAGCCTATCAGAAAGGATTCTCCAGCTTTGGGAAGGGCATGGATGGTTTGGTCTCTATACAGTAGGTCCTTCTTACACTTCACATGTTTTGAGCAGAAGAAAGTGATACAAAATCTTTTCAACCCCAGTTGACCTCAATGTGCTGTTTGGAGGCCACACTAAGTGTCCTTCCCAAGAGCCCCCAAATCCAACACAGCAGAGCCTTGATATCCACAGAACTCCGAAGACTTGGATTATGATTTTTTTTTTTAATTAGATTCTGAGCCTCAAAAAATATCCCCACAACCTTTCAGCTGAACAAAATACTGGGAAACAGAAACAGCAGGAAATGGAGAAAGTTCCAAGGCCACATTGGATGGGGCTTGGAGCAACCTGGGTAGTGGAAGGTGTCCATGGCCATGGCAGAGGTTGGAATGAGATGAGCTTTAAGGTCCTTCCAAAACCA
>WBMY01006279.1:0-44287 GCA_013397315.1 Donacobius atricapilla | reverse complement strand
CATTCCATGCTTCCAGGACTCCTTACCTGTTTTCCTTCTCCTCAATGTACTCGTGGTCACTGGCTTCTGGCATTTGCACCACATTGACCCGGATGGGTCGGGCGCTCTGGAGGAGCCTCCGCACCTCCTGCACCCTCAAGTCCTCGCTCCAGATCAGGGACATCACCTCCTCATTCATGTCGTTCATGCCATCCTCATCCTCCTCTGACTCGGCTGCTGACGGAATATCTGAGGACAGCACCGTGCCCATGGACTGCAAGGAAAAGGAAAAAGAGAATTCCAGGGGAAAAACTGTCAGGAGGGCACTACATCCTGAACTCACCCAGCACAATGATGGGTCTGTACATAGAAGGGATGGACACATGGATGGAGGGTAACAGCATTCCCATGCTCCTTACAGGAATTTAAACACCTGAAGGATTTCCAAACATGGAAATCAAGTACTTTTTAACAACAAAATGGAATAAATAACTGAAGACAAGAGATGACATCTCAAATACATTGAGGAGGTGATGTGTGACAGAGTTCCTGTCCTTTCAAAACCTCTCCTCGTTTCAGAGCAGTCATAGGAAAGGGGTTTCCTTTCCCTCCCAACACTATCAGCTCAGTTCGTGATTATCCCAGTTTGTGATCAGCCCAACCAGAGCAGCTGTTCTGCAGATTCTGCTCCAAACCCTGTGTTATTTTTCAAAGTTGACGTTTTCACACATCAGTTTGGATTCTCTCCACAACCTCCTTAGAAAGGCAAATTACCCATTAAAACAAACAGCCTGCACAGCACAAAATCCCATAATTCCTCACTATCAGCCAACTTGCGGTTCACCACAGCACCAGAATGGTTTTGGAATTTCCACTCATGACTACAAAAGCACCAAAGCTTAGGAACAATCTTGGAAAACCCTCTTTCCAAGCAAGATTTAAGAAATGTTTTTCTAAAACTCTGCTCTCCTGTTTGTTCACATCACACAGGTGATGAGAGGACCTAAAGGGAACAGATCTTCCTGTGCTTCCCCAGGAACACATGGCCCCAGGAAGGCAAGTAAATGAAGAGCTGATGAATGAAACCGAATTTCTTCTGGTAAATCCATGTTCAATCTCAACATGCAACTGCACCACCCAGAGCAGCAGGGTCCGTTCTGAAACAGGAAACTCCACCCTGCCCTCCTGAGAAATGACAAACAATTTGGGGTTTGAAGCTCACTTTGGCCTTTTAAGGTCACATCAATTCTAGGTATTGTTATAAAGTCACTGATAATATCAAACTTATCATCATTTTTGATGATTTGTGAGCATTTTGCTTGGGCACAGCTTCCACCAGCAGCAAACAAAAAGGATTTTTCATGTGGTGGCAGGTGGGGTTTGACCTGGACCTGGAGTTAATTGACCTTTCTGCCAAATTAATTAGTTTTTATATGCAATTACTCATAAAGCCTTTGTTGTAGAAAACTGAAATAACTTTAATATCCCTTTCAAAGCTGAGACAATAAAAAAGGATCTTGACCAAGATGGACTTGAGATTCCAAATCCCAACTTCTGACTTTGGAAAAGGCTCCAGTCTTCTGCCATGAAGGGGTTTTATGTCAGCCTTAAGAAGATTTTTGGCTTCCAACAAAGGAGATTTCAGTGAGATACAATTCCTTGGGATGCTGGTGATTGCCACCATCAGAAGAAAATATTGAAGAGAAAAACACCACTGTGTTTTTTAAATCATTTTACCTCAGGATACAAATAACTAAAACTTTTTTTTGGGGGAAAAAAGAGAAATATGGCAAGTGTATTTCCAAATCCAGCTCTTCTAGTAGGAAGAAGGATGCCAGCCATGCCAACACAAGAAGCCACTGACAAATACCCACTTCCTTCTCCTTCTGCCATGGTTTCATGGCAGACCTCTGAAGAAAGCACCAAAGGATGGGAGGAGAAGGACTCCAACAGCCCTGGAGGCAATACTTTTGTCTAAATTTGAAAATGTGATTTATCTTGAGTCTTCCCAGCTATCCATGATTATCCATCCCTGTTGGATGTGGTTTTCACACCAAAACCCTTGTACATGTAAAGCCTCCATTTTGTTGCCCTCAATTTGGGAATTAAGTTGGAAATTCCTGAACTGGGTGCTCTGCCCAAATCCTGTGACTGGGAAATCCCTTTGTGGCCATACTCACAGATCTTCCCTTCTGCAGGCTCCCTTCCCAGGCCTGTTTGGACAAATCCTGGCGGCCAATGAGGAGGCAAACGGCTTCTGGCCAGTCCGAGGCTGGCTGCTCCCGGCACTGGTAGATGGCGTCTCGGATGGGAAGGGCCACACCAAAGGGAAGAGATTCCAGATCCCTCAAGGTGAAACCTTAAAATTAAGGAGGGGGAAAAACCCCAAATAAGTGTTATCAATCCCAGACAAAGAGTGTTCCTGTTATCCAAGCACATGGTTATTTGGGAATGTTGTTGTTCTGCTCTTACCGACACTTGTCATCCATAGGACCAGTTTTTCAGCCAGGCTGGAAACAGAAGTGCTGGTTTTAAAACTGCACCTGGAAAATTAAGAAGCCAATAAAAGCTCATCCAGTAATCGGCAGGAAGTCACAAACTCAATAAAGCAACACCAAAAGCCTCCATACCGATTGTCATCCTGCTCTATCTGCTGCTTCCGTTGGCCTAGGAAAGACAAGGCTGTGTTAATTCCATGTTTTCCAAGCTTGAGACACTCCCAGGATGGAGTCAAAGCATTCCTACCTGATGTGACCTTGTACAAATAATGGGAAGCTTCATTCAGCACAGCGCTCTCGTCCCCAAGGATATACAGAGCCACACTCTGGGGAGAAGAGACACCAAAAAATGTCATTTTGGGGCTGATATTCCTTTGCTTCCCAGAAAAACCAGCAGGAAATAGCTAGAATACAACCTCAGAAGTGGGGCAGGTGTATTGTGAGGAAAAGGAGACTGAAGCAACTGAACAACAAACTTTTAAGCTTAAAATTTTTGGAAAAAAAATCCACCCTGAAACATTGCACTGATTTTTCCCTCATTGCTCCAGAGATAAAAGAAAAGTATTTCCCCAATGCAAACACAGGTTCCCAGCTATGCTTCTTGTGTTTCTCACATTCCATTTTTCCTGCTTGTAGACACCTTTCTCCACTTGGTTTCCTCCACATCTTGGATATTTTGTAAAGGTTCCAAGAGAAAAGCTGTTGGGTCCAGCCAGCAAAATCCAAGGGATCACTCACTCTATTTGGACAATGCTGGGAAAAATCACATCCAGGTAAAATGTGTCACCCTGATTTTTTCAGCCTTCTCTTCTGTTTCACAGTTTCATGTTTTGAGTTCTTTCTCACACTCTGGTCTATAAACACTGGCAATTCTTTATCATAACTTCAAAGTAGTTTACATTCTTTGTCTTAAAGATATGAACGACTAATGGACAGTTGTCCGGACCAATGGGATGGGGAGAGGTGTCAACCTTCTCCTCCAATCCCGGGCCTTTTTAGAGATACTATTTATTAGAGTCAGACTTTCAAATAAAGTAGAGTTTTCGTTCATACCTTCTAATCAAAGTGTGAGTGTATGTTTGTGTGTGTGTGACGTACTGCGTCAAAAATGATTTTGTGGGCTTTATGACGATCTTTCAACTCTGAGCTCTGCAAGGGCACATTAGGCAGAGAGAGGAGGAAAATAGATCCTGGCTTTTTCTCCCTGTTTTCTCCTTAGGCACCTTAGACTCAGCACCTCTGCTCCTGGTTGGAAGGGTTTTCCCATCAATGAGTAAGAAGTGATGCTGACCAGGAGATACCATCAGCACCCACAGGACTAAATATTGATGTTGGGGCATGCCCAAGGAGAAAACCGGGGAATTCTCATTCCCAAAATACAGATAACTCCAAGTTCCATCATGACTTTGCCCAAAGCACAGAAAAATACAGAAGCGGTGAAGCTGCTCAGCTCCAATATATCCTTCCCACCTGGAAAATCCATCCAGTAAATGAATCCCTCTGTTATTTCACCTTCCTTCAGATGTTCTACTCCCAGGAAATTCAGCAGCTGGAGCAAACCCTGCCTACATGGCAGTACTGTCAGAGTAAGGCACATTCCCTGTATTCCCTGCCCCCCAGTACTCACCAGTATCACCAGTTTGCTCCTTTCACAGATCCCTGGTAAGTAGGGATAAGGTTGAACTCCCTCTCCCTTCAGGCAGGAACTCAGCCACTGGAAGATACTTGGAGGCTCAGCAGAAAAATAGGAGGGATGGAGCATGAAACCTGTTTGGACTTAAGATGAACAACAAAGACAATGAGCTCCAGAGAAAAGGCACAAGAATTCCTCACCATTCCCATTTCCTCCAGTATTTCCTTCAACAACAAATATACAGCATTTTCCCCCAAAATTTTACAGATCACTCCTGTCAGGATTTTCTGACAGGAATGAAAACTCAAGGTATCTATTTAGGAAGAAAAACTATCTCAAAGGAATAAGCAGGTGATAATCCTCCAGAATGAAGGGAATGTTAAAAACAAAAGGAATATCCAAATATCGTGGAATAGCCAAAGGCTTAAACTCACCCTGGTCAATTATGCAGGTTTGCCTCAAGGTTTTGACAAGGGCTGGGTAATCTCTGTAGTAATAATCCACATAAGTTTCCAGTTTTAAATCCCTGGAATGAGAGAGAAGTCAGACTGGGAAAAATCCATTCCAACCTCCTGGATGCCACCTTTGGGCAGTTGCGCTACTGGGGAAGAATTTGGAGCCATGGAACATACAGGAAAGGTTTTAAATATTCCTTCCCTTCAAATACAGGGCAAGTTTGCTCCAATTTGAGCAAGCCCATCAGAAGAAATGATTTTCCAGTGGGAATACCTGGCCAGCTGAACCAGGAGAACTACGAGGGAGTGGAGTCCTTCTCCCATGAGACTGTTCAGTTTGAGATCCTCATAGATTAGGTGGAGAACAAAGAAAATGGCAGGAATGTGGGAGAAAAGGAGGGTGGAGGAATCCAAACTAAGGCTCTGGGAAAAGTCATCCTTGGAAGCTGAAACTTCCAGAGGGTCCAGGCGCAGAGCTTTGGCAATGGGATGAGACTCAAAATTCTTGTGGTAGTCACAGCTCAGGAGATATTCCCAGTCCTAGAGCAAAGAAACAGGGAAGAAAGAGAGAGGATCCACAGTGAACATAATCTCCAGAAAGGTAATTCCAAAGCACTGTTACAGAGGAATTTTTTCCCTAAAAACCAAGCCAAATATAACTGAGGGAACCATTTCTTACCTCATCTGACCCAGTTTCTGATGGCCTTGCCTTCTTTGGGGCAATGACTGGAGAGAGTGATCCTTCAAAATCGAGCTGCAATAAATAAAAGAAATAAATAGAAAAAGAAAATTAAATAAAAGCAGCTCAGCAGTGAAATTCCCAAGGTTTTCTAGGTGAATCACAACATCTGAATTCAAACCAAGTAGGACATGATGTGGCTTACGGTACCTCTGGACTTGCTGAACAAATGCCAGAAATCCAAAATCCTCTTTAAGGAACAACAATCTGAGTTGTGACCTGTGTTTAAACTCAGAATCAATTTAATATGGATGAGATTAACCAAATTTAATGCAGCAGTGTTAGGTGTGAGCTGGAGTCAAATCTTCATCGTTTTTTTTTATAATAAGCACCTTGTAAATGCATCTCATGATAAACACAGAGTAAAACAGGCCTGAAAATAAGAAGTGAAGAATGAATTTGCTCACATTCCGTGTCCAGCAGAGCCTCTCAGTGTTGTAACCCATCATGTTCATGAGAGAGGTGACAAATAAATTCCACTCTGAGTGGTAGCTGGGCCCTCCCGGGGCGTTGTAGGCATTGTACCACTTCACCAACATCTGCACAGCTGTTTCCTTGGGCAGGATGGCTTTCACCCCCTGCAGGCATTTTTTCACTGTTGGAAAAGAAAGAAATCATCTATCAGCTCTGGTTTCTTGGGATTTGCTTCATCAGTGGTGGAAATCTCCACAGGTTCCTCTTGTTGGACCTACTTTTAACTCTAAATAAAGTCACAAAACTCAACAACTCTCCCTTGAGTTGAGCACAAATTCTCCAATTTGGAAAAAAAATAAGGAAAAATACTCATTTTTTTGCTCATTACTGAAACCAGCCATGTCTGAACTGGCATCTCAGCCCTTCTCCAAGCAAATCAAAAGCCATCTAAAGCTTTGGAAACCTACCTAATTCCGAGGTGGTGATTTCAGGAATACTGATCCGAACCATGGTGTTATTGCTCAGCTCCTGGAAAATCCGACAAAAGTGGAGATAAATCAGGAAATGCATCAAGTGCAGGCAGAGTCCTTTTTTATCAACTCAGAACTCCTTAGTGGGAGAAGATACACCCAAATCCTGGCTTTTGCTACATTAAGACGCAAAATTCAGGTGCCAGCTCTGTGAAACACCAGAAACCTTGGAATTATCTTAAAATAATCTTTGTTACCAAAAGTATTGCCACAAATGACAGAGAAATACTTACTAAAGTTACTCTGTTGTGGACAGGATCCCTCAGAGCTTGGATGAAAGTCCCAAGCTGCTGGAAAGTGCAGTCCTCAACGTAGGGGGAGTCGTGGAGCTTGGAAGAATCCCTTAATTCTGGAACTGGTGACAAAAGCACACTCTGGAATGTGGGAAAAACAAGCCCATTTTAGAGTTCAAATTGAATTGGAATTCAGAATTAAAGTGGATCTGAGCAAAGAACAGCTAAAAGTGTTGGGTTTAAAGTACTAACAAGAATCTAGGAAACAACTACAAATCTTTCCAATCCCTGCCTTTTAAGTTTTATGACAAACAAATAAATAAACAGGGCAGCACCACAAAAATCTTCTTTAAACACAGTTTATTCAGAGGCTTTACAGAACAAGAAGGAAAGATTCAATGCCAAAAGACAGCTTGAAAGATAAACAACCACCAGTCATTACAATAAAAGGAACATGTCCTTATTTCTTACCTCTTCCAGGGGCCCCAGGTGCTTGTTCAAAGGTTTGGATGGAGTACTGACACTATCCAAAGGAGTGCTTGGCCGAGGCATTGGGTTGGACATTGTCAGGGATGGAGCAGGAAACCCAGGAATAAAAACCTTTCCCACCTTTTTAGTGGAAAAAGGAAACAAAAAAGTTAAGTTCTCTGAAAATAACCACCACAAAATTATTTATTTGTCCTATTAATGCTATGGATGCTTCAGAACTCCCTTTCCAGCACTGCACATAAATTAGGGACAGAAAAGGTGTCACTTACCCGAACCACTCCGGAATAAAGCACCAGATTCCCACTGCCTTCCAAAACGAGCAGAGTGTCAATTCCCTGGAATAATCAAGCAGCACATTCAGGTTCTTGTGTTTAATTAAGGAGACACCAGCTAGATGACAAGGACATTCCACAGGTAACAATACCTCCACCGGAGCAGCATCCTTTGCTGGAATATTGGTGACAGATCCAAAGATCAGCTGTGATTTATCGTTGCTCTCTTGGAATTTTACACACCTAGGGATTAGGGAGAACAGAAACAAAATTTGTCCTGGGTGTTGTTACAGAAAGAAAACAGACTTCCAACAGTACAGTGAATTTTTTGTGGGTTTTGTGGCTCCTTCCTCCTTTTCCCTGCTTTGCCCAAAACAAATCAACTTATTTTTAATTTCCTAGTTAATTAAAACCCCTGATGCACTTCCAGCTGCGAATTTCTGGAGTGCTTCTCCTGGTTCACCTGCACCCAAGGAATGCTCACCTCAGCTGGAGCTGGGATTCCACTAAAAAGCACAAGAATTTCTGCCCACAAAGGTCAGTAGAAATGAACACTTTGGATGCCTGGGAATTTTTCTCTCTGGAAAAGAGACACAAGGAGCAGGTTAGAACCCGCTTTGGAGACTTCATGAAACCATTCAGAAAGTCCAGAATAGCACACCAGGGAAAAGTACTCAGTTCTCTGCAAGGGAGCCAGGCACTTAGGGAGCATCATTTCCCAAAAAAAATCAGGGAGCGCAAGTCCATGAATTGACTCCAAGATGGCTCCAATTGCAGAAAAAACACTCAAATAAGCGGGGTTTTCACTTTAATTCCTGCTTCCCATCTCTCATCCCAAGAAAACCACCTGACCTCATATTTGAGACTGTTTCTGTCCACAGGTGTTCAATGCAGAGCTCAGGAACAATCGGCTCTGTCTCCGGCACAAGGAAGGAGTCGTTGGAAACGGAATTCGGGGAATGGGTAATGCTGTATCTCCTTGGGGACTGGGCACTGCTGGAAAAGTTGAACCTCTGCACTCCAGAGAAGGAATGGACTCCAAGGGCTGGGGAGTGGGAGCGGCTGCAGGCAGAGACAGGATACGTATGAGAAGGGGATCTTCAAAACCACGGAAAAATCAGACATTGACGTGGCAAAAAACTGGATCTTCAAAATGGAGATAGAATCAGACATTGGATGCAGCTGAAAAGTGGATCTTCAAAATCGGGGAGAATCCCAGGGAGCTCATCCACTGACTTGAAAACCCAACCAAACCCTAACCCAGGAGCTAGCTCACTGTTGATTTCCTTTTGTTTTCTAGCATAGGAAAACAATTTTCTAATTATTTTCCAGGCATCTCTATCCAAATCCAATAGAAGAGATTTCAAAAGGATTCAGATGGTCCATTCCATCAAAAATCCCTCCGAACCTCTTCCCTCTAAGTTCTTTAGAGAAGCCAGCCCAAAACACTCCTCAGACTCAAACATCTTGCAGACATTCCTTGATCCACGACAGAGCAGCCTCCTTGGCTCTGGCACAGGCATTATCCTCCTGTGCTATCAGGATAATAGCACAGGAAGGGCATTCCAAGAGAATTTCAGGTGCTGCAACACAAGAGGCACCCGAGCCTTGGATGGAAAGACAAAAAAGCAAAACATGTTCACTGTATTCTATAGGTCCCATCCTTTGGGATTTGCCGTGGGTGCTCACCTCAAAGCAGCCATGTTGGAGATGGTGGGAGAGCGGGACTGCAGGTTGGGAGAGGAGCCGGATCTGCTCTGGCTGTGGATGGACGAGTAGTTCTGGAAAGGGGAGCCCCCTGGGGAGTCTCCTTTGGAGAGGCTCCGGAGATGAGTGGTCAGGGAGCTGCTGGCGGCCATGTGCTGGGGGGTGGCCCCCTGCTCTGGGAATTTCAGCACCAGGCTCTGTTCCTGGGAGGAAAACCAATGGCATGTGGGCAAGGACAGCCAGGGAAAGGTTTTTCCAACAGCTTTTCCTGTCAGTTATGTGTTATGAATTCATGCTTAGCCTATGGAGTTAATCCCATCAACTGCTCTTCCACTCCCACAGAAACTGCTCCAATGGTTTTCACAAAATCCCAGGATTTGGTTGGAAAAGACCTTAGCACCCAGCCAGTCCCACCCCTTGCCATGGCAACACCTTCATTATCCCAGGTTGCTCCAAGCACTGTCCAACCTGGAACACTTCCAGGGATGGAGCAGCCACGGATTCTGTGGGAATCTGCCAGGGCCTCACAACCCTCACTGTCAAAGTTTTCATGGCACTAAGTTACCTCCCACTTTTCTTAAACCTTCTGGTCCAATGTAAGGAATAATATGTTAATAACATCACCACCACATGATCTCCCTGCTCCAGGCAAATCCATGGAAAAAACTTCTTAAAAAACAAAAGAAAAACAAACAAACAAACAAACAAACAAAAAACCAGCCCCACCCAACATCTTACTCTTATAAATGAAACAAATCCCAGGCATTCCTAACACACATAAGGGCACAGAAATGCACATGGCTGTTTTCCAGGGATCTTTATTCCCCAGTGTACCTCTGGCTTGACTCTCCTGAGGGCCCAGACCATGTGTAAGCTCTGCACAGTGTCGTAGGTCATCACAATGGAAGGGTCAGTGCTGAGGAACACAATCTTTAGCGTGTGGTCAGCCACATACTGCACCCGGGATGATCCAAACACTCCTGGAAAACAGGGATGCATTCCAAAGGATCAGCTCCACAACAATATAATGAGCATTTCCCACACTCTCTTCCTTCCACAAATTGGTTTTCTTCCCTGAGCAGCTTCCCTGTTCATGCAGCCACTGTAACTGCATCCTTGAAAGTGACTCTTCCCATATTTTTTGATACAGGAAGGCTCCAGGAACACACTGGGATATGCTGCCACTCCGAGAGACTCCAGTGACATCCAACATACCTCCAGACTTCCAGACCAGAGGGGTGATCTCATCCAAGGGGTGCAGCATGCTGAACATTGTCGGCAAAGGCTCCCTAGGGAAAAGCCAGACAAATCAGAATGGAATGTGACAGCAGGGACACAGATTCCATATCCAAAAGCTTCTTGGATTGACCAAGTAGACTCGACATTTCAGGACCTCTATTCCTAATTCCAGCTCTTCCAAGGACTAGAGAATCCCAGAGGAAAACCCCAAAGAGTTGATTAAAGCTTCTCATCAGTGCATTGTCCAGCTGCTTCCTCAGAGGTCCAGAGGGCTTCCACAGGGGCTGGGAGCCTCAGCCAACAGGGAGTAGCATCCTAACACAAAAGGGAGCAGGATCCTACCCAACAGGGAACGGGATCCCCACCCAGCAGAGAGTAGGATCCTCAGCCAACAGGGAATGGGATCCTGCAGCTGAGAAACTGTCTCAATGACAATCCCTCAGTAACGCTCCCAGTTGTCCATGAAACCTGGAATCAATTCCCAGGACAGACCTCAACGGAATCAGGCTGTTGCTTCCCAGATCCTATTCCCAGGACCAGCACTCCCATATAGTTTTTAACACTCAGATTTGAGTGTGCTCACTCAGAGTCACTGCGATGGGATAAAAAGACTGGAAGAATCACATCAATAAAATCCCAGACTGGTTTGGGTTGGAAGGGACCTTAAAATGATGCCACTCCATGCCCTGCCACAGGCAGGGATAATTCCATGATCCCAGGTTGCTCCAAGGCCCATCCAAGCTGTCCTTGAACACTTCCAGGGATGGGCCAACCATCTACCTTCCTCCTTTTCCACCCAGTTTTACCTTTTCCTATCAGAAATAAACGGATCTTTCACCACTGCCCTCCAACTCCTCCATTCCTTATTAGATTATCCAACAGGAAACCACCCAAATTCCTCATCCCATACCTGGGTGGACTTGGAGGCACCTCATGGGAAGAACTGCTGCGCTCAAATAACAACCCATATTTGGTTGGCCAGACATTTGCAACCTATAAAAAAATTATGGATTTATAGGGGAAAAAAAGTAACCATCTGCTGTATTGATTATGTTTGAAAGTCTTACAGGAAAATAAGACATTCAGGCTTTTTATGGAGAGCTGATGAATGTAAATATGGACAAAAATATTCCAGTTGTGGACAAAAAGCAAGGCAGAAGTTACCTGAAAAGGCAGAGCAGCAATGTAATCCTTCCCCTCCATGCTGTGCACGTTTATGCAGGAATTCTGCAAAATGCAGATACATTTCTCCACTATTTCCCCACTGCCTGAAACTGAAAAGGAAAAAACAAATTACATGGTGAAGTTTCACTCTGTTTCAGACATCTCTTATACACAAAAAGTAAATTCTGACATTTCAAGCCGTGGTGAATGAGCTCCTAGAGTGTGTCGAGAGAAGGGAATGGAGCTGGGAAGGGGCTGGAAAACAAGGAATGGCTGAGAAGGCTCAGCCTGGAGAAAAGGAGGCTCAGGGAGGACATTCTGGCTATGCACAACTCCCTGACAAGAGTGTGCAGCCAGGTGGGGCTCAGGCTCTGCTTCCAGGGAACAAGGGACAGGATGAGAGAAAACTGCCCCAAGTTGCATCAGGGGAGATTCAGGCTGGATACTGGGAAAAAATCCTCTCCATAAGGGTATCCAGCCCTGACACAGGCGCAGGGCTATAAAAACCATGTGAATGTGGTGCCTGGGGACATGATTTTGTGGTGGCCTTGGAAACAGCTGGACTCGGTGGTCTCTAAGGGGTTTCCCAACCTAAATCATTCCACAATTCCAAGCCAAGGGAGCTGAGCTCTGAGCATTTGCCCAGCAGCACAAGAAGTAGGACACTCACCATCAGCTTTTTCTGATTTTTCTTGGGGGATAGTGAAGTCACACCACAAGGCCTGGAACCCAACACAGCATCATTAATTCTCCAGAACAAGCTGCTCCCACACAACTGTCACCTTCCCATATTCCCCCAACTTAACCCCATCCCAAAACACTGTCTGGAAAGGGTCTATGGATTCCCTCAGTGCCCCTTTCCCACATTTCCATACCTGTAGGACAGGGCTGTCGACGGTGAATGCCTTGTACACGGTGGATGCTTGGCTTCTGCTGCCCTTGCTCCAGATGACCACGTTGCTGGTCACATACAGCTCCTCGTCGTAATCCACGTCCTCCCCAACATCACTGATGCCTTTCCTCAGCTGCCAGCTTTCCTGGAAAACAGGGTTTTTTTAAGGAAAAGCCACAAGACCCACGGGTGTGATGAGTTTGGCCAGTTACAAGGTGCTGGCACAGAGAAGCCGTGGCTTCCCCATCCCTGGCAGTGTCCCAGGCCAGGTTGGACATGGCCTGGGGAAACCTGGTCTGGTGGAAGGTGTCCCAGCCCACGGCAGCAGGCGGGAACCGGATGGGCTTAAAGTTCCCTTCCCTCCCAACCCCCCTGGAACCCCCAGCTCAGGAAGGCTCGTACCCGGTGCCGGTCGTGAATCGTGACCTCTCGGAGGGAGCCCAGGAGCCCTGCGGCGCCGTCGGAGGAGCAGAGCTCCGGCGCGGGCTGGAGCCGCCGCAGCTGCAGGCTCAGGGCGCTCGGGTGCCGCCGGCTCTGCTCGCGGCCCCGCGGCGCGAACTCCTGCAGGTCGCCGGCCGCAATCATCGTCGCCCTCTCGTCACAGTGGTCCGACATGGGGCCCCGATATCCACATTATTTCCGGGACGCTCCGGCGGCTCCCGCGGGCACCGGGACGCGCGGGGAGCGGCACCGGCGGCCCCTCACGCGGGCGCGGCCATCTTGGCGCTCCCGCCCTGCCCCGCGCGCGCCGGCTCCGCCATGGCCGCGCTTCGCGGGGGTTTTGCGCCACTCCTGGGGGAATCCTGTTGTTCCTGCCGTATCCTTGCGGGAATCCAGCGCTTCGCGGCATATCCTGAGGGGAGACTTCCCCCAAAATGCCGTTTCAGTTCCACAGTCCCGCCGAGCGCTGGCACGGCGGCGCCGGGCGGCAGTGGTTGGTGACTGGTGTGTTCCTGTGGCGACTTCGGTCATGGATCGCCCAGCACACAGCCTGGTGTTGTGCTAGACTGTCTTTAAGCTGACGGAGAACACGTTTAGATGGGATATTGGGAAGAAATTCTTTCCTATGATGGTGGTGAGGCACTGGAAGAGTTGCCCAGAGAAGCTGTGGCTGCCCCATCCCTGGAAGTGATCCAGGCCAAGTTGGAGCAACCTGGGATAATTCCCATGGCAAGGAACTGTATC
Organism: Donacobius atricapilla; assembly: GCA_013397315.1. Taxonomy (NCBI): domain Eukaryota; kingdom Metazoa; phylum Chordata; class Aves; order Passeriformes; family Mimidae; genus Donacobius; species Donacobius atricapilla. Next base: position 30,858 of record WBMY01006279.1, on the reverse strand, counting down.
ATGTTTAAGGTTCCTTCCCACCCAAATCATCCCGGGATTTCACAATGAAGAACAATCAGAATCCATATGGAGTGATTTTTATGGAAGCTAGGGATGTAAGAGGGAGGAAAGACTAAGGGAGATTCAGAATGAACCCCCTTGTTTCCTAAACTCCTTTTCAGAGAGGAGGTGGGATGTAGATGGAATTACATCCATCCATCCATCCTAAGATCCATCCATCTTAGGCTCAATCTCCCTCAGAACTGGGAACGTTCCTCTGGAAAACGAGAAGCTTAGGGAGATCTTAGAGCCCCTTCTTAGTCCAGGGAGATCTTAGAGCCCCTTCCAGTGCCTGAAGAGGCTCCGAAATAAACTGTAGTGGTTTCACATTGGCTGAATTCTGTTTACCAAATTCAGTGTGGTGGTTTGAGTGTCTTTACTACAGTGAGATAGAATTAGGAGGAAAAAGGCAAAACAGGCCTGAATTAAAAGTAAACGGACTTTTATTAACACACACACTAAAAGAATGAAAAAGGAAAAAAAGGGAATTAAAATGAAAGCTTTTAAAGCACTCCCCCCTACCAATGGTTCACTTTCCCACATCCAACATAAAGAGACAAAACCTGTAATTTTCAGTTTCACCATTTAAAAATGATGTTTTATCAGGTTTTTTTAGGAAAGGAGTCTCTCTTAGAAAACTTCCATGGAGAATTCCCACTGACAACATAGAACAGTTCTGCTGTGGGTCTCAACTCTCACAAAGACAGCCGCTTAGGAACCTGCCTTTTGTGAAGTCCTTCCCAAAAGCAGCTTTCCCAACACTGCATATGGACCATATCTGCTTATTAAGGCTACTGTTTAAGGATGCCTCTTCTAATATAAAACAAAGATTCTCTTTTTCCATCTCCAAAATCATCTTACTCTCAAAAACTAGAGATCTCCTTTTCTTTAGGAGCAAAAAGCTTCCTATCACCTTTAACTAGAGCCTTACATCCCCCCCTGCCCCCAACAGTATTCATATGTTACAGGAAAATAGACTATTCTCCATAGTTTACTAGAGACATCCTGCCAAATTAGGCCACTCCTCCTCCTTTGTCCCAAAAGTCTTTTCACTCTCTCTTTGCTGACATCAATTTTATGCTGTGTCTACTTATAGTTCAATCACTTTGTCTGTTCCCACTCTCGGAAGAGCCAGTGCTTTGAAGTTCCATCTGCTGGCAGGAAAGAGTTAAAATTTGTCCGGGCCTGCGGTGGTCATGTGGTCTTTGCCGGGCAGCAGCCGCAAGGATTTTTCAAAAAGCCATGCCGGTGAGGAAGGGAAACGGCAGCCAGGATCTCAGTAAAATAGACTGATGGATGCCTTCCCCCTACCACCCCTCAGTCTCATCTGGGGTGGCTCAACTCGGGGATGCTCCCAGGGGCCCGGGAAGCGGGGAGGGAACATCTCCCCCGGCCCTGGATGGCGAGCGAGCAACTGCCGGGGCGAGTTTAAAACTTGCTAGTTGTTTCTAATTGCTGCTTTTTTTTTTTTCCCTCCCCTCCCCCGCTACCAGCAGCCATGACCTGGCTCGGCCCGCTCCAGCTGCCGCACGATGTTACCTCCTGCCAGGCCCAGAGAGAAAGAGGGCACCTTCTTAAAGTCCTCCTGAATTTAAGCCGTGTGATCCAGAGGTGTACACCTGTATTTAATTGGCTAATCGGGTTTTCAGTTTCAAAGAAGATCACTAATTGGTTTTTACCATCCATGCTAAACCAATACATAAAGGAAGAAAGAATTCTGTGCTATGTTGTTGTTGTTGTGTGTCTGTGAACTGGAACAAGGATGTTTGTCCCAGAAAAGCTCTGCCCTACTTCTGCATGGCCCTTTCTCCAGTCACATCTTGTTGATTTCCCTGGCATTTAGTACCAACAATCCTTGTCCGTTATTCCCAACAATGCCTGGTTGGCTCCATTGCTGTCTGTGTTAGAGACATGGACATTATCCCAGAGAAGCTGTGGCTGCCCCATGCCTGGGATTGTGCCAGGCCCAGATGAACAGGGCTTGGAGCACCCTGGGATAGTGCAAGGCGTCCCTGCCCATGGCAGGGGGTGAGACTGGATAATCTCTAAGGCTCCTTACAACCCAAAACATTCTGGGATTCTGGAACTCTCTGATACGGTGCTTAACAAACTACTTTGTGGGACTGATGGGCCTTCTGCAGCCAGTCTTGGACACGTGTACAACCCTCTTCCCAACATTCCACATGCTCGTGATATGGATTAGCATAAATCTGTGTAAATCTGGGCTCTGCTGATTTATCCCAGCAAAAATCCTGGCACCTGGCACACAAGAGGGGCTGTTCTGTCTGGAATGGAGGGAGATTTTGTCATCCCCTCTTCCCTCCTGGATGGGAGTTAAGGTTGGGAAAGACCTTTCAAGTCATCAAGTCCAGCCATCAGCCATCACCACCACCATGTTCACCACTAAACCACATCCTCAAGTGCCACATCCACATGGTTTTCTGAACAATTCCAGGGATGATGGCTCCACCACTTCCTTGGGCAGCCTCTGCAGTACTTTACAACCCTTTCTGTTCTCATAAGATTTGTGCCCCATCCAACCTGGCCTTGGGTGCTTCCAGGGATAAGACAGTCACAGGTTCTCTGGACAACCTGTGCCAGAGCCTCCTCAACCTCACAGGGAAAGATGTCTTCCCAATATTACATCTAAATATCTCCTCTAAAACTTGTATGGAGTACCTTGATGGGAACTGAAAGGGCAAATGATTTATTTTCAAGATACGAGTTTCACAATAATCAAAGAAGGGAGAAGCTGTGAATGAATCGAAAACATACTTGAAACTGGGGTTTGGGGTTCTTTGGTTTAAGTTGGGACAGAAGAACTTCTCAGAAAGGAGAAGTAGGATGGGAAAAGCCAATGTCCAACTTTTTCTTTTGCAAAACAATTTGCAGAGCAGGAGGAATTGTCCTGCGAAGAACCAGCTGATCTAAGAGACAGGATATGCCTGGTAAGAGCCACAGCTTGTCCCAGTGCCCAGAGCAGGCACAGCAAGAAAAAGGCGTTTTAGTGGCATCACAAAATGTTCTGTTTTCCCCTGCAAATTGTTTGGGAGCTGCATCCTGTGCCTGGGGTTAAGCACGGAGCACAAACAGGCCAACTGCCCTCAGCTAAGGACGTGTTGCCAAAGAAGTTTGGCATTTGAAAGAACTGGAGCCTCTTCAATAGAAATAAAAATAGGCCCAAAGAGGAAGCAGAAATGAAGGAATTATTTAGCAAAATGAAAATAAAACCACAGAAATAGCCAGGGGGTGGGAGTAGGGGTGGGGGGGGGTAGGAAACCCTCAGCAAATAGAAGCCCACAAGTCTGATTTCTGAGTGCCATTTCTGCTAAACAACCTGATTTCCCAAGAGTTATGTTGACTCCGTGGTCTCCCAAAAGTCTGGTGAGGAAACAGACTTGATGCTCTGAAGTGAAACTGCAAAAAAAGGTTAGTAGACTCAGGCACTGGCATTGCTGGGATCCCGCTAATGGAGAGCTGAGGATCCCTGTGGAGAGGGTTATAACTTCTCACCCAGGCAGGAGAAGCTGTGAGGATAAGGATCTCTCCCTCTGGAGCAGGACACAGCAGGAAAACATAGACTCCTCCTTGCTGGTGATGGATCGGATAACCTTGGGTAGCAACTGGTTTGGCTGGTTCAGGGCTGATCTTGCTGCTCAGACAGGCAGGCTTTGTTTCCAGGAAAGGTTGTCCCTCCTTCCTTTGATATCAGTTGCCTTTTTCCCTTACCCTCAGGAGGTATTCTTAGGGTCAAATGCCGACTGATTCCCAATCCCGGGCAGCAGGAACAGGGGATGCTGCTTGGGGAGTGCTGCTGAGTCAGGGGCCTAAAACCACAAGTGGTTTGTGTGGATACCCCCCAGCAACTAAACTGTTGAGTTTGGGCTCTGAGGTTGGAAATCTGTCACCTGCTCCAAAAAAGGCCACTCCAGTATTCCATATGCCTTGAGGAGCTGAAGGATGGCAGTGAGGTATCCAAGAGCTGAAGGGATCAGACTGGCTCCTGCCAGCTGCTTCCAGGCCTTTCCTATCACAAACCTCACCTGAGAGCTTCTCCTCTGATTGCTCCTGTCTGGCTTTTTCCTTCCTCTCTGTGCACCAACCTCTTCCTCATTGTTGTGCAACAAACCCTCTGGAGCTGGAGCAGAACCCAACCTGCTGCAAAGAAATGACCCAAATAAGGGGATTTTGGGGAGCTGCTGAAATCCTCTTTATGCTCCTGCATGTTCTTGTTTATTTTTTTAACTCCTCTTTTGCACAAGCTGTTTCTCTTCCTCACCCCATGTTAGTGGGGCGACTGTATCCTGATGCAAGGGCCATTCCCACTCTGCAGCCTACAAAGTCCAAAGGCTTTTCCATTTCTTTGTTCCCAAAAATTGCAAAGACAGCAGGAGCAGCGAGGAATGCAGCCAGATCAAAGTGCACTTGTGTGGCAAAGGCTGATCACAAATGACAGGCATGGGACAAATGTCTGTCCCTGATCTTGTCCTGCTCCTTGGGGGATGCTGGATCCACAGAGAATGTGCCCAACATCTGGAGGAAAAGCAGTGCTGCTGGATCTGCATGGAAGATACTTCAACTTCTTGCAGCAGTTTTAGTGAATTTTCCTTCTCCCCTTTCCTCGGGGCCTCCAACTCCATGAACCCTTCTTTGGTTGCTTATGGCTTCAAGATGTGGGAAGCTGGGAGGAAAATTCAATCCCTGTCACCAAAGCCTGGGAATGTGCAGTGAATAAGCAGCTTTGCAAGTCAAAGAAGTCTGGGAGTGATTTGGTTTTTTTTTTCACTGAGCTTAAGAAGGTTTTTCTTCCCAGTTGGAAAAGTCTTCAAACTGGATTAGGTATGGTCATTTTTTGGGACAAGTGCAGCAGGCAGTGACTTATGTCACAGGTTCAGGGAGCAGAAAGGTTGGTGCAGAGAAATACCAGTGCCTTTCAGCCACATCATCAGGCTGCTGGTTCCTCAAATCCCAGTCCCTTCCCGTGGTGGGGGAAACACTCATGGCCTCAATACACCTTGGTCCCAAATGTCCTCATGCAAGGCCAGTGTTGGGGCAGGGTCTGAATATCCATAACCTCCCTTGTTTCCTTCCCATGCCAGAGGAGGTGTGTTCAGTTTGCCTTGGGTTAACGGCTCATGTTGGTTTCACCTGGGTCTTCCTCCTTTCCTTGGTTTTGTCCCTGTCCCCTCTTGTCCTGCTGGTGTGGGCCAGGTAAGAAGGAACAGTGCCTTCAGCACAGCATTCCCATGCTGGACAGGCCAGAGGGCAATGGGGTGAGATTCCACAGGGTGAAGTGACTGATCCTGCACTTGGGTCACAACAACCCCATGGAGCAGGCTGGGGATGAGTGGCTGGGAAAGGTCCATGGTGTGCAGAGGCTGAACACAAGCCCAGGTGTGACCAGGTGCCCAAGGAGGCCAATGGCAGTGATATGGCCTCAGGACCAGGGCAGTGACCGTCCTGTGTGACCACTAGTGAGGCCTCACCTCAAATCCTGGGGGCAATTTTTGGCCCTGCATGAAAAGAAAGACTTGGAGGTGCTCGAGTGAATCCAGAGATAGGAATGGAGGTGAGGAAGGGTCTGGAGCACCAGGAGTGGCTGAGGAATGGGGGTAGGAGCTCAGCCTGGAGACAAGGAGGTTCAGGGGGGACCTTGTCACTCTCTACAAGTGTCTGAATCATGGAATGGTTTGGGTTGGAAGGACTTTCAAACTCATCCCATTCCCTGCTACCTTCCACTAGCCCAAGTCACTCCAAGCCCCATCGAACTTGGGCACTGCCAGGGATGGGGCAGAGGAAGTTGCAGCCAGGTGAGAGTCGGTCTCTGCTCCCAGGTAACAAGAGACAGGAGAAGAGGAATCTGCCTCAAGCTGTGGCAGGAGAGGTTTAGGTTGGACGCTGGGAAAAGTCCTTCACAGAAAGGACTGTCCAGCCCTGGCACAGCTGCCCAGGGCGATGGTGAATCCCCACCTCGGAGGGGTGTAAAAGCCGTGAGGCCCTTGGGGACAGGACTCGGCGCTGGCCCTGCAGCGCCGGGGCAGCCCTCTCGGCACGGCAGAGCCGGTGCTGCTCNGGTGAGTCCGCAGGGGGCACGGAGGGAGCCGGGGACGGCCCCGGGACCGGGGGCAGCGGGGAGCGGAGCTTGTCCGGGGCGCGGGGAGCGCTTTCCCCGCGGGCGCTGCTCCGGGCCAGGCTCTGGCGTGGGTTACGACGGGCACCCCGCCTCTGCTGAGCGCCCGGCGGGTCCCGAGGAAAATCTGCGTAGGGATCTCCCGACAGGTTTCTGGCCGCATCGCAACCCGGAGCGGGTGTGGCTGTTCTGGTACACAGGGTTTGGCTGTCCCGGAACACACGATCTGGCTGCCCTGCGACACAGGGTTTGGCTGTGCTGGGACATAGGATCTGGCTGTCCCGGGACACACGGTTTGTCTGTCCTCGGGCCCACGGTCGGCTATCCCGGAACGCATGGTTTCTCTGTCCTCGAACACATGGTCTGATTGTCCTGTGACACAGAACTTTATTGTCCTGGAGCACAGGGTCTGGCTCTTCTGAGACGTGATTTGGATGGCCTTAGGACACAATTTGGCTGTCCCAGGACAAAGCTCTGCCTCTGCAGCGTGGTCCTGCCCCAGTACTTCACTACCTGATGTGCCTCTGCTTGCCGGGGACACCACCACAGGCAAGGACCGCAAACTGGCAGATCAGTCTGGGATTTATCTCATTAGCCATGAGCCAGCTATATAGTGGTGCTGGGAAAAATCCTCGGGAATCACCACGGTTTGTGGCGCTTTGCAGTGCAGGCAGTTTGGTGGCTTTTCAATTCCATTTGCAGAAAGAAATGAGGAGATAAAGTAATTTTTGGACTTGCAGAAAGCCTGTGATCAGGGCTGCCCGACCTTTGGGAGCTGCTGGGGGACCTCAGGGGTGCTGGAGGAGACTCAGATTCGCTGTGCAGATAGAATTTAGTAGGGAAGGCAGGAATGTGAGTGTTTGCCTTGGGCAGGGAGGAGTTAAAGTCCCGACTGTCACAGCAGGAGCCTGCAGTGAGGGGAACTCTCTGTGGATGTAACCAGGAATCCTGGGCTGGTTTGTACAAAAGATTTTTGAATAAGGAAAATCTCTTTGGATTCAGGTGTGATCCTGGGGAAAATGAATTTCTTACAATCACGGAATTGTTTGGCTTGGACAAGATCATTGAGTCCAATGTTAACCTGACACTTCCAGATCTACTTTTCTTCCAGGGAACCCCACAGGCAGGGGCTCCTCATTCCTCCTGCTCAGCAGTGCCTGAGCAGAAGCTGTTGTCTGCAGGTGAATATTCCCAGCAGTGGGAATTCCAGAGCTAAGGATGCGGCCAGTGTTTTGTCAGACCTGGATGCATTATAATGGCAGTAAAGACCTTGTTGTTTCAGTCGTAGGGTGTGCAGCTCCCTGCTTGTTGTTCTTCATCCCTAATGAAGTATCCTGCTCGATTTTCGTGCTAAAATTCCTTTCCTCTGGGAGAAAAGCACACAAGACCTGTGCAACAAGATCTGCCTCTGTTGGCCCTGGAGTTTTGCTGCAATTCCAGGTGTTTCAGAAGAGCAGCAAGTAGTTTGAAGCCCTTGCAAGTAGTTTGATTTCCGACCGCCTTTTGCCTCATGCCTGGCTGTGGTTAGGATGGGAGCTGCTCTGGCTCCCACACAGGCATGCCAGGCTTGCAGCTCCCTGGGTTTAGCCTGGGAGTTTAGAGCCAGCCTAACTGGCTGGACTGCAAGGGCTGTCCTGCCACACAGAGTGAGTCCCTTCCAAGGTGCCGTGAGGATATCCCCATCCCAAACTTCTGGGGTACCCAAAGGCAGCACTGGAGATGATGAATTCCTGTATTCACATGAGTCAGAGAGGAAAGTATTTCATTCCCGGGCCAGCAAACACCTCTTCCCACTTAATTAGTGTGAAAACAAGGCTGAGATCCTCCTTGCTCTTTGCCTTTAAGCTTGAAGCAGAAACCATCCCAGAACATGGCACAAATCCATGTCCTCCCCAGCCAAGGGTCTGTGCTGGGGAAGCTGCTCCAGCCAGAGCCAGAACCCTTCAAACAGAGCATGAAAACAGCAGTTAGATCCTGGATTGTGCCAGGCAGGGAGCAGCTTCAGCCTGAGTGACCTCCAGGAGGAGCAGGGGAGGGAAGGGAATTTGGGGTCGCTGCTTGTTTGCATTTGGCAGATCCTTTGGGAGCTGTGGAGACACGGCTGCACGTCCCTGGCTGTCTCTGCAGCTTTGCAGCAGTCACATGGGCTCTATTTGTGTTGGGATGGGAGGATTAGGGACACAGGTTGGAAAAGCTGTGGCTCTTTTTGTTTTTTTTTTTCTGAAAGGGAAACCCATTGTGCTTCGGGAGAGGCAGGGAGAGCCTCCCCCTTCCCTTTGGACTGAAAAACCCTGCTGGCATTCTGTCCTCAAGCAGCATTTCTTGAGGGTTAAAAATAGGGAGAGATTTAGCAAAGGGATGTATCCAGCCTCAAAATTGGGCTGTGTTTCTTGGCTCTGGGAAAAACACACCAGGCTTGTGCCCCATTACTCACAATAGTGATGACGTAGCTTTAAAAACTTGTTCTTTGATGTTTGAGGGCTAAAACCTGCCCAAAAACAAACTCAGCTGAGCTCAGGTTAAAAAAACCCTGTGCTTTCTTTATCTTTTAAACTGTGAGTTGTTGTTTGGCTTTTCTTTCTTGGAAAAGGGAACTAATTTAGTTGAAATTCCTGTCTGGCACAATGCCTTTGCTTGCTGAAATGGAGATTTACCACTCGGCTAGGGATTGCTGATGGCTGGGAAAGCCTCAGGAAGCTCAGAAATGGTCCAGGAAAACCAACATCCACGTGGTGGATCCCCTAGATCTGATCTCCTCAAAAAATACATATACTTTTGGAAGAGAATTGCTTTAAGTGGTGCTGCTCTTCATCTCAGCCATGGCTGGGTAGGAAGTGCTGGGAGGGAGGGGGAAAATGCCGTTTGGTGATTTGGAGGTGGGGATATGAAGTCCTCAAAAAGAGCTTTCCCTTGGGAAAAACATATGGGAGAAGACCCTGGGAGAGCAACACTGAACTGGCTCCTATATACTGTCCAAAGGCAGTTCTTCATCCGTCTTCAGCTCTTTTCCTGGGAAAGGCAGTGGAGTGGAGGCACTTAGCAAAAGTTGACTCAGAGCATGTCCTGCTCTCCTTGTCCTGGAAAGGGACAGGCTGCTGGCAGAGCCTAAAATCAGCAAAATTCCACCCGGGAGCTCTTCCTCTGCCCCAGCTGAAAATGCTTCAGATGAGGCCCTGCAAGGGGTTTGCTGGAGTAAATTCCCAAATCCCTGCTGCCCAGGGATCCTTTTATATACCAGTCTCGGGGGTGTAATACAGCAGGAATAGCTCCTGCCTCTCCCCTGCCCATATAAACGTGGCTGAGTGTTTTCTTTATCTTGGGCTGCTCCTGTTCTAAAACGGACTTTTTCGAAGGTGCTGCCTGTACAGAATCCTGGGACAACATTTTGGGAAATGGAAATGAACTGCCTTTAATTATTCTTGGAAGCAGTGAGGTTGTTTTGCTGCGAGGTCTCCCAAACTTGCTGGTGGTGGTGACAAACCCGAGGTGTTCACTTGCAGAGGATGATGATGGAGAAGGAGGTGTGAGGCTGTATCTGTCAGCACATTCCCGGCGTTCCCAACGGAGCCTGCTTGGCCACTGGCCCCACAGGAGCACCAGGGAGGAGCCCCCAGGCAGCTCTGTGGGACAGCTCAGATTCAGCCCCACGGTGCGACATGTGGTCATCAATGAGCACAAGGACGTCACCTTCAACTGCTCCATCAAAGTGCCTCAAGAGCTGCTCCGGCCCGATGCCCCGGGAATTTCCCTCTGGAAGGATGGGAAGGAGCTGCATGTGCTGGATCGCATTGCCAGTAGCCACTTTGAGATTCCCGATGAAGAAGAGGTGGCCATGACCTCCACCTTTAGGTGAGTGCTGCTGGCTTTCTGGCACAGGTGGGAATGAGGGGTGCCCTGAGGGCTGGCTCCCAGGGAAGATGGGAAGCTGCAAACCCTGAGGTGGTGTGCGTTCTGTCTGGCAGCATCCTCAGCGCCCAGCGCTCAGATAACGGCTCCTATGTCTGCAAACTCAACATCTCTGGCGTGGAGGTGATGTCCGATCCCATCCTGGTGCAACTGGAAGGTGAGCTGGAGCAGCTGTGGAGTTGTGTCCTTGCTGAGGGACCAGGACCTGGAAGCCAGAAATGGGGAATCCTTTGCTTTCCTGTGTCCGTGCAGGTCTCCCACACTTCATCCGTCAGCCTGAGCAGCTGAATGTCACCAGGAACAGCCCCTTCAACCTGACGTGCCAGGCTGTGGGACCTCCAGAGCCTGTGGAGATCTACTGGTTCCAGAACAACATCCAGATCAACCAGAAACCCCACATCTCCCCGTCGGTCCTGACTGTGCCAGGTGAGCTGGGAGTATCCCGTTCATGGAGTGTCCCTGCCGTGGGACACCACTGCTGGGAATGTGCCTTGTGCCATCCCAGAGCTGGTCCCTGCCAGGAGGGGCTGTTCCTGTGCCATGCACAGCTCTGGGGCCCCTCTAGGGCCGGAAGCCCCATTCAACCCCCTCTGGCTGCTGCGAGAAATCCCCTCCTTGGAAGAGGCAGGATACTCAACGAACTCTTTCCTGAGCCAGCAGCAGATTTTTCCTCCAGACTGGCTGTGCCAGCAGGAATGTGGCTGCTCTCCTGGGCTACTGGAATGTTGGACCCCACTTTGTGTCTCTGGAAGTTTGGGATGCCCCCTGTGCTGTGTGTCCATGGTGGGACACAGGGAGAAAAATCCTTGGTGTCCCATAAACCCCACTCTAATTTTGCTGCAGAGGCAAAAGATGGGGTATTTCTTGCTTTGCTCATGCAGAGGAGGCTGGTGGTTAATTAAGAGCTGAGCTGTAATTGGGTAGTCTTGGCATCCAGCGGGCAGGCGGCCTTTAAAAGGCAGTGAAAGCCGGAAGAAGTGACTCATTCCCTTTGGATTGTCCTCACATTTGCCTGGCACCTGCTAGGTTGGGTCATGGAGCAGAGCTGCTGCTGGCACCCTGAGGCACTGCTGGGATGAGCCAACACTCCCCAAGTCCATCTCGGCTCGGGTATTTCCATTGGTCCTTCCCTGCCATCAGCTGGGGGTTTGAGCAGCCCTTGACCAGCACTAAATCATCTGACCAGGCCGTGGCAGGGGCTCTTCTGCTTTCTGCCTTTCCCCTTTTGGAGGGAAAACAACCCCTTCCTCAGGGGCTTATGCAAGGGCTCCATAGGGACATCCCGGTCCCACAGGTCCAGCAGGCATGGCACACATGTGCCCTGGTGTGGGAGTGGGGCAGCTGGAGCCTGGGGTCACCCCTGGGCAATGGCAGGAGAAGTCTCATGGAGGGAAGTGAAAAGAGGCTGATGAAGGAAACCCTGAGTGTTTGCTGGTGGGGAGCTGGTAGTATTGGGATGGTTTTGGGATATCCAGGGAACAGGGCTGTGTTTTCCTGGCAGGACTCAACAAGCCGGCGCTGTTCAGCTGCGAGGCCCACAACAGCAAAGGCCTGACTGCATCCAGCCCAGGGCTGGTCAACATCAAAGGTCAGCTCCCATTCCCTGTTAAACCTCTGTGTCCAAGTCTCCACACATCCCAGCATTCATCCTTCACAAGCTGAGGGAGATCCTGGCTTTGATCCTATAATTGAAATCCAGTAGGATCTGGTTGTAACATGATCATCCTGGTTTGGTCATCCCAGCACTGGGATGAGGGAGGCAGCACCAAAATCTAAATTTGAAAGTAAAACTGTCAGCTTCAAAGCAGGATTCGGAAGGGCTGCATTGCTCCTTTCCTTCCTTCGTAACCAGGGCGGTGCTCCATAGGAATTTTCCATAGGAAACAGTGGAAATTGCTGACATTCCTGATGGGAGCCACTCCAGCAATGTGTGGAAGGTGTTCCCCAAAAGAAGTCATGGCCTTTAAGCTGCCCGGAGTAGTCACAAATATAGAAATGGCCAAAATGGTCCTGAAAGTGACGTTTTTGTGCTTCCCTATCTGGTGGTCTGGCACATCTGTAGAATTCAGATGCTGGGTCACACACTGAGCCCTGAGAGCTACAGGGAAAAGCTACTGTGCCAGGTTTGTGTTTAGGCTTCCAGCTGACCACCCTTGGCTTCTCCCTGCAGGGATTCCATCAGCTCCTGTCAGTGTGCAGATCCTCAACAGGACAGCTCATGGAATCAGGATATCCTGGGTGCCGGGCTTTGATGCCTTCTCTGCCCTGAACAGCTGCAGTGTCCAGGTAAGCATCCAGAATTCACATATCCCAGCAACCCCCCACACGGACGCTCTGAGGCAGGTGGAAGTTGGTGGTGTTTGGCATGAGCTGCACAGATTTCACAGAATTCTGGAATGGTTTGGGTTGGAAGGACCTTAAAGATCATTCAGTTCCAACTCCTTTCCAACACCTTCTACTATCCCAGGTTGCTCCAATCTGGCCTTGGGTGCTTCCAGGGATGGGGCAGCCACAGCCTCTCTGGGCAGCTTGTGCCACAGCCTCCCAGGGAACATTTTTTTCCCAGTATCCCATCTATTCCCTCTGGCAGTGGGAAGTCATTCCCCCTTGTCCTTCCCACACCATGCTCTTGTCCCAAGTCCCTCTCCAGCTCTCTTGGAACCCCTTTCCATTGGGCAACACAGTCAGGTTGTCATGGACCTGATCAAACCCTTCCCAGCCAAGCAGAATTCCTAAAGTCAGGATTTGGAGGGGCAGGTTTCCCTCAGCTCCCCACTCCTGGGAAGGACATGAGGGATTGCCTGTGTCCTGGACAACTCAGGGAATGCCACCTCCATGGGTAGAGCCTGCAGGCATTTTCCACCTGCTGCACTTGGCTGGCTCTCCCAGTCCAAAGCCCATCTTGCTGTCTCATGGATATGATTTTTATCCTGGAAAATCTCCACTCCAGCTGAGATAACACATGGAGAGAGGCGACCTTTGAAGCCAGGTAAAAGTGAAAGGAAATTCAGGGAAGAAAGATACCAGGGCTAATATTAGCACTATGTCCTGCTGGTGCCTTCCAGCCGGAGCTTGGGAAGCAGGGTGGAGAGCCAAGGAATTTCCTATGACTTAACATTCATGGTGTGTCCGTAGGAAATGGCCTTTGAAAGTGGAAAATAGGAGAGGGTTTCTGGCAAAAACACAGCTGTGACTCAGCCCTTTTGCTGCTGTCCCCTTGGATAATTCCCGGGCCCACCGAGCCAGTGACTCATTCCCGAGGGCTGCAGCTGGCCCACCTGCCAATTCTAACTGTTGCAGTTTGCAAACATCCTGATTTCCTTCCAAAATCCATGGATTTGATGGATTATTGTCAGAAGACAATTGAGGATTGGGCTGGATGCTCAGGATGTCTGGTCCCGGAAGCATTGTGTGTGTTCCACTGGTCACTGCTTGCCTCCCTCAGAGCATCTTGTGATAGCTTGGGGATGCAGGTGGCATTCCCTGACTTTTTCAGGAGACAGGCAACCCCTCAGTTCCTTCCCATTGTTTGTAGGGAATGGGGAGCTGAGGGAAACCTGTCTCTCCAAATCCTGACTTTGGGAATGGTGCTTGGCTGGGAAGTGTGTGACCAGGACAAGTGAGTGGCTGCAGCAACCCCAGGCTGGCAGAGCCTTCCAAAGATCTACTTGGAGCATTTCTGGGAATTTCTCCATGAAAACCTGAGGATGACAGCTGTTCTTTTATATTTTGGCTGTAAAACGGATGCTGAGACCATCCTGGGATACCATGGAGGCCTCTTTTGATTGAGCACAAGGATAGGTGTCCTGCCATCCCAAAATCATGGATGGAGGCTTTTCAGAGGAGTGCATGGCCCTGTTCATGTTGGTTGGGTTGTCCCTATTCTTGCTCTTCCCTCTTTCCTCCCACTGTCCCAGTCCAAGTAGTGCATTCCACAAAATGAGAGGTTTCTTGGAAAGCTTCAGTGGCTCTGTGGGCAGCTCCATGGGGGCTCCACATCCATAAATTTGTCTGTGAAAAAGTAGGACTTGTTTTTTGAGATGTTGAATTCTTTCATGCTGGTAAATGTGACAAGGATTGGGATTAGTCCCATGATATCCCACAGAGATAAATCCCATTTTCTAATGATGTGCTGCACCCAAAAAGAGCTTTATTTTCTTTATTTGGGATGTGCTGCGTGGTTGTTTTATTTGGGGCTCCTTTTGCTCCATGCCACAAGAAACAGAAAATCATCCCTCCCTCCTTCCCAACATCCCTGGAATGTTCCCAGCTCTGCATGTGCTGGAGCCCTCTCCTGTGCCCGGTGAATGTCCTGCCATGAGCTTTCCCTGCAGGAACTTTTCTCTGCAGAGTTCAAATGGGAGGCAGGGCTCTGGATCCCTTGTTCCAACATCTCTCCCTGCAGGTTGTTGCTGACTAATCCCTGTTTGTGGACTGATTTTCCAATTAAAGGTCAAGGAAGTTGTTCCAAGAGGCAATGTCTCCCTTCAGCCCTTCCACACCTCAGTGCCTCCCCATGTGTATCACATCCAGCAGCTGGAGCCCATGGAAGAGTACAACATCCGTGTTTCCTGCAGGAATGAGGTCGGCTGGTCGGCATTCAGCCCCTGGATAACAGCCAGCACCACCGAGGGAGGTAGGAGGCAGGGAGTGAGGACTCAGAAGGGTTTCCCTGCCTCAATCCCTCTGGATTAAAGGCAGCTCTGGAGTCCTGATTGTTCCTAGGGTGGGAAAGGAAACTTCCCCGTTTTTCATGGGCTTTGTGGTTGAGCTACAGCTCGTTTTCCATCAGATTTCCACATCTCTGCATCCATTCTCCCAGCTTCCCTCACCTCCTTTCCCATTGATTCCAACAGCTCCAACCACGCCACCACTGAATGTCACGGCATCCTTCAATGAATCCAGCTCCTCGTTGGAGATCCACTGGGTGAAGCCATCCCTGGAGAGGATCCATGGGGAGCTCCAGGGCTACCACATCTGGTACAGGTGGCACAACTCCGAGGGCATGGTGAGTCACCAGGAAATGGGGAAGAATGGCTAAATCCTGGAAAAATTCCCAGCAGGGATGTCCAGATAGGTTTTGGTGCTTCCATAGATTCTTTTGGAGCTCATTTCTTTGCTATTTTGGGCTTTCATGTGGGCTTCAAACCACTCCTAGCCTTGCATTCCCTGAATTTTGAGCTGTTCCTTACTCAGGTGGGATTTAACCCTGCCTTAACGCATAGCACAGAATTTCAGAGCTTGAGGAAAAGCCTCTTCATGAGTGCATGAAATCACCTGGCACACCCTGCTTGCCTTTTCTAGGATTTGGGAAGTAGCTGCAGGAATTTGCTAGGGCAAGGTTGGCCCGGGCTCTGGGCAAAAGATCCCATCCAGAGCCTGTGGATAACAGCAGGAATGGATCCAGCTGTGGTTTGGGTTCCTCTGTGCCAGACTGGCGGAGTGACCCCAGCTGGAAACAGTGACTCATCCACATTATTTTGTCCGATGCTGCACTTTCTGTTCTCCTTTTGCTCCTCTGTATAGATCCAGCCTGAATGAAGCCAGGGAAACAAGATCATGGTCTTGTGACTTGGAGAAAAAGTGCTGACAGGAGCTGTCTCTCTCCAGCAAAAGGCCAAATTCAGGCCTTGCCCTTTAAGCCCTGGGAGATTTATTGTTGTTGTTGTTGTTTGTTAATTTTTGTCCCTTTTTCCAGCTTGTGGAGTGACATTTTTTCCAGTTCTCAATTTTTCCTTGAGTCTGAGGCACGAGACTGGAATTCTGGCTCCTCAAAAAGCTCCTTCTAAGGTCGGACTCGAAAATCTCAGAGGTCTTTTCCAACCTAACGATTCTTTGAGAATGATTCAGTGAAATAAAGTGCCTGAGTTGTGGCCCTGCACAGGCTAAATCTGGTCTGCCTCAAAATAACCACCAGTTTTTGCAGGATAAAGTCAGGAAGAAGCCAGATTTTGGTGTCACAGGGCCACCTGCAGGCCTCTCCACAACCAGAAAAATCCCAAAGTTGGTTTATTTTCCTCCTTAACCAGCAGTCCTTGTTGGAGCCAAGGCTGCCTGAGTTGAGATAGGAAGAAATTCCTCAACTACCACAAAACTCATAAAATCTCATTAAATTTGGCAGGTCAGCCCTGCTTTGTGCTCACAGTCTGAGTCTGAGTCTGTCCTCTGATGATACGGCAGAGCCCTTTAGGACAGGGAAGGATCCCAATTTTAGGCTGCTGGTAGGGAAAGGATCCCACGTGGGTACAAGGAGGAGGAAGGCAGAAATGTGGGAGCAGAGGTGACAACAGGTCCCACCTCCTGTCACTGCCAGCAGGTGCCCACACATTCCCAGGGCCTGGATGTTTCACATCCATTTCTGTGGCTTTTTTGGGACAGGGAACAGAAACTGGTTCCCTCTGAGAAGCTCTGATTCCTTTTCCTTGTCCACTGATCCCTCTCAGCTTCATTCCGTCTCCTCGCCCACCGATCCCTCTCAGCTCCTGCTTTTTTTTGTGGGATGTTCAGGAAGGAGACAGGTGCTGCTAGCACAGCAGCCTGCCAGATATTTTGGCTGCAGCTGGGCAGCTGTTTTGCAGTTAGAAATCGGCAGGGACCAACAGCAGCACTTTCTCAGCTGGAAATGACCAGGAAAGATGGAATTTGCAAGGAAAGGCTCACGTGGTTTTACCAAGCCACACTGCCTCCTGCCATAGTACCAGCCAAGGAAACACATAAAAAGTTGGAATATAATTAGCTGGACACAAAAACCACAGAAGGCAGAAAATATCTGCCCTAGGCTCTACTTCCAGAGCAGTTGGACAATCCTACCAGGAGCACACAGATCTGTGGGTGCTGAGGCTTACAGGGCTCCAGTGGCCAAACTGGCCACAACAAAGGCTGAGGGTCACAATCCATGTCACCAGAGCCTTTCCCTTCCTTGCCAGATCCTTCCCTGCCTCTTTTCTCTCTCTGGCTGCTGCTGTTGTGAAGCAGAGAGGGCCAGAAATGCTTGGATTGAACGGGAAGCGCTGCTCAGCTCCATTCCTGATCCCATCTGGCCCTTGCACACAGGGCCATTCTTCTCCCTAAATAGGCGAGTGCTGCACTTCCTCTGGGCTGGGAAAGCAAAGCAGCTCCAGAGGTTGCCAAGGGGACAATTCTCAGTAAATCCCCAGGTTTCCCTGCCTTCCCCAGCCCAGGATTTTCTTCCTTTCCTCTCTCCAGCAGATCACCTCCGACAAAGCCCGGCTGAACAGCAGTGTGGCCGTGCTGCCTGTGGTGGCCACTAATGCCACCTGCACCATCCGTGTGGCCGCTGTCACCAAGGGGGGAGTGGGACCTTTCAGCATTCCTGTGGAGATCTTCATCCCTGCCAGTGGTAAGGAAGTACAGGGCTGGATGCTGGAAATAACACAGGGTGTGCTTTCCATGAGGCCATTTGACATCACTCCATCCTCCTTCAGATGCTTTCCCTATCAGCCAAGGATCCTGATTTGTGAGCAGGAAAGCCTCACTCCTCATTTCCTTTTTTCCTGTGTAACCCTTTGGGCTCCACTGAAAACCCCTGGGAATTCCTGCCCCAAGCCCCAGGTGCTGCAGGCTGACTCTTTCACCAGCTCCATTAACAGGTTATTTTCTTAGGATTAATAACCTCAGCCCCCTCTTCGACTCCAGCCTCTGGGAATGCCGACTCCTTTATCATAGCCCTGGGATTTATCTGCGGGACCATTGCTGTTGGAGTCCTCCTCTGCTTATCCGTGGTCATCCAGAAACGATGTGTGGAGACAAAATATGGGTAAGGGGATGGGAAATAGGGTAGTCCCGAAGGGGTGAGTGGCCAGCAGCCCGTGCTGGATTTGAGGACAAGGATTCTGTCCCTAGGACTGATGTTGTTACCACAAATTATGTTTTTTATGCCCATGGTGAGGGACTAAGTGGGTTTTTCCTTCCCCTCCCTTCCTTAGCTCAGCAGTTCACCTTTTGCTCACTATTCCTATTTCTTAAAGGGAAGTGAACTTGTGCAATTTGGTGGGGGAGGTGTTTTGGCAAGGAAGAGGATGTCCCTGGTCACCAGAGGGTGGCCTGGACCCAAGGGAACTGCTGGAGCTGTATCAGGGGAGGTTAGGCTGGATTTTGAGAAAAGTTCCTTCCCCCAGAGGGAACTGAACAGGCTCCCCAGGGAATGGTCATGGCTCTAAGGCTGCCAGAGCTCCAGGAGTGTTTGGACAATGCTCCCAGGGATGCAAAGGGTGGGATTGTTGGGGTGTCTGTGCAAAGCCAGGAGCTGGACTGGATGATCCTTGTGGGTTTCTCTCAACTCCGTAATTCTGATTCCATAATATGCCATGTCCCGGAGAAACCCTCCTGCCTCATCCCACGCCTGGGTTCAATGGCCCAGCATTGTTTAAAAACACAGACAAAGGGCTGTTTTCTGCTGCAATAACCCAACAGTCCTCACTTATCCTTGTGACTTCCCAAGTGGTGTTTAACTACCCTGTGCTCCCAGTTTGGAAACTGGAACCGAGTAAGGATCTCTTTCCTGACTGGTTATTGTCACTCTTCCCCTGCCTTCCCAGCTCTGCAGCATCCTGCCCTAGTTTTGTTTCCCAAAGCTGGGCTCTGCAGGGCTCCAGCAGCATTCCTGCTCCTTGAGTAGGAAATGAGTATCTTATATCCTCCCCAAAAGCTCCGTGACTCACTCCTTGATGGATTAGGGGTGTTTATGAAGCTGTTGTTTTGCTCAGATGTTGCAGGCAATGGTGCTGATCCAGGAAAAAAGGAAATGGAACGTGCATTTCCCCTTTTCCTATGGATCCCCCAGGCTCTTGCCCCTGCCATGCTGATTCCTTCATCCAGCTGAAGCAGCCACAGCAGACGTGTTTGTGTTCCCTCAGGAATGCTTTCAGCAGGAACGACTTGGAGCTGTCAGTGAACTACACAGCCAAGAAGTCCTACTGCCGGAGAGCTGTGGAACTGACCCGTAAGGATATGTTTTCATCCCTCCGGAAGGAGCTGGAGGGGGAAATGACAGCAGGTGGGAGGTGCCTGAACTACTGTCCTCCTCTCCTGCAGTGGGAAGCCTGGGTGTCAGCAGGGAGCTCCAGCAGAAGCTGCAGGATGTTATCATGGACAGAAATGCCCTGAGCCTGGGAAAGGTCCTGGGAGAGGGTGAGTAAAACTCATCTCAGTTCCAATCTACTGCCATGGGCAGGGAACCTTCCATGAGCCCAGCTTGTCCTCCTTGTGTCCCTGATGAACAAGCCTTTTGGCTCCATCTTGGAGCATTCCAGATCTTAGGGATCTGGTGATATCCCGAAAGGTGGTGCTTTGGATAAAGAGATTCCTTCTTTCCTATGATACAGGGGAGTTTGGATCCGTGATGGAGGGACGGCTCAGCCAGCCGGAAGGGCCCCCACAGAAGGTGGCTGTGAAGACCATGAAGTGTAAGTTGTCTCTGCTGCACAGGACTTGATGTTTGTCCCACTGTATACCAACATTCCCAGTATGTTTCTCAGGAACAGCATCCTGGCACCGTTCTGGGGTTTTAAAGCTCTTTCTCTCTGCTTCCCAGTGGATAACTTTTCCCAAAGGGAGATTGAAGAGTTCCTCAGTGAAGCAGCATGCATGAAGGACTTCGACCATCCCAATGTCATCAAGCTCCTCGGTATGGGCTGTCCCTTACCACCCTCCAGCTGGGAATTTGGTGGACCTGGATCCCTTTTCCCATGGCACTGTGTGAGTTGTCCATGTTTCCCAGGGGTGTGCATCGAGCTGAGCTCCTTGCAGGTGCCCAAGCCCATGGTGATCCTGCCGTTCATGAAGTATGGAGACCTGCACAGCTTCCTGCTCCGCTCCCGGCTGGAAATGGCCCCCCAGGTAGGGAGCACCAGGAGCAGAGGAGTGGGGTGGGATCAAAGTGGGAAGGGAATCCCTCTCTGCAGCTCCTGCAGGCTCATGGGTCAATGAATGGCACAGTCTGAGGGATGAGAGCTCATCTGCTGCCATGGGCTCATCTATTGGGATGGCAGCTGTGGACAAGGACGCCTTTCAGATCAACACTGTGTAACCCCCACTTTCCCTCCCCAGTTTGTGCCCCTGCAGACCCTGGTGAAGTTCATGGTGGACATCGCACTGGGCATGGAATACCTGAGCAGTCGGAACTTCCTCCACAGGGACTTGGCAGCTCGGAACTGCATGTGAGTGTTTTCCTCTGCTCCATCCCACAGGATAAATCTTATGGATTTACAGCACAACTCTGCTCCTTTCAATAAAAGTTCCCTTGGTTTTGAGACACAGAGCTCAGCCTGCGGTTTGTGGTTCAGGATGTGGCCTTGGGGCTGTCCTGATCTCTGTTTGTCCCCAGGCTGCGGGACGACATGACGGTGTGTGTGGCAGACTTTGGGCTCTCCAAGAAGATTTACAGCGGGGATTACTATCGGCAGGGCCGCATCGCCAAGATGCCAGTCAAGTGGATTGCCCTTGAGTCCCTGGCTGACCGTGTCTACACCACCAAGAGTGACGTGGTAGGTCTCCATGTCTGGAGGGACAGTCCCCTGGGCTGAGCCACACTGTACTCCTGTTGCTGTGCTCATCCCCTGGAAGTGCAGGAGGCTGTTGGAGCCCTTCTGCTGCCGAAGCGCTCAGTTACTTGAGTGGGCTGCTCGCCTCTGTCCTGGTCATTCCCCGTTTTGGGAGCACCACAGCTCTGCCCATTGTCCCTTGGATGCCAGGCAGTGACCTTTCCCCATGAAAAGGTTCATTCATTCCTCCTGGAAATGTCCCTTCAGCCTTGGCTTTTCCCTTTGTGCCGGCAGTGGGCATTCGGCATCACTATGTGGGAGATTGCCACGCGCGGGATGACACCGTACCCAGGGGTGCAGAATCACGAGATCTACGAGTACCTCTTCCATGGGCAGCGCCTGAAGAAGCCTGAGGATTGCCTGGATGAGCTGTGAGTCCTGGGATTCCATCTGGGAAAATGGATTTTCCTAGGAACAAACTCCTTAATGTTTGCATGACATGCCTAAGGAAAGCTGGATCCTGGACCCCAGAGCATGTGTCAGCATCTGCTGAACTCCAGGAAAAAATCCCAACATATCCTGAGGGGAAGCACTGGGTTTGTAGGGCTGGCAAGGTCACCAGGAAAGGTCAGGGATGAGACTTTTTTAGTTATTTATTTATTTATTTTTGGATTTGTTTTGGCCAAAAAGGTCTTGGCTGGTGATGCTCCTCTTTATCCCACAAAACTCCCTCTTAGGGCCCTTCCTTGCCTCAAATCTATAAATCTGTGTCCCCCTGGAAAGGGGAAATGCAGAATACACAAACCTTTGGATTTCTGAGCAGCTCAGCAAAAGCCTTTCTTCCAAGCTTCTTTCCTGAGGTTTTCTCCAGTGCCATTAGAGCTGAAAATGTTTAGCCCCCCATGGCTGAGATCTTTGAATCTCAATTGGATAAACAAAATTGTACATTTCCTAAAAGGCTCCTCTCCACTGCCTGTTCCTGAAGTAAGCAGTGTAGAAACCTCTAAGAATCCAGCCTGCTGGAGGGCAGAGAGGCTGGCAGGGACATGCTTCCAGGGCTCCCTGACATCCAGCCTGGGAGCAGGCACCTGCCAAGGAAAGGACATCCCACACATAAAGCTGGGATATGCACTGGAAGAGACTTCTCACACTTCTAACAGCAGCTTGGGCTGATAAATCCATGCCCTTGAGAAACAGCCTGAGCAGAGGGAGTTGGTTTCACTTTGATTTAATGGGAATTTCAAGACTTGCCCAGCTTGCAGGGAAAGTGGGAATTAGCCCCCATACCTCCCCTAATCCAGAGAAGCTGTGGCTGCTCCATCCCTGGAAGTGTTCAAGGACAGCTTGGAGCAACCTGGGATGGTGGAAGGTGCCCATGCCCATGGCAGCAGGGTGGGACTAGATGAGCTTTAAGGTCCCTTTCAAACCAAACCATTCTGGGATGCTGGGGTCCCCTGTTAACCACACTCCTCTCCCCATTTCCAGGTATGAAATAATGTCTGCGTGCTGGAGAGCTGACCCTGCCACACGCCCCACCTTCTCCCAGCTCAAAGTCCAGCTGGAGAAGCTGCTGGAAAACCTGCCCAGCGCCAAGGCATGCAGGGATGTCATCTACATCAACACTGGCCTTCCCGAGCAGAGTCCGGACTCCACGCAGGATTCGGGCTTCCCACAAGCAGACTCGGATTTGGACACTGGGGAGGCATCAGAGCCTGGCTCCCCCGGTGCAGAGGCAGCGCTGGTGGCTGTGGATGTGCATCCCAGTGAGCCATGGGACACCAGGTACGTCGTGGAGGAGCAGCTCAGTGGCCCCGTGGAGGAGCCTTATGTGCCACTGCTTCCCTGCCAGGGCTTGGAATCGGGGAGCCAATGGAGCCAGGCTGGCACTTTGCCGGCATTGGAGCAGCTGTGTGCCGGGAGCCGTGGGGAGGACTCAGAAGTGCCACTGGGAACAGTGTGAATGGTACCATGGCAAGGACACAGAGGGAATATTTTAATAAACAGTTGCCTCTTTTATTTATTATCTCCTGCACAGTTTTCCTGGTGGAGGCTGGCTCTTCCCAGGAGCTCTTTCCTGGGCTGAAGTCCCAGGGGTTTGGAATTAACAGAATATTTTGCTGTAATTATTCATCTTTCCCAGAAGGAGCAGAGCAGGGTGGGATGGATGGTGCTGAGGGGGCAACTGGCATTGAAGGGCCTGGTTTTCCCCCTTTTCCATCATGTGCTGAAGTTTGTGGGATGGGCAGCCCCCTGTATGACGAGGGCTCCAGCTCTACAGCCTGCTGGGAGATTTCACCCTGCAAGAAATCCCCAAGGAAAACAGCAACAGGAGCCCCAATGAGAACAGCGAGTGCTCCCACATTCCCTTCTCCCTGATGTGTTTCCATCCATCCCATCCGCGTGCTGAAGAACCATCGCTCCTGCTGCAACACCAGGGAAACAGGAGCCTGAGGGGGGTCCTGGGAGGGCTGGAGCACCCCCAGCCATGGCCTGGCCCTTCCCTGCTGCCCCTTCTCCTTTCGGGGGGAATTCTGCTGCTTCCATAGCTGGGGCTGCTCGGCAGCAACCGGAGCCGGAGCCGGACCCAGCACCTTCTGCCTCTGCTTGGGGGAGACCAGGCTGGAAATGAGGGGNTGCTGCTGCTGCTGCCGCTGCTGTTGCCGCTCCCGGCCGCGCCGGCCGCCCAGGTGAGCGGGGACCGGGACCCCGGGAGGGGCTTTGGGCGGGCATGGGGCTCCTCTCGGCTTCCCGCTCGCTTCTCGCTGCCCGTGCGCCCCGACAGCTCCGCAGCTCTGCCCGCGCTCCTGCCCCGGCAAACAGGTGGGCAAAGCCCCAACCCGCGCTTAAACTGCGCTTTGAGCCGTGCTTAAAGCGCGAGCGGCTTCATTTGGGCTCTTTTCGCCCTTCTTAGCCCACATCTGAAGCTGCCCCCGAGCACACCGAGAGCAAAGAATCCCCGTTTGGGGCTTTTGGGGGGGATTTTCCAGCTTTGCGATGGCATCCCGCCGGAGCTCGCGCTGGCTCCCGGAGTTAAACCCAGCCCCTAACAAAGAGCTGTTTATTAAAGCCATCGACGCGCCAGCATCTATTTGCTTTTGCCTCCCTTCCTCTGGGCTCGGGGTATCCCAGAGCTGCCGGCACAGCCTGGCTCATCCCCCCCGGCAGCCCGGGATCCCCAAAACTGCTCCTGAGGAAGCAGAGGACACCGAGCACATTGCTTGGGCTGCTGTGTTTGTCCTCTCTCAGTAGCTCATTGGAAACGGGAATCGTTCCACAGTGCGGTTATGGAAAGGGGGAAGACATCCCTTCAACCAGGTGGGACAGCCCACCAGCTCCGCTCGCTTTCCTGGAATTCCACAGCCCCCTGCTCAGTCCCTGTGTGCTCTCTCCTCACTGCACTCCCCGGATTTCTGAGCTCTGGGAATGGCTTTGCTCTTTTTCCCCGGTTTCAAGTCAATTCCACAGGAATCCCATAATAACGGTGCCCATCTCCGACATGAGTCAGTCCCGTGGGAGCGATCGGTTTGCAGGCAGGAGTCCCACCAGCGTTCCTGGCCCCGGCAGAGCTCACAAGACAGCTGTTTTCCTCTTCTTTTGTCATGTGGAAGTGGGACAGGGCTGGAGCTCCAGCAGGATGAAACATGAGTTATTAGCATCTCTCCCACAAAGTGATCCCAGCCCTGCCTGGAGCACAGGCCTAGGTGGAAAAAACTCCTGGATCTGGGTAAATGCTGGGGAAAATACAAAGTCAGGGAGCTCAGGGAACATTGGATGCTGCGGAGCTCCCACACCAGCCTCCTCCCACGGGCAGCAGGTTGGTTCCTGGGAGGAGTGGCAGCACAGAGAGGTCCTCATCCCCGTCCCCATCCCTGTTCCCGCAGAGCTGCCTCAGCAGGCAGCAGCTCCTCGCTGCCATCCGGCAAATGCAGCAGCTGCTGAAGGGACAGGAGACGCGGTTCTCTGAGGGTCTGCGTGCTGTGAGGAGCCGCCTCAGCACCATCCACGCCTCCCTGGCCAAGGCCACCCCGGAGCTGCCAGCCGGTGAGTCCTTGGGAGAATATTCCAGGGAAATAGAAGATAAAGAGTGGCTTGGAAGGACAGAGCCCCCTCCAAACTCATCCCCTTTCCATGGTCTTGCAGCCTCCTGTCCTGCCCTCCGAGCCCCTGAGGATGGGAGGAAGTTTGGCACCAAATATTTGGTAGATCACGAGGTTCACTTTGCCTGTGATCCTGGATTCCAGCTCCTGGGTTCCAGCACACGGATGTGCCAGGCCAATGGCAGCTGGACAGGGCAGGAGCCCCGCTGTGCAGGTACTGCTCATTCCCTGTCCTGAAATGTCCTTCGGAAAAGTGGATTTATTTAAACATGGGGGGATATTGGGGTGCTCAAAGTGGGGAGGGATCGCAGCTGTCCCTGAAAGTTCCAGGGGTGCGGCAGCCCCCATGGCTTTGGGATTTCTCAGTCTTAAGGAAAACTGGGAATTACAGCTGGAGCAGCTCAGGAGGAGACATAAGGGGAAGTGGTATCCTGGCTATGATATGCCGTAGGGTACCAAAGCATCCCGGTGTGTGCAGCATTCCTGAGGCTTGCTTCCCAAAAGGAGATAACACGGAACGTGGCTGCTTTCTCTGCAGAGATCAGCGAGTGCTCAAGCAGCCCCTGCCAGAACGGCGGGACGTGCCTGGAGGGTCTCAAGCACTTCAAATGCCTCTGCCCCCCGCAGTGGACCGGGACCACCTGCCAGTACCAGGCTCAGACCGGTGGGTGACCCTTGCTGGGGGATAAATGGAAGTATTTCATCCCCTACCTCATCCCAACTCCCCATCCCGCTGTTTTCCCGCAGCTCCTCCCACCTGGAGCGTGACGGATGACCTGGCCTTCAGCCGGCAGCCCCGCTGTGCCCAGATCGCCCAGACCCAGCAGTGCAGCTGCGATCCCGGCTTCCACATGAGCGGCACGGCTTCCAACGGGATCTGCCAGGGTGAGCCGGGATACGGGAGGGATACAGGGCTGGCTGATCCCCTCACAGGGTCACGGAGTCACATTGGAAGGGACCACCGTGGCTCAGCCCCACCATCCCAGAGCAATACAGCACGGGGTTATGTCCAGACGGCTCTGTAGTATCTCCAATGAGGGAAACTCCACACCCTCTCTGGGGAATCGGCCGCTGCCCCAAACTCCTTCAGGAGGCTCCAACCCCTTCATCCAAGCCATGGATGGCTAAGCTCAAACTGGGCCCAGTGTCGCCCTCTGCGGGACACCGCTGCCCACAGCCCTCAAGCAGCTCCATAGCTGCTGATCCCATTCCCTGGAATCAGCCATCAGCCCGTTCCCAACACACCTCACTGCCCGTTTCTTCAGCCCGCGCTCGCTCCCTGGGTTTTCCCAGGAGGCTGGAGTGACATCCTGGTGAATCCCTGTCTACACAGACCTCAACGAGTGCGAGGTGTACCAGCAGGAAGGGGGTCCCCGGCTCTGTGCCCATGCCTGCGTCAACATTCCCGGCTCCTTCCGCTGCTCCTGCCCCACCGGATATGTCCTGCTGGGTGACGGCAAGAGCTGCGAAGGTGAGGAGGCTGGAATACACTTGGCCCCAAGTTCTTCGTCATTTTCCCCCACTTTTTTCTCCATTTCCCAGGGAGAGGCTGGTATAGAGGGGAGGGGGATGATGGAGCGATGCTTTGCGGGATGGCAACGGATGGAGGATGTTTGGATTGGCAGGAGCTCCAGCTGGATGCGGAGCTGGGTGAGGAAATGAATCCCAGGGTTGTGCTGGGGAAGGGAAGGGAAATTCCACCAGAGTGCCTCAAAAGAATCCCTAAAAATGAAAATAAAATGCTTTTCTGGAAGCATGGCTGCTCCTCTCCCTTTCTTCCTCTTCCTTCCCCTCTCCCCCCTCTCCTTTACCCCTCTGGGTGATGGAGCGACACTTTGGGCCTGCACCTCCTTGAAGATGACCCCGCTGTGCCTGTGGGGATGTTCCTGGAGCAGGGAATTCCTGGGAAGAACCAAAAGTAATGTTAAACCCCCAGAATTCCAGGATCAGTTCAGAGGGTGGGATCTCCCCCAATCCCAAGGGAATTGGGGTGCAGGTAGAAAGCAGTGGGTGGGAATGGTGGGAGGCCAAAACTGCTGAAAGTCTCTTGAAAACCGGGGAATTTTTGTGCCCTAAAGTGTTGATTGCTGCAGTTCAGGGTGAGAAAATCCCTAATTCCCCATTCCTCCCTGATTTCCCTGTGTTCCATTAGTATGTTAGCATCTCGCTAATGCTCCCAGCAAATCCTTTGCATTCCAGTTCCTGCCAGGTGTCCCATGGGTGTTCAGTAAATAAAAAGGGACGGTGTTTCCAAACAATCAAGCAGAAAGTCTGGAAAAGCAGCTGCCTTCCTGCTGGTAGAGGGCTGCTCTTAACCCATGTTGGCCCGGGGCAGAGCCTGGGGAGAAGAGATGGAAATCCAGGAAGCTCCCATAGTTTGACCCATTTCAAGGTGGTTTTGCCTGTTTTCTGACGGAAAGGTGAGCTCAGTTGGAGGCTTCCAGACCCTGACCCTGCTTCCTGCCCCTGTTTTCCAGATATTGATGAGTGTTCCCTATCCCAGGATAATTGCACAAGCGGGACCACCTGCATCAACACTGGGGGGGGATTCCAGTGCATCACTCCTCAGTGTCCCCCAGCTGCTGGCAATGTCTCCTACGTCAAAACCTCCACCTTGTAAGTGTGGGGCACAAAATCCATAGCACCCCTATGGATCCAATGCCAGTGAGGCAGTGGGGCATGGATGCTGCATTCCCAAAAATCTCCTGTTGCTTTTCCTTTTGCAGCCAATGCGAGCGCAACCCGTGCCCCATGGAGAGCCGCTCGTGCCACCAGGCCCCCAAAACCATCTCCTTCCACTACCTCTCGCTTCCCTCCAAGCTCCAGACTCCAGCACCACTGTTCCGCATGGCCACAGCGGCAGCTCCCGGCCGGCCGGGCCCTGACAGCCTCCGCTTTGGCATTGCGGGCGGGAACAACCGCGGGCACTTCGTGGTGCAGCGCTCAGACCGGCATACCGGGGAGCTCCTGCTTGTGCAGAGCCTGCAGGGGCCCCGCACCATCCATGTGGATGTGGACATGGCCGAGTACCTGGATCGGGTGTTCCAGACCAAGCACCTGTCCAAAATCACCCTCTTTGTCTCAGCCTATGAGTTTTAGTGGTGGCTCCTGCTCGCCACTCAGCATCCCACAGCTCCTCGGGAAAGTCCAAGCTAGAGCTGCTCTGCAGCCAGCTGGCCTCCCCTCTGTCTCAAAGTTCTTCTTCCCATGTGGATTTACACCTGCCTAGGGGGATTTACACCACCAAATGAGGTGGAAAAGCAGGGGGAAGCCCCATCCTCATCCCAGCTCCAGAGAGATGATATCCTACAACAGCAGATGGAAATCACAGCCCTGATTTCCTTTGAACTCCCATTTTTTCCTTTAGGAAGCAGTGAAGCTGAGTGTGAGGGAGGAGGGAGGCTCATGGCCTTTCCTGCTCTCTTCCCTTGTTCTACCCAGTCCTGCTCCCTAAAAACACACTTCCACTTCCATTTGGATGCTAAGAATCCCCCTGGCAGCCTGTAGGGATTGAGGTTTGATGCCTCAGTCCCCTGGGATTGATCAGGGCTGGAAAACTTCATGAACATCCACCTGGGTGCCCTCCTTGGCAAGTGGGGAAAAGGAAGAATTCCAGGGCTATCCCTGCTCCTTAAACCTCCCAAATGGGGATCTCCCATGGATCCTCCTCACAGCAGAGCTTCAGCTGCATGTGGAGGTGGGAATATTCCCTGCTCCATCAGTCAGAGCCTCCATCCTGGCGTAGGAATATTGGGAAGAGCTGGGATTCAGCTTTTCCCAGGGGTTTCACCCTCCTGCTTGTGCATGTTCTGCATGTTCCCTCATCCCACTGGATTTAGTACAATTAAAAGATGATGCAAAGGATGTCACCAGAGTGAAGCATCTGATGGATTTGTGGATGGGGGGAATGCTCACCCTGAGCAGTCCAAGGGGAAATTGGGGTCTGGGAGGGCAAGAATCTGTTATCCACGGTCTTATTTTCCTGCTTTGTTTCATTTGGGAGGGGCTGGCTGATAGTAGGGGGCTCATTCCCACCAGAGCATCCTCATCCCAGAGCATTCTCAGCCTGGAGCATCCTTGCCCCCCAAGGAATCCTTACCCTGGGAATCCTCATCCCTGAGCATCCTTTTCCCCTGGGAATCCTCACTCTTACATCCTGCTGAGCTGCACCCACTAAAACCATTCCCACTCTTTGTCCTGGGGAAGGAGA
The DNA here is from genome assembly GCA_013397315.1 of Donacobius atricapilla. Taxonomy (NCBI): domain Eukaryota; kingdom Metazoa; phylum Chordata; class Aves; order Passeriformes; family Mimidae; genus Donacobius; species Donacobius atricapilla. The sequence goes on along the minus strand of WBMY01006279.1, from coordinate 1,974 downwards.
CTTCCCAAGATGGATCTGTCTCCTCTGGGGGATCTGGATTTTTGAAGGGTATGGGAGCTTGGGAAGGGGTTGGATCTCTCCAGCAGAACAAGAAGGGACATTCAGGGCTGCTGTCAGTGGATGGAGGATGTTTGGATTGGCGGGAGCTCAGGCTGGACGTGGAGCTGAGCAGGGAAATGTATCCCAGGGTTCTGCTGGGGGAGGGAAAACTCCAGAGTCCTTCAAAAATATCCCTAAAAATTAGGAGAAAATGCTTTTCTGGAAGCATGGCTGCTCCTTTCCTTCTCTCCCTCTCCTCCTTCTCCCATTCCCTGCCACTTCCCAGCCTCACTGGACATGCTCCTCCAACAGGCCATGACCCTATTTTGGGATGTTAACAAAATATGGGAGCCGAAAAGCAGGAATCTGGGAGAGGACAAGCTCCTGACGGCAGAATAGTTTCCATCTGCTGCTTTCTCCGGATAACACAGCTGGAGATGGGCGCCCAGAGGCTTTTCCTTGAGGCACAATCCCAAACTGAAAACATTTTCCTAATTCCTGAGGCCAGGGTGAGCTGATTTCTCCCTTCCAGCCCTGGAAAAGTTTAAGTTCGGCTCTTTGCCTTTCTCAACCTCTGGCTGCCATTCCAGTTGACTAAAGAAGATTTCTTTCCCTTCCCAGAATGGCTGCTTGAGCATCTTTCAGACTTCCCAAGGTTGGAATTTGCAGAGAGAGGCTCTTCTGGTCTTGAAATACAACTTTCATTTGGGATAATAGTATTTGGGAGCTGAAAAAATAGCAGGAATGCTTCTGCTTCCCTTTGGTGGGCACAGCTGGCCCCAGATGTGCTGCCCAAAAATCACCATTTCTTACCCCAGAGATTTTAACCAAAAATTTAGGATTCTTCCTTCTAGTCCAGATTTAGAATCCTTTTTTGCCTTGCCTATGGCCTGGGGATATGATGCTGAGTCCTGTGGGTATCAGCTCCAGGGCTCCATCTGTGCTGATGGGGCTAATTAGTCCTAAGCAGTCCTAATGATGCTCCCCAGCCACCACCACTCCATCCCTGGAGCATACTCAGTCCCAGAGCTGTAGGAATGCTGTTTTCCAGCCTTTTCCTTGGGTTTACCTGATTTCCCTGATGATCCGGACCCTTGGTTTGCCTTGCTCAGGTGTGTGAGGCCCAAGTGAGACGATTCTTCACGTAAGGATCTGAGGCTCCTCCTTCTGGGAATACCATGGGAACCGATGTGAGAGTTCCGCCTTGTTTTCATAAACTTTAATCGATTGCTCGCACCGGAAAAAGCGGAATCTCGTGTCCTGAAAAGCCCTGAGAGCAGAGAGGCAACCTGGAAAAGATGTAACTTTTCCCGGAAACGTCTGATGGGACGTCATTGGGGTGACTCTGACAGACACGTCTTCCCTTCGCCCACCACATTTTTATTAAATGACTGTCTTTGAACCACTTTATCCCGGCTTTTTGGCACGCACTGACCCCGACACCGACTCCAGGGACCGCCTTTGTCCCGCCCTGGGGCCACACACTCTTGGTTTTATTATGGGTGTCACTAATTTATGACGCACGGGCCGGTTCCCCTCACACACACCCACCGCAAGGAGGCGCTGCAGACGGTTGCGTAAGGGGAGGGGGCCGGCGGCCATGACGCAGTGGCGGGATGGGAGGCCCGCTCCCGGTGCCCGTCCCGGTTCTCGCCAGGCGGAAGCCGCTGCCCTTTTCCCCCTTTCCCTCCCTTTTCCCCCCTTTTCCCCCACCATTCCCGGGGGACGCCGCCATCACGTGACGGTCGCGGCGCACGTGATACTGCGCGCCGCGAGGCCCCGCCCCCTTAGCGCGCGCACGGCGGCGGCGGCGGCCGAGGGGAAGCGGAGGAGGGCGAGGTCCACGCGTGACGTCACGGAGGGGTTGACGGGCGTCGCAGAAAGCCAATGAACGCGCGAGACGCCACGGCCGCGGCCAATGGCAGCGCGCGGGGG